>MU158748.1:1181997-1298396 GCA_015888305.1 Antheraea pernyi | reverse complement strand
TTTAGCTTAGGGCAACACTGGCTGTATGATAAAGATAGACATAATTGTGGAAGCGTCTGGTTAGTAAAATGAAATATGTTCTTTGCAATGGAAAAAATAAAATGGTTTGAAATAAATTATTTTGTTCATAAAGAATATCATCGGACACATTATTGTAAATAACAAAATTGTCTGGCAGTGATAAATTCATATTTTTAATAGCGTTTAAAAGTTACTGAAAAAAAATGTTCCTACAATTATTTATAGATCAAAATTTTGACCTGTAAAGGTGTGATGCGCATTAAAAAACACAACGTTAACCGGCTACCAGGTATCCTGAATCCTGTTTTGGAAGGGCATAATATATCTTCATATTGAAGAACCAACTTTTCCAAAATTCTCGTTCTCCTAACGTTGCTGACTCTTGTACTAAGGTGTCACAAAAAAGTCGAGTTATATTAACCACAAATTTTTCGTTATCCTGGAGAACTCCCACCATTTTATGGGACAAAAAGCATCCTAGATGTTACCTTATAATATTAAGTATCACTGTGTCAAGTTTCGTCAAAATTGGTTCAGTATTTTTGGAGTGATACGTGTTCACAGGGACAGAAAAACAGACAGACAAACACAAAAATTGTAAAAGGATTATTACAATTTATATATTATATAACAAAGTCTACCCCGATCAAAATTAAAAAAAAATGTAATGTACAAATTTGGTTTTGTTACAGTTTTATTATAGTATAGATAAATAAATAAATCTTATTACCTTTGTTTAGAAAACATTTTTTATGCAATGAATTAAATGTATCAACATATAAGTGATAGTTTTGTTTACACAAATGTATGTGGTTGGAAAGGGGAACTAAACAAATTGCAAAGTAAAATAAAATTGAAGGCATAGATGGTGGCAATTTATATATATATATATATATAGGAAGAAAAGATAGTAAGAAGTTAAGAAAGGACTGTAAAAGATAAATGTACCTATAAGATATCATATAAGACAATAAAAAGAACAAGACAAAACGACAAAAAGGAAATACCTGTAAGACAAGAACGCAAAGAACTAGATAATAAAATAGACTTAGACAGCTTAAGTATAACAATATTGTAGAAATAAAATAAACAGATAACAAAGATCTCGGATGTGCGTCTGAGGAACGGGGGCTGATAATTTAAAAACCTTGCGTTAGAAGTTATACTTCTTTGGCGTTGCATGATAAAAACCTTTTCAAAATTTTTATCTTTCGGCTTACTCTACGTTTGTAGAAAAAACTCCACTAACAATATAAAAGTTGACTATAGCTAACTTCAGGGTGTCGGTTTTTCGTGACGGTCTTGGTTGGAAGGTAAAATATTTTATAGGTGGTAGAGCCACGCTGAAGCTATTACTGGTTTCAGCATGAAGGGGTCGGCTCGCCCGGAGTAGTACCTCAGAAATCTCACAGAAAATCGACGTGAAGTACATTGCTTGTATTGTTGCGTTTCGTTCGGTCAGTTAGAGCGTCGGAGGAACACCTCCTCTCTCCCCCTTCCCTCCAAACACAGACTGGCAACGCACTCGCGACTCCCCTGGTGTCTCTAGTGTCTATGCACGGCAGTGATCACTTAACATCAGGTGACACGCTCTTTTTATCTTACGCCCTAGCCTAATGGAACCCTATTCTATGCCTATTTAATCAGTAATCAAGACATAGAAATCATAGTATTATCGATATACAAAAACCTGCTGGAAAGTATTCTTATCTTATATATGGACTAATTCTATTCAAAAACTGCTAGGTTAGTCTACTTCGCTTACTTCTATAGCTTAATGTCTTATGGAATTCTGCTGTGGGGTACGGCTGCTGAGGTAGACACGATATTTTTATTACAAAAACGGGCAGTTCGACCAATATATAATATGGGACTTCGCGAATCATTAAAAACGAAATTCCAGGAATTCGGTATCTTAACTCTGCCCTCCCAATACATTCTTGATAATTTAATGTATGTCCGGAAAAACTTTGAGAAACTGAATTTAGTTAAAGACCGGCATAATCTAAATACTAGAAACTGTAATAAACTGGTGGTCCCATGTTTCAGACTTAGCAAAACCAGTAATAGTTTTTTAGGTAATAGTGTTAGGTTCTACAATAAAGTCCCAAAGCATGTTACCGATTTGCCGGACTGTAAATTTAAGCGCCACGTCAAACGGGTTTTAGTTTCAAAAGGATATTATAGAGTGGATCAGTATGTGAATGATAGTGATGTCTGGAATTGACTCCTCTCTGTGCATCCACTAAAAGCATTGTTGTATAATGTATTAGAAATATATGTTAAAAAAAAATGTACCCGATCGAGTTTCTTGCCGGTTCTTCTCGATGACTGGGTTGTTTTCCGAACCGGTGGTAGTCTTTGACGTTCATAAGTGCCTTATTAGGGCCTAAACTGAATAAAGTATTTTTGATTTGAAACGTAAAAACATATGGATATATAAAAACCCAAGACGCACAGTCTCAAATAAAAGTAGCCCTCAAAATCGGCCAATAGACGAACGTTGTTATAGTAATACGATAAACTTATGATTTTGCAAATTCAACCTTACCTGAATGATTTAAAGTTAAATGCCTTAACCCTAGAAAGATAACCTAAGTCGCAGAGGCGCCTGCGCTAGTAATATAATGCTGTATTATTTTGTCCTTCGCGTGTATTTCCATGTCCTTCTCAGTCAACTCAATCGTCAGTTTGCCCTTCACGTGACGACTGTTTCCATGCTGTAAGTAATATAGTTTTATTTATATGACGATATATATATATATATA
The DNA here is from genome assembly GCA_015888305.1 of Antheraea pernyi. Lineage (NCBI taxonomy): Eukaryota > Metazoa > Arthropoda > Insecta > Lepidoptera > Saturniidae > Antheraea > Antheraea pernyi. The sequence goes on along the minus strand of MU158748.1, from coordinate 1,295,607 downwards.
TATATATATATATGCGCTATATAGCTATGCTATCATACAAGCCGATGCCCGCCAAGATGGTTTGTTTATTATCCTCCTGTGATGAGGTAGGTGTCCTAAATCCAGTAACTTATAAGCTTAAAATAATTATGTATTATAATCTAGCCAAAGGAGATGTGGACACTTTCGGCCAAATGTGATTTTCGATGTCGTACTCAAAGAAAACGAATAGGTGGCCAATGACTATGTTTTATGGCATATTGAACATAAGTTTCGTCAACTCTTACGTGATATACTACAATAATGTCATGCCAAAACATGAAAAGTCCTTGAATAGAAGAGAATATGTGAATAAACTCAGTACACAACTAGCTACGCCATGAATGGCAGAGAAACCAGAGACTTCTACTTTGCCGAGACATGTTCTAGTATGTATCATCTATGTATCATCGAAAATATTGTTCCAGAACCCTCTGTATAGGATTGTACAATACAAAAAGAGGAACCATCATGACATCGGTCAAAAGAAGATGGTGCTGTACGTCTAATAATAATATAATGTTAACCTGTACTAAGTGCAAATTAACCTTTTGTGGCAGCAGAAATTATGTTTCCATGAGTACATTTTTAAATATTTTTTTAGACTGATTATATTATAGTCATACATCTTATAAGAAAAAACTCTTATTTTCATAAGATCATCCTTCGAGCTGTTTCTCCAGCGCCGATGTCACTTTAGAACTCGTATTCGTAAGTATTGCGATATTTGAAGATCACCAATTTTTGAAAAGGACGATGTCTAAAAAAAATATATGGCGTGAAAACAAGTGAACCAATAAATTTGAAACACAAAAACCTATATTTGAAACTGGAATTCCTAATCAAACGGGTATTCGAGATCAAATTGGCCAGTTCGACAAAACACTAAGTTCATATGTAAGGATCTAATATTTTGCACTGTTAATGATATTGTTTCTAACACTTGTTCATATTGACTCAATCAGTATACTTAAATGTTACACTTGAAATACACACTCAATATGTGGTTATCGCTTTGTTTAGCCAGAAAGGTGGGATCTTCAACACGTTTTTAGACTCAAGGATTTTCAACTCACAACTCAACATAACTGACCTCATTATTATACAGCCTATTGCAATCCTGTTTGAGATTACGATGGCCATATAATATCAAATGCATAAATATACGTGTCTGTTTATTGTTATTTCTATATTTTTTAGAATGTATCACTTGACAACAATCTCGCCTGATGTTAACATGTGTCAAAGAGAGAAAACATGCTATACCTGGAGCAGCTGCTAAAACACAACTTTGAACAAGCTTTGAAAATGCTCTACCGCCGTGCAACCTTATACCATAGAAGAACAACCGTCTGGATTATGATTAACTCGTTTTTTATATAATAAATACTTAAGTTATCTCACTTGCAGTTTATTTGCGATTTTGATGATGCGGCTATCCAAGGGGACTAGTATAGTTTGATCCTTTGCCGCTCCAGCAATACAGTCGGTTGGTACACCATGGGGTTTTAGTCCATGCGAGTCGGACATAACCCACCCTCTCCCTCTAGGAGAGTGACGTATCCATAATGGATTTCCCCATGTTAATAAAAAAAGTGTAGTAAGGACTTGTACCTCACTGAATCGTGCGTCCATTGCGTTACGTTACGTTATGATGCATTTATTTGTCGCTTTTCGTGAGGCCTGAGTTAGTTTTCATCGCGAATTGATCGAGCTAAAACAGCATATGAAACTCATGAAAAATATTATTCTCTAACTTTTGTTCTGATATGCATAAATTTGCATAGGTTATTGACTACGTACTTGAGCTGTGCGGTATGGTACCTCGCCGACATAGATATTCACACTTCGTTCTTTCTCCGTTCACAGTGGGCACCTAAATTGTCCTTGGCTCTCAATACCCCACGCCACACCACCCGGTCATTCCGCTCTATTATTTGGTTTTAGCTTTGCATACTTTCTGATCGACATGTTGTATAGTAATACCTCCGCTCCTTAGGGTCGAAGCGTGATATTTGATAGCTTTATTAACTTAATATATTACGTATAATAAATTGGCGATGAATACGAAACATTTTTTTTTATCAGTCAATTTCGAGTGATTACCTCATTCAAACAAAGAAATAACATCTTGTGTATTTTGATATATAAGTATATGTTTTGTGTTCATATTTTAATATTCCCCAAAACGTGATGTATAAAAAACTAGCGGGCCCGGCAGACGTTGTCCCGCCCCGATTGCCCTAACTATAAAAAAATCCTTCACAAATTATATACCAAAACGTTCCTCGTGAATCACTTTATCCACTGGTGAAAACTACATAAAATTCCGTTCAGTAGTTTTTGAGTTTATCGCGAACAGACAGATATACAGACGCTGTAGGAGACTTCGTTTTATACTATGTAATCAATCAGAAATGTTACAAAATTTAGTTAATAATTCATAAAGTTAAATCAAACGTAATATAGATATATTTGTGTGTTCAGTGAAACGCGAAAGGTCCCAATGAGATTGAAAAGTCCATCAGCTTAGCGCTCGGAGCTCGCGATTCCGAATTGAGTTATCCGAAACAAATTACGTATTTTCTCATGAAAACTTGATCAAAATCATCTTAAAATTAATTTATACTTAATTTTCTTAAATTATAATATTTGAGTTTATCCTTGATTTGAAATATCAAACAAATTCTAGGTTTACTTTTGCGATTAATAAGTATAATTCTTAGATTGAAGGCTACGTAAAGGCTAAAATGATTGTGATTTTGACCCATATATACCTAGAATTGGAATTATTATCTGCCTAAACAATTACAATTAATTTAAATTATTTCATTTCAATAATTTGTTGTTTTACTTATGGGGTCACCTGGATAGTTCTTCACTAAGTAGGGAAGGTGGCGCTTTTGTCGCGTTTTAGAATTATTTTTCTTTTTTTTCAATTTAAAAATGTTTTACTTTTCTCATATAGACACATGAGACACATTTTCCTCTCGATATATTTTAATTCAATGTGCCAGAACAATTTGATAAGCAGCGAGTCTCTTAATAACTGAGATAAATTTATATTTTCGTGTGAAATGTTAGTAAATTTTATTATTTACCCTCCTACGCGCAGGTATAACTAAATTTTTTATCTTAGTTCTTGTCTAAACTCCATTAATCTTACTTCGTAGTTACTTAAACCGTTATATGAATATAAAGCTCAAAAAGAGAGTATTTTAATGGCTTTATATCCATTTTAATGAAATACTGTTAAGGGCAGTTTTGATCTGCATGGCATGTACAACGTACGTAATGTATTTAATTGTAGAATAATCGTATCGGGCAAAAAGCAAAGCAAGAACGAAGAAATTTTTCGACGGGTCGAGTGGCGTAGTGCGGAGTGTTAGGGTTCGAAGGCGGGATGACCAGTCGGCTAGAACCTATTGTTATCAATAAGAGCCGAACTGTGAAAGCCTATGTCTATCAGGTGTATTGTATTGCGGCTCAGTGGTACGGTCGGTTTTACGCAATTTTTTATATAAAGATCACACCCGTAGCCGGTCATCCGTGCAGTGGCTAGACATTTGACATATCAGCCCCTTACTAACAATTAGTCTCGTTTTAGCAATTACTAGGTCCATCTCTGATTGGTCACCCTTTAGCCTGGAAATTTACCAAAAAAAACATAACGTTGTTTTGTTTTAGCTCTGTCGGAATGTTTAAACTGAATGTCGAATGAAAATTAAAACTGTTGGGATATAAAACTTGGCAATATTGTTGACAATTTTATCGGTTTAAGCTTTCCTTAGACAGGTTTGGACCTTGCATATGACGCTTTTTTTAAACTTTGTCCGTTCTCTGTGCTTATATATATTAGAAGAATGTTTTAAAACACTGATTTAATAGATAGATAAGTAATATATCCCCTTTTATATACATACATATATAAGTATATACTTATGTATACAGGTATACATAAAATGGAATATACAGTTCATTTGTGGCTTAATCACGTCAAAACTACTGATCATATAGGCATAATAGGAATTTGACCATTAGATACGTATTTTTTTTAAATCCCATCGTAGCCTCTTCTACTTCTTATTAAAAAAAATTAATGCAGAATGAAGCCAGCCAGTACCAGATAGTATATGTAGAAACATTTTTAAATTAAAGCTTTAAAAACCCTAAATTTAAATAAATTTCTCTGAGCTATACATTAATAAATATTGATGATTATAATATTGTATTTAAAATAAATCTAACAAATTAAATTGGGAAAGAAATTAAAATTCACAGGTGTCTAAGAAACTTTATAATCAGCTTAATTCAGAATTGAGTAGGTCCGCGAGTATTCCAATTCCCCTAGGAAATCACATTTAATGGCCGGTCTACAGTGAAACACTTGAAATAACAATTTACCTACAGAAACACAGTAAATAATAAACAGCAAGGTAACATTCCTATAAATATAAAAAAAATGAGTGCGTGTAACCGACCACACGATTGAAGTCAAAGTTCTTTGGCGTTATAAGAGGTGACGGTTAAGTTAAAAATAAATGTGAATTTAAAAAGGCATTTATTTGATGATGTAACATAATTAACAAGCATTATCTATTACAATTTCAAACTAAGTAATTAAAGTGACGTATAATGTATTCACGCAGTTCTATTGTAAACTCTGTTTATTGGTGTGTATTTTTTCTTCTAATTTTATATTTGTTTTGTTTTATCCTAAATTTGTGGTTACAGTAGCTATATCTCTTTAGTATGACCATCCATCCGTGACGTGTTATGTGTGTCCATGTTATTGGCGGGGTAGGGATGAGGGAAAAGGGGGAGGGAGGGAAGGGAGAGAGGGAAGCGGGCCCCCGGCGCTCTTACTGATCGAACGAAACGCAGCAATGCAAGCACTATTACTTCACGTCGGTTTTCTGTGAGAGGGTGGTACTACCCCGGGCGAGCCGACGCTTTTATGCTGAAACCAGTTATAGCTTCAGCGTGTCTCTACCACCTACAGAATATATATTTAACATAAAACACGATGACTCGATGACTATTTCAAACTTGAAATCTCATAGCGAATTGCTATGGTTGATACTAACCGGTGCATGAGACTTCGTTCTTATGAAAATGGTTTTGCGAAAATTGTTAATGGAAACAACGTGTTTTGTCTTAATTAACTGTGGGTTATTTTTTATTTTGTTAATTAGAATTATGCCTTTAGTGCTTAATCTCTTTAAAATGCTTTTGACTACTCTTCGTAGTTCTTTTACTATTATTGATTTTAAGTTAACTATGTTAAATTTTATCATTAATACTTAGCACGTAAGCGTAATATTAGGTAGTTTATATATGAATCTGAAGTAAATAAAGAAACAAAAGAAACCAATCTATAAGCGGACTACAATCACGCATTATAAAGTGTAAATCATTACATACCATAAAACAAAGTCCTCTGCCACGTCTGTCTGTCTGTCTGTTCGCGATAAACTCAAACACTACTAAACAGATTTTCACGTGGTTTCCACCAATACATAGAGGGTTTCATCATATAATTTGTCTACGTTTTATTATTATTAGGGCGGAATAATGTCCGCCGGAACCGCTAGTACAGTCATATTTTAAGTAATAACCAATTTAAAACTGAGTTCATTTAACTTATGAAAGCATAGATAAATTTCTTTCAACGTAAACTGCTTTTAAATCCCCAAGGGCATAAAATTATTTACATCTAACATTACATATTATATGCCTTTTTTATTGTAGATTTGTTTTTTTCTTGGTACAGTTTTGATTCTGCAATTTAGTATACTACTGGCTACTCCACTGTGGCCCCACGAGTAATGTAAGAGTTAGGTTTATACTTTCATTAATCTAGCCTAGCACTAAGGCTCCCTCATTTACTGCATTCTTCTCTTTCTGTCTCACAGAGATCGTTTTATACTCTACAACAAAACATCTTTAAAAAAACAAAACGTGTTTTTTTATTTTTATTGTAGCACGGCAAAATTACTGCACTGTGCCTGATGGTAAGCACAGTACCATCCAAAAACAATGCCGGCCACCGACTGACACACTATCCATCGCCGGTCGCCGCTGTCATGCCGGCTTGCGAAAAGCTGGATATACACAGGCTGATCCCAAAACGCGACACGCAGAAGCGTGTGGGTTTATATACACGGTTTTTGTTTTGAAGACAAGCATAGTTGTAACGTTCTGTGCGTTCGCATATCATTTGTCTGATTAACCTTAAACTACCTGAAAATGTATGATATAATACAATTACCGTACGATAGATGGCGCGCTAACTGTTTCAATTAATTTGTGTATATACTTAGCAACAGTTGTTATGTTTTCAGATTGTTATAGTACTCGATTTCTTAAAGGACGTGAGCTATAATATTAAACTCTTTTTTATAAAGGATAACCGATAAGATATAAAATAAAATGTAGTCTAAATATAACTGTGGAATGTTAAAAACAAATTTTTACTTGAATGAATTTGTTTAACACTACATGGTATTTTATAGCATCAAGTTAATATTAACTGTATCATAGAAATCATATCTATATATTAATACGTGAAGCCTAATCTTTGTACCCCTTTTTAACGGAATTGGGCGAACGGATGAACGTGAAACTTGGCATAGTTAAAGTTTATATGGAGGAGAAGTGCAGAAAGCTATTTATTTTATATAAAATGCATTAGAAATACATTAAATTAATTAAAATATGCATTACTCACACTACTGCTTCAATTTTACACAACATATACACACATGTAAATAAAAAAGACATTTTGACATCTGTCAATAAAGGACTTCAAAAAAGTTTGTGAAGGAGGTTGCTGTGCTCGACTGTATGTATTATTTTACTCTTACATTCTAATTACCCTTTTTCATTCTACATTCAACAATGACATTATACATACAACTATTATTATAATATTTATCCCTTTAAAAAAATCAATGAACTATAGTCGAATGTCGACCACTGGACGCCCACTAGTACAATTTATTATCCAATATTTGTGAGAATCGAAACTGCGACCTCGACTCAGCAATAAGGCTATTTCTATTTTGTTGTAACTCTATCTAATAAGACCACGATGAATGACGCGTTAATTACTATAATTACTCGTACATATCCTACGTGTAAAAACAGAAGAACGCAAAGAAAATTACGAACATATTACGAATGTTCACGCAACATGCCAATTACAATAATTAGGACGAGAATGTTTTACGAATCGCTCGCTACATCAAGAACCATTTTATATGATAATAAATTCATATTAATCACGAGAGAGTAAACATGAATCAATGAGAAATTTTTGTAGTAGTCTCATCTGATGGAAAAATCCATCAACTAGCTGATTTGTTTATCATCTGATGTAACAGGGAAAAAAAAGAAGAAGAAAGAAGAGAAGAAGAAGAAAGAGAATAAAAAATATTGAAAGCAAAAATAAACTTTGCCTACAATTTTTTTTTTGTAAACAAAGTTATCTCTCTGCTGCGTACACAAACAATGCCGGTTACCCTACTTCTCCACGGCATAGAAACGTACAACGCTGTAGGCGTAGTGTTTATAACATATATAGTTCCTTAAAACTTGAATGATTTAGTATTATTGAGGATACTTTGATATTATTTTATACAAGACAACTGACCCAAGATATAAAATAAAAATAATATAGTTGATCGAAATTTACCCGGTGGTTTTTGTGTGATACACAAAGGCAGACATCTATAATTTTATTTATTCGAATATCTCTTAGATTAACGTGTGTGTAGTGAGTTAGTATTTAATCAACGTCCAACCAAGCAACCTATGTCATCACTTCATACCCCCTTCCCCCGCACTCTCGGCACATCGCACGGTGAACTTGCCAGGATCATGTAGACAACACAGTATTTCAGTGTGGAACGTGAACAATGAATATGGAGATTGTAACTGCGTGTGTAACAGTATGAACTGTATTATCGTGAGCGCATCTGTCTGTCTGTCTGGTCGCGATAAACTCAAAAACTACTGAACGGATTTTCAAGCGGTTTTCTCCAGTGGATAAAGTAGTTCATGAGGAACGTTTTGGTATATAATTTGTCAAGGATTTTTTTATAATCAGGGCGGGAGAACGTCTGCCAGGCCCGCTAGTACCTATATGTGAAATGAAAATACACTTCTTTTGGTACTCAATCACGTTAAAACTACCGAACATATCGGCATAAGATTATGACCATTCGATGTGGAAACTTTCGTAGATTGTTCTAGGCTACTTTGTCTAGGGATTGGCCCTTTTCCATTTCTTAAACTATCCATAATATCGGGTGGGAAGCCGCTATTAAAACTTATTTTTTATAAATTGGGTTATACATTTGGTCCTATAATCTTCTTCTTCTTCCTAGCGTTTTCCCGGCCTGGTACCAGGTCTTATAATAATAAAAAAAATTCTAATACATATTTACATCAATCTACAGCAATCATAATGACACAAGATAAATCTCGCCCGGGGTAGTACCACCCTCTCATAGAAAACCGACGTGAAGGAACAATGCTTGCATTGTTACGTTTCGTTCGGTCAGTGAGAGCGCCGGAGGCCCACCTCCCCTCCCCTTTCCTCTCTCCTCTCCCTTTCCCTCCCCTAACCATTCCCCCAAAGGGTGGCAACGCACTTGCGACTCCTCTGGTGACCCATCTGTTCGTTTGCCATCTATGACCAAAAAAAAAAAAATCTTTTTATCTTAAACAAAATGGTTCCCATATAGCAACAATAATTTCCGTCGATGTAAACATTTCTGAGTAGAAACGCCGAGCTATGCAGAAAATAGAATAGGTGCCCTCGAAAAATTTCCATAATAATACATAAGAGTGGAACCTACACCTTGAGTATACTTCTGTCGAGTACCTCTCAAGTTCCCAGTTATAGATACAGTATTCCCCTTTTCAGAGATAAAATTTATTTTACGTTAGTTTCTTGTAGTGTTTTTGAGTTCATTAAGACGTACATAATCTATGTCAGTAATTTATTATAATAAAAATCAATTACCCAATGTATGTAAGCATATCATGAGAGTATGGCTGCATATATTTGTCTACTTCTTTTTGTCGTAAGTGTTTGAAAATTCTTACGCAAATGTAAAAAATTGAATTGAAAAATCTTCGTATAAAAAGAGACTGATAGAGAAGGCATTAGGGAGATCTTCCAAAATATTGACAGACTGATGTTTAATTACAAAGTTGCCATTTAAATTTCATTATATATACTAGCTGTACCCGCAGCTCCGCACGCGTTTTTTTAAATCGTATTAAAAAATTATAGAACTGTGAGACTATGTACAATTACAGAAACACTCTTTAAAGACAATTGTAAGCACGACGCGCACACCACTAAAAGTAACATGTAACGCGTACAGTAGATATATAAATACAAAAAGCGTGCCAAATGAGGTTTTTCATCAGTAACACATTTGGAACCTTAACCCACCATATAACTACCTCAGTGCTCACTTACATTGTATAAGGAACTAACGAAACAATAACTTAAAATATCATTATTAAGATTTATATTTACATTATATTTAATATACATTGCCATTATTATAATTAAGATTTTGTGAGTATACAAAAAATAAACGCTTGTCTGTTCTGTAAGAAATTGTATTATGGAACACTTTACGTAATACGTTTATAATCTAAGATCTTTTTAAGAAGACCTCTATATAATTAATGTTATTAATAATTATAATGTCGAAATGTAAACAATAAGCTGATAATTATTTATCTTATTAAAAATAAAGAATGAGTTGAAATCTTGCTAAATTTCATGCAGACAAAGTTGCGGGTAACAGCTAGTCTAAAATAGAATAACCTCAATTACTTTTTGTTAGGTTCGCTATCTATCAGTGAAAATCCTGTGAAAATTGCTGCAACCGTTTTGGTGATAGCACAGCGGGCGAAGCCACGGTTAACAGCTGGTCTAAATTAAAATAAATTACTTTTTATAAGGTCCGCTATCTGCCAGTGAAAGTCCCATGAAAATCGGTCTAACGGTTTTGGAGAAAGCACTGTGGGCGTAGCCACAGTTAACAGCTATTATAAACTAAAATTACTTTTTGTAAAGTCAGCTATCTGCCAGTGAAAGTTATGTGAAGATCGATCGAACCGTTTTGGAGATAGCATTGCGGGCGAAGCCATGGTTAACAGCAAGTAAAAACTAAAATTACTTCAATTACTTTTTATAAGGTCAGCTATCTGTCAGTGAAAGTTTCGTGAAGATCGGTTGAACTATTTTGAAGATAGTACTGCGGGCGAAGCCACGGTTAACAGTTAGTCTAAATTAAAATAGACTAAATTACTTGAAATGATGTCCGCTATCTGCTCGTGAAAGTTTGGTGAAAATAGGTGCAATCGTTTTGGAGATAGCATTGCAGAGGATCCGCGGTTAATACCTAGTCTAATTTAGAGCAGCCTAAGAAACCCACTGTAATTTCAGCTATGTGTCAGTGAAATTCCTGTTAAAATTGGTCTAGCCGTTTCGGAGATTACCCGGAACAAACAGACAGACAGACAGACCGGCAAAAAATTTAAATATTGCATTTTTGTGATCAGAAGCGTGTATACTTTCATACCCAATCAGTGAAAAATTTATTTATTTATTTATACATTATGCCTTAAATATGCAATGGCGGACTTAATGCCGAAGGCATTCTCTACCAGTCAACCATTAGGTGATGCAGAGATAAATGTTGGTAGGTTTAAAAGGAGAAGTTTTTTTGAAATTATGATTAACCTATTTAATATAACAATATATAAATAACATATCAACACCGATATACTACATATATACAATACATACATATAACAACATCATACATAAATAAAAGTATAATAATTCAACATCAAGTACTAAATACAGTCATGGTCAGTACCCTGCTCCAGGTTTCTCCCATCATGACCTTATTTTTGTTTCTTATACTCTTAAACCTCCGAAGAAAGAACCAAAAATATTACTCATACGTTGCTTTGCACAAATGAATGTGGACAAGCTCTGTGCAGATGTTTCAGAAATAAATTGGGAATCTCTGATTAATGCTAACAATATAGATGATAAAGTTTGTATTTTTAACAATTTTATCACAAACTTATATGATATTCATGCGCCCATAAAACGAGTTAAATTAAGGCGACCTCCAGCACCCTGGATGACAACCGAGATCCGAATGGCGATGAGACGTAGAGACTGTGCTTTTCGTAAATTTAAAAAAAACCGTGGCGAGATTAACTGGAACTTATTTAAGTCCGCTAGAAACCGATGTAACCAGATCATACGCAATGCCAAACGTCAGTATATCCTTAATAATATCTCTGTTCCTTCCTCCTCGGCTGATATCTGGAAGTTCCTTGGGACCCTTGGCATTGGCAGATCTCAACATCTAGATCTACCTAATACAATAAAGTTAGATGATATCAATAACCACTTTACAACCACCGATAAATTGAGTGATGTAACTAAAAGTAGGACTACTGGCTACATAGCCGCATTGCCTCGTATGGACATGAGCCCATTCAAGTTTTCCACGGTTACATGTGATCAGATTAAAAAGTCCGTTTTTTCAATAAAGTCTAATGCTACGGGCTGTGACAATTTGAGTAGACAAATGATTATTACTATTCTTGACCAGATTCTTCCTATTATATCTCATGTCATAAACTTTTCTCTATCCTCTGGACAGTTTCCATCCATATGGACTAAAGCCTATGTTCGCCCTCTCCCTAAAATTGCAAACCCTTCTCTTCCGAGTCACTTTCGACCTATATCTATACTTCCATTTCTTTCTAAAGTACTCGAAGCATGTGTGCACAATCAACTATCATCCTTTGTACATTGCAACAATATCTTGAGTCCATTACAGTCCGGTTTCAGGCCAGGTCACAGTACAGTTACAGCTTTGCTTAAAGTAACTGGTGATTTGAGAAATGGAGTGGAAAATAAAATGATTACTGTGCTGGTTCTAGTAGATTTTTCCAATGCCTTTAATACTGTTAGTCACGACATTCTCCTGGCTATTCTTTCTCATTATAATATCTCATTTTTCCACGGTTACATGTGATCAGATTAAAAAGTCCGTTCTTTCAATAAAGTCTAATGCTACGGGCTGTGACAATTTGAGTAGACAAATGATTATTACTATTCTTGACCAGATTCTTCGTATTATATCTCATGTCATAAACTTTTCTCTATGCTCTGGACAGTTTCCATCTTTTTAATCTGATCACATGTAACCGTCGAAAACTTGAATGGGCTCATGTTCATACGAGGCAATGCGGCTATGTAGCCAGTAGTCCTACTTTTAGTTAGATCACTCAATTTATCGGTGGTTGTAAAGTGGTTATTGATATCATCTAACTTTATTGTATTAGGTAGATCTAGATGTTGAGATCTGCCAATGCCAAGGGTCCCAAGGAACTTCCAGATATCAGCCGAGGAGGAAGGAACAGAGATATTATTAAGGATATACTGACGGAAAAATTGTATTTTGATATTACACACAGACACTTCATTTTTATTATATGTATGTATAGATTAGAGGAAAGGTTTGGCCTCTTCATTAAATAGCCCGTGTGAAGCAAAAGTGTTAAAGGAGAGAACATGTGTTCAGAAGCATGAATGTACACGAATGAATGAAATCAAATATTTACTAAAGAGAAAAAATGAAAGAAGAATACTTAACTGTTTTGCTTCTACTTTATTTATATAGACGAGTGCTCGTTCAGTGGTCGAAATTCGACCATAATTCATTGTATTTTCAAGTTTCAATGTGAAGGAAAAAATCGTATTTTTCCTATATTTTTGTTTTAAATTAATAAACACTAAATTACTAAATCACTACATACTATAAAACAAAGTCCTCCTCGTCTATCTGTCTGTTCTAGATAAGCTCAAAAAATACTGAATGGATGTTCATGCGGTATTCACCAGTAGATAAAGTGATTTATGAGGAAGGCTTAGGTATATTTGTCTACTTTTTTCTTTATTATCAAGGCGGGGACAACGTTCGTCAGGTACCAAACTAGTTGGTACTAAATAAAAAAAAATAAAGAAAATTGGCTGAGATATAGAGAAGACAAGACAAGAGAGATATGGAAGACAAATCAGGGACTGTCTTTTATTTTATCTAGCAGTAAAAATCTTAGAGTATGCAAGTGATTAGTTTGGACAAAGAATACATTAATTTCAATTTTATTTATTTATAATTGCAACCACAACAAATGCGGGTGTTTATAATTTGAAGTTAAAACATAAGCTTCAGAAAATAGGTATAAACGGACAGCTATCTGTATGAGACGAAATACTCTGTAGAATATTGGTAACTAGACCAGTTTCCAATATAAATAAAGTGGCCAATAGGAGAGTGTAAAATTCCCACGTAGAATGACCCCCTGTGGGCGCAATACCCGGAATTGTAAATAGATCACCTGCGTTCGACACAATATCAACAAGCCAGTATATGTACATTATCAATTTAATCCAATTTTTTTTATTACCACAACCTGCGTCATATTTGACGACGTTCATGTTTTAGTAGATATAACGAATAGGTATTTTTTTATCGTATGGATAAATAGAGTATCCAGGTTTTATTATAGTCGATTGATTGATCGCTCTATTTGTCGCAGCGACGTTCAATTTATGTGGAACAAAGCGGGCGCGAGTAACATCAGCCCCCCAATATAGGTAACATTGTTAAGTATTAAAGAATATACTCCACAAAACAAATAAAATAGTACACATGCAATAATTACAAAAAAATAATCACACTTTAAACACACACTATTGATTATCCTAAGCATAGTAACACTGTTCAAAGATCGCACAACGTCGCGGTCCAGATACTTCTTCCAGTTACCCATTCGTATTTGCTCAGAATGGAATTGAAATGTAGGCGGTTATCTGCGGACTATCTATATACTCGTTTTTAAAAAAGTTTGAGAGACGCCTAAAGGACTTCTTTGTTTAACTTTTTTATCTGTTAATTAAGTTATTGCAATCCCTGACCGCATGTCCGGCTTGGTCCGCCTTCGAGAACTTTTCTGAAATTCTTAAACAATTTTAAGTCCCATGGAAATCGCAGCTCACGAACCGTTGACATTATTTTTAGTGAATATTATAAATGGAACTATGCAGTTATTATGACATTAATAATAAATAAAAAATACCTTAGAGATAATATCAATGCGTCTTGTTATGTTATAACCATATGCTTTGACGTGGAATAAGATATAAAGAAAGAGTGCTTTAGACAGGTTATTAGAGATAAAAATTGAATTTGTATTGCCAAGCTTTCAAGAATATTATATCTGCATTTCGAAAACAAAAATCTCTATAGCGGCACTTTCTTGGAACGTGGTGAAACGATAAATATAATAATACATTGTAAATGCAAATTCTATGTAAGAAGAGTAAATAATATATAAAAGCAATAAACAAGGATTTGGTTTACAGCAATTTTATTGTTCACTAAACCCGTGCATTCTTTAATCTAGCTATAAAATTAAATCCCACGTCTCGAAGAGAAAATCATTGAAGTATACTTTGGAGCTTCGTGCACGACTGGTTGCTTGCTCAATCATATTGGCGAATATAATAAGATTTTTTTGGTATAAATTGTATCATACTTGTAGGAGTTTTGAAACTTATTATTCAGTACTATCTGTGCACTTGACTTCTTATAATTTTTATACTTATAAAGTTTATCAAATATCGAGTATATGAACAAAGAGCTTGGTTGCTTCAATAAATAACACGGCATAAAGGCATAAAGAAGTGACCATGAAAATGCTGTAGACTTTAATGTCTGAGGCTACTACATCTTGCAGCGTCTGTAAATCAACGAATGAAAACCCATTATTGATTTTTCCGCTAACTGTATAAATTTAGGTATATTTTTATATCAATATATTATAAAGAAATAAAGCTTATATTAGGTCTTTACCTATGAAATTGCCCTTTTGTATGAAAAAAATTAAACGATTTTTTTTCATGTATTTTTTATTTGTATTAATCGAATAAATCGCCCATGCAATCAATGCATCTTTGCCAACGCAGTGGCAGTTTGATGCCCTTCTTAAAGAAATCAGCTGGACGGGAGGCAATAAATTCTTCAAAAGCATTTTGTCTTTTTTGCCTCTCGGGTATTTAATTTATTTCCCGCCAAGGAGTTATCCAAATTCTGGAAAAAGTAGCAGTCTGTAGGCGCAAGATCTGGTGAGTGGGTGGACGACGGAGAACTTCCAACCCCAGTTCTTGCAACTTGGAGAACGTCTTCTGTGCAGTATGAGGTCGCGCGTTGTCGTGCAGGAGCAGCGGAGACGAGCGATTGACCAATGCTGGTTGGAGATGTGCCAGCTTCTCCATCATTATGTTCAGTTCTTCACAGTACACATCTGCAGTAATGCTCACCCCGTTTAGTAAGAAGCTGTGATGAATCACACCAGCGCTAGACCACCAAACAGTGACCATCACTTTTCTAGGGGTAAGTTTTCGTTTAGGGCATTGTTTAGGTGCTGAACCAGGATCCAACCAACTTGCTGAACGCTTGCGGTTATCAAACAGAATCCATTTTTCATCGCAGATAACAATGCGGTTCAATATTCCTTGATTTGTGTGTCTGTTGAGCCAGTGCAAGGCACGTCTCGACGCATACTTCGCGCTGGCGATCATTGAGTTCGTGGGGCACTCATTTGTCAAGCTTTTTTACTTTGCCAATTTAACGCAAATGGACCAATATTGTTTTGACGCTAATGTCGAAAGCTGCTGCTAATTCAGCTGTAGATTTTGTATCATCAGCTTCCGCAATCGCCTTTAATTCGTCATTGTCGACCAAAGTCTTCGGACGACCGCGAGGTTCATTTTTCAGGTCACAATTCCCAGAACGGAAGCGAGCAAACCAATAACAGGTGGTGCGTTGGTTTGTAGTGTTAGCTTCGTAAACGTCGTTGATGTTGCGTGCCGCTTGTGCCGCGTTGCTGCCACGACGGTATTCATATTCCATAATTACTCGAATTTTTAACGTATCCATAATGACCAAAAAGTTTGAAATGCGATGAAAATGTAACACTAATCAATAAACAAATGACTACTTTTGGAAAAAGAATTCCATGTTTTTAAAATAAAATTAATTTGAAATTAGAATTCTTAGCCAAACAAAAATTATTTTGATTTGAAATGGCCAGTACTGCAGAACGGCAATTTCATAGGTAAAGACCTATTATATTGCCCCAAGCAGCGCTTAGTTTACCTCTATAATTTATTGAATAGTTCAATTATCTAATTAGGAGCTTATTGTGGCCAAACAGACAGACGCACACATACTTTTACTTTGCTAGCGTTAATGTTGATTTAACATATCCTTTGAGAATAGTACTTTAGTTCTGGGTGAAAGGTACACTATAATATACTCTTCTATGTCGGTTAAGTCGTTAAGCGTAAAAAAGAAACAAACTCACATACGTATTTATAAATTACTAAGGATATTTTCAACGTACAGACACAAAATTCCTATAAATTTATTACAGTTTTGATAAACTTATATATTAAATATTTTTTTGATGTAACTTCGTCTATTCAATATATTTACTAGGATAAAGGGTCAATGATATTCATTTTTGGAGTTTGCAACTTTTTTAATAAAGTCAAACCTAATGTAGTCCAAGTCTAAGCCACAGTATAAAAAGACACATACTTATAAAACATTTATTAGATTGAAAGTATTTACATAATAAACTAGTTGTGCCCGTAGCTTTATTCGCGTGACATCGAAAATTATCTTTAAGCTAATTTTTCTACCAACAAAGCTTTTTTTACTTTTTGACCACTATCTAACCTGGTTAATTTTTAATGGTGGTAGAGCCACGCTGAAACTATTACTGGTTTCAGCATGAATGGGTCGGCTCGTCCGGGGTAGTACCACCCTCTCATAGAAAACCCACGAGAAGTAACAGTGCTTGCATTGTTGCGTTTCGTTCGGTCAATGAGAGCGCCGGACGCCCACCTCCCCTCCCCTCTCCTCTCTCCTTTCCCTCCCCTAACCCTTCCCCCCGAAGGGTGGCAACGCACTTGCAACTCCTCTGGTGTTGTTAGTGTCCATGGATGGTGGTGATCACTTAACATCAGGTGCACCACATGTTCATTTGCCACCAATGACATAAAACAAAAAAAAAAAACCTGATTTTAAAAGACGAGGTGGTAAATCCTCTCTCATATGACTTTAAACTGCAGCTGGCGGAATATATTCCTACTTTGCGATTGATTTTCAACTGGAGGGTAGTAGCTAGTAGGTGGTAGAGCCACGCTGAAGCTATTAATGGTATCAGCAAGATGGGTCGGCCCGGCAGAGGTAGTACTATCCTCTTATAGAAAACCGACGTGAAGTAACGGTGCTTGCGTTGTTGCGTTCCTTTACGTCAGTGAGAGCGCCGGAGGCCCACCTCTCTCCAAACACAGGTTGGCAACGCACTTTCGACTCCCCTGGTGCTGTTAGTGTTTATGAACGGTGGTGATCACTTAACATCACGTGACCCACCGGTTCGTTTGCCTGCTATGACAAAAAAAATATCCAGGTGGGCTTAAAAAATGACCATACTATGAGTTTTTTTCACGATGTTTTCTTTCACCTAAAACTACCGTTCATTAACAAGGTTTCGAACCTTCGTCGATCGATGAAGTGCTAAGAAATGCGAACCTAGCTATCACTGTTGCGTAATATATTTTTTTGTGTCAATTTTATTTCTAAGTATTTACTAGAGAGCCTTTTTTACAGAATATTTATCGTCTAAACAAGGAGATTAAATTGGATACTGAAAAGGACTAATAAATTTAAGATACTTGTGTATTAAATGCAGCGCACTCGCCGACCTCTGCTGCGGCCGGCTCGCGTTATTTTTTTCGCAAGTCTAACCTAACCAAACCAAAATATAGGAGTCGTATATATAGAATATATAGAGTATATAGAAAAAACGACACTAACAATAGAAAAAATGGACTATAGCTAACTTCAGGGTGTCGGTTTTTTTGACGGTGTACGGGCGCATCGTAAAAATTTACTCTCACCATTTTTCCCTAACGCGCCAAATGAAGTATAACTTCATAAAGTGTAATCGATTGAAATTAACTTTCATCAAAGTAAACATTCCATCAAAAACCTCATCAAACATTCCAAAGTCTAGATGAGTATAGTAGTACATCAAACAATTTCGTACTCTCGCAGTAATTGAATTCATATAAATAAGATCGTCAAGTATGATGTTAACATTTTTGACGCGCTCTCGATGTGAAACTTTTGAACAAGTTTCGGGTGAAGTATCGTAACTTGAAGCTAATTACTTTACCCGACTTGTACGAAATGTTACGAAAGTTTCACACCGGTACCTCTTCTAAACTTTGTAACATCGCTTTCTTATCCGTTTACGTGCGATAATCGAAATCTATTACGAAATAATTCTTAAAAAAATTCGGTTCATAATTGACGGAGATATCGATTAACATACATTAAAAAAAAACATATAACCGAACGTAGTAACCTCCTCCTTTTTCGAAGTCGGTTAAAAAATGAAAGACATGTTTCTTTTGTTATCCGTAAACAAAGCTGTTCCTATATGATAGTCGACTCAATAAATTTTTAAGTGAACAAACACTTCTTTAGCTGCGGTGAGCTATTAGGTGACGGCCCATCTTCCTCATTGCACAGGTTCGGCGGACGAGGGGGGGCAGCCGGTGTGTGCCCGGTCTGTCCCTCTATAGGTAGGAGCCCGGCGGTCACCTTCCGCCGGGCGGACCGTGGGGGCGGCTATACAAGGTTGATTAGCTCGTTCGATCCCTTGCCGCCCCCACAAAACGGTCTGTCGGTACACCGTGGGGTTTTAGTCCGTGCGACTCGGACATAACCCACCCTCTCCCCCGGGAGGGTGGCGTATCCATAAGGGATTTCCCCACGTTAAAAAAAAAAAAGGGGAAAGACTTATAGATTAGTATCATCTATGATCTTGACATGCTCGTGATTACGCGCTTGCCTCAGACTAGCGAGGCGTGGTATAGTGGCCTGTGTATACGTAATACTAATACTTCGTATTGAGCTTGTACAGCCCATCCTATGGTTGTCTAATTAGTAAACTGTACAAAAATGAATACAATTACTGTTCACAATATTGGGATACGGACAAACAAAGACTTCTTGTGTAAACTAAACACTTCGATTTTATTGTAGAAACAATTATACACTATATAATGCACAGTAAGGAACATGACTGGAGGCTGAAAAGGCGGAGTCCGATTGTTGCGTTCGTGGCAAGCGGACGTGCGCTCAAGTTTTCTCGATACGTGTTTTTTTTTTACATCGTGTTCGTGACGTCATCAGTCAGTTGGAGTTGTGTTTTTACGCGAGTGTTTCTTTTTCCGTATCGAGAATCTCGGGTTTCGTGTTCTCTCTCGTTTCGTCAATCGATTCGTTTCTTGACGTGTCTCTCGTTACGCGTTCTTTTCAGAACGTAGGAAACCGTACTTGTCAGTACGTCAAACCGCACTTTTCGGTGCGACTGCGTGCTCCTCTTCTGGTCGTCGTGTCGCCGCGCCGGCTGAAGAGAAGAAAGAAGTGTTAGGGCTTCCCCCTAGGCACTGTAGGTCCCCTGTGAGGCATTGCACATCGCCCACAGCTCTCTTTGGTCCGGACTCGGGATAGTCCGTTAAATTCATTAAGGCGCGCCCCCCTGCCCCTCTGGCAGGGAGGTTGTACATGTCTTCCTCCGCGCCACTCCCCTCCTCAGGCCCCGGTATGGCCTCAGATCGCGAAGTCGGCCTCTTAGAGACCGAACTTCTCAGCCTCCACGGATTAATTTCCAGCATATGTCCTCGTCTCGTAGTCGCGTCGATTTTCTCCACTCCTCCAAGCCTGCTCTCTCGATCTATGCCAAGATCGAGGCATCCAACAATTTCGAGATCCCGTCCGATCGCGACAGTGATGATAGCGACTCCGACTCTGGCTCCGATATGGAGCAAGACCCTCCTGCTCAGCAAGATCCTCCTGCTGAGCAAGCCCCTCCTGCGGACGATGGCTTCACCACCGTCACGCACCGCAAACCGCGCAAGAAGCGCTCAAACTCTTCGTCCGATCCGGAAGGCAGTTTGCCTTCCAAAAAGATCGTCAATGTCGATGGCGCGAAAGTGCCAAAGACGACACCAACGCCCTCTAGACCCACTTCGCCTAAAACTGCGGGTCCCGCAGTTTCGGGCAAAACGTCCCGCCCACCGCCCCCCGATACGATCCAAGACAAAGCGTCTTGGGTCGAGATTTCTAGCCTGCTGGAAACGGCAGGCATCCCTTACACCTCCATTGTGAATACCGCTGTAGGTATTCAGGTGAAGGTAGCCACTTTCACCGCCCATCGTGACCTCACTCGTTTCCTTCGGGATAACCAGTGGGGTTATTTCACGCACTCTCTCGAAGAGGAGCGTAAACTACGGGTAGTCATCTGTAGGGTTCCTTCAGAACTTCCAACCTGCGACATTTCCGACGACCTCAAAGAACAGAAGATTCCGGTTCGTGAGGTTCATCGCATGCACTCTCCGCGCACCCGACAACCATATGACATGGTGTTAGTAGTCCTCGATCGCACCCATCAAGGGAAAGCGATCTTCAATCTCACATCCCTCTGCGGCCTCTCCGGCGTTATCGTCGAGCCGCCGCAAAAACGTCTGTGCCCTCGCAGTGTCACAACTGCCAGGTGTACGGACACTCCGCACGAAACTGTCTCCTGAAACCCAGGTGCGTTAAGTGCCTCGGCGACCACTCCACCAAGGAGTGTTCTCGCACAAAAGACTCCCCCGATCCCCCGAGCTGTGTTCTGTGCCGCGGCGTGGGTCATACCGCGAATTATCGTGGATATCCCCGAGCCCCGCGCACAAAGCGCCCTCGCTACCCCAGGCAGACGTCGCCGTCTAAAACGGCCGCTGCCCCCACCCGCCCCCGACCTCCGCCTCTCATATCTCGAGACGCCTTTCCGAGCCTGCCGAGCACATCTCGTGCACCGGCAGCATCCGCACCCACGACTAGCGCCCCCCCCCGCCCCTACCGGGCCCCTCAGGCCCCGTGAGCTCCTAAGCCCGCGTCCCAGCCCATTCCCAAACCGCCTGCACAGAATCACCCTGCCTATTCCTTCTCCCTATCGAGTATTGACTACGCAGGTCAACTACTCATTTTCCACGAGATCTCGGAGATCTCGGCGTACGAAGAGACCGCCCGAAATCCTCTTTTAGGTTCCGTTACGGCAATTCATAGGTTTCCAGCCATCGCGGCTACACTACAACGGTTCGCTCGCGCCGCCGTTCAAAAATAAATAACTCATATAAGATAGAGTAAATCGCGTATTTACGTCTATCTTCCCCTAAAAACGACCGTTCAATAACAATAATTTTTGTTATGTCTATTTTTAGATTTCGGCGCCGTCGCCGTTAAGTAAATTTAAATTCGATCTTATTAAATGCGTGTTGCGCCCGCGCTTCATTCCGATATACACGTATTCATTTGTGAATCATGCAATTTCTATTGTATGGTTCACAAATGTATATATGTATGAATAGCTTAGAATAGTTAGCTAGGACAGACGCGTCTTTTTCCAGGTAACAGCCCAAACCGAGGTGTGCGTGCACCCTTGTGTATGTTACCAAAAACCCGAATCGGTTGTGTGCCTTAAGCGCCAACCTTAGTAGTCCGGTGAAGCTGTGAAGACCCTGCCGGGTCAATAGCGTAGTCAGTTCGAGGAAAAAAAACATGACTCGACAAAAAGAAAAAAAACAGTGGCGCCATCAACATTAAACAATATCGTCTCGGTAGCATTGAGCAAAGACATTGATAACATACAGCCACCTGATGTTGTAGTATACAATATAATCCAGTACACAATACCAATAGTGAAAACCAGAAAATTGCTTTAAAAATTAAAAAAAGAACACAGTTTTTCCGTTGTTTTGAGATTTCACTTCTGTCTTTTTCATTCCTTATAACTGCATTGACTTTTTAAGATGCGCTTGACAGATATGAAAATACACCTTTGAAATTAATATTAATAAATCAAACAACTTCCAATTTTTTTTTTTATGTCATTGCAGGCAAACGAACAGCCGGGTCACCTGATAATAAGTGATCACCACCGTCCATAGACACTAACAACACCAGGGGAGTCGAAAGTGCGTTGCCAGCCTGTGTTTGAGGGAAGGGGTGGGAGAGGGGAGGGGAGAGGGAAGGGCAGTGGAGGTGGGCCTCCGGCGCTCTCACTGTCCGAACGAAACGTAACAATGTAAGCACTGTTACTTCACGTCGGTTTTCTATGAGAGGGTGGTACTACCCTGGGCGGGCCGACCTATTCATGCTGAAACCAGTAATAGCTTCAGCGTGGCTCTACCACCTATAGTAATCTTCGATTAATCTTCATTTAAAATGTATGGCTCCCGTTCAAAGCGTGAATGATTAGTGTTTTACATATGTGGGGAAATTATTCACGCCGATGCCGACATCGCGTTATAAACAAGATACATGGCATAATCATTGTGGATTATCTTACAACATTATCTAATACCTTTAGTAAGAACAACAGTTAAAATCACAATTTAAACTTTTTAAACTTAAATCCTAAATAATATAAATCTATTGGGAATATACCAGGTGACTGTTTAAATGGTAGCAATATTTCTGGAGGACACTCTACATTCGATTCTTGTTCTAAATCGATAAAAAAATAGGTGCTTAATATTGGACCTATTATTATCTAGAAAAATTATGTGCAATTCTCTACGCGTCTATGTTAAAGGGCAGTGTCAATGACAGTCTCGTGATTTCACTTTCATTTGAAAGGGAACGTGGGAACGTCAGGAACAAAACAAAACGGTTTATTGCCCGTTTTACTATCGAAAGTTATTAACTCCGGGTCGCCCATTGTAGGTTTTGACACCGGTCAATGCACTTAGGTTTATTATTTTATTTACACATCTGTAGCTATACTTTTGAAAGTCTTATAACATTTTATTTCTCTTGGATTCAGACACAACGATAATTGAAGAAAATTTCCCATTTATTTAAAACGTCTCGAAAATTTGTATCTTTACTGTGAAATAAATTAGACTCGGATTCGTTCTAAACGAATAATATTTCAAGTGAGATATATTTCAAGCCAGCTACAAGCTACAAGATAAGTAATATAATTAAAGTTGAAACCAAACAGATATGTACCTTAATTACTTACAACAAAGTTCAAAAGATATATTCTTTGCAATCATGACAGTAATTCGAGTAATCATTAACTAAATGAAGATTATTAGTATGAGACTATTAGATTGCACTAACTTAATAACATTAAGTTAGAACCGAACTTTATGCGATCAACTTTCTTTAAAGTTAATAACTGAATTGATCAGACGAACCGTCTGACTACGTATTTCGCAAAAGTAAAATGATGACAGAAACGGGAAAATGGTAAATTCAGATTCTATATTTGTTGCGTATGTGACACGAAGTAAAACAGCCAGTTGATTTTTTTTTATGTAGTAGGAGGCAAATGAACATGTGGGTCACCGTTCATAGACACGAACAACACCAGGGGAGTCGCAAGTGCGTTGCCAGCCTGTATTTGGGGAAAGGGATGGAGAGGAGAGGAGGGGAGGGGAAGAGAAGGGAGATGGGCCTCCGGCGGTCTCACTGACCAAACGAAACGCAACAACGCAAGCACTGTTACTTCACGTGTAGTACGGGTAGTACCCCGGGCGAGCCGACCCATTCACGCTGAAATTAGTAATAGCTTCAGCGTGGCTCTACCACCTATAAAATACGAACACAAATTTATTACAAGAAGAATCAGTGAGCACAGTCACTGTACGTATACATAGATAACAATATTAATCATAACCAAAGTTATATCTCGAAAGTAAGTTTTACTTTTGACAATAATTTGCCATTTTCAAGCCGAAATTTGACCATTTCTACAATCGCTTTGTTCTTATGATATACTTAATTTGGGAGCGACTGCAAGTACTAAACAAATAAGCTTACTAGAATGCTCTTACGATGGCTTAAAAACAGAGAAAATTCATGAATATTTTATTTACTTAACAACATGGACAGAATGGTCGCATCGATGGAGAAAAATGTGATAGAATCCCTCATAAGCTATGAAATCCGTTTAAGAAATTCAGAAATCTGAATGAAAATCGGTTTGTTATGTCATTTTTAGTTGCATTCTTTTCATTTGAGTTTGTAGATGGTAGAGCCACGCTAAATCTATTACTTGATTCAACATGAATGGGTCGACTTGCCCGGGGTAGTACCACCCTCTCACAGAAAACCGAAGTGAAGTAACGGTGCTTGCATTGTTGTATTTCATTCGGTCAGTGAGAGCGTCGAAGACCCACCCCGCCTTACCCCTCCATCCCATCTTCCCCCAAACACAGCCTGGCGACGAACTTGCGACTCCCCAGGTGTTGCTAGTGTATATGGACGGTGGTAATCAGTTAACGTCGGGTGACCCATCTGTTCGTTTGCCTCCTATGATATAAAAAAACTAAATTCGAAAAATAAGTTGCAATAAAGTTTATTATACTTCTAAAACAATAATTAATTATGTAATTCGATTATTCTGATAAATACATGTATCTTATTAGATAATAAATTAATGAATACTCCATTTAATATATAGCATAATTAATTGATATAAAGAAAATACAATAATGCAAACTCCAGTAATAAAATACTTAGTAATTTGTTATTACATTCTCTTTGCTATTCTATTATTAAAACCGTAGCTCGTTTATCTTCACCAGCTTTTATCTTAAGTCACAATAATCCTACGATTTGAATAGAAAAAAAAATGTATTTTAAGCAAGATTATGTTCGCCACGATTTCACGCCAAGGCTGTATTTTTATGAGCTGTTTTACTAAGATTTATTTAAGAGATTCACGGAACGAATTAAGTACTGTCAAGTAAGTTACTTACTTCAAGTAGCTGTTTATTAAATACTGAATTAATAAGGTCTAAATTACTTTTAGACAAACGGCTATCGTCACATTTACGAAATCTGAGAAAAGGTAATTGTAATCTAAATAGAAATCTTACTAAGTGCCTATTCAAAGACACCTTTAGACGTAATCTGAAAATGTTAAAATTACCTCACAACTCGAACAAAGAGAAGCTAACACACAAACAAGAATACAATAAATATCTGGCTGGCGTTTTCCCCAGAAATCCCTTGAGATTTCAACATGCCTCGAACAATACGATTTACAATCTCCCTTAGTAGGTACTATCTCTTAGAATTGGTCGGTCGTAAAGCCGATACAAGACAAACGGATTTGCACGGTCAACTTGATAACGGTGACAAAGAAGATCTTAGGCCCCCAATAACAGAGGGTGGACGAAGGGGACAAATTTTGTAGCCTTAAAATATATTCGATTTATAACACAGTCTGTCAAATTTTTGGGATTTTATAACAATAATTGTAAGGTGCATTTTTTTTTGTCGCTCTTGATCAATTTATAGTAGCTTTTGTTCACTCGTATCGATATATAATTTACCTATCCGAGAAGAAAACTTTTTTCTGGTTAGAAGGTACTTTTCTGTATCTTTGACAACAACAAAAAAACAAAGTCACTTTCTCATTTACAATATTAGTTAACTTGTTTGCTTGTTACGCTTTCACGTCTTATTTACTTAACCGAGCATTATGAAAGTTTGCTTACACGTGCTTACATAAAAGGACATGAGTTTCGAAATCCTTTTATTCATAAAAAAGTACAGTTCCTATCTATATTAACGCTAGCAAAGCCAAAAGTAATAACTAGTAATATTATATAGTAAGGATACTCTGCGAATAATGTCAATGTCTTTTAGTCAAAACCTTTGTTTATAAGACGACTTAGGTTAGAATTTATTTGTATATATATATTGTCTCATAGAATCGATATATCGAATAGTACATAATATTTTCGTAATAATGATCACTAAGTAAGAAGCATTACTTACATCACTGCTATTTTTCGCATGTTGTGAATTAATTTGTATCACTGTTATTTTTATACGCTATATTTAATTTTGTATCACTGCTATTTAGAGTGTGATATATCTATAACATACAATACTATATGACAAATATGGTGTAATAAGGTTGCATAAACTAGGAACCAAAATAAAGAACGTCCAGGCAGGAATCCTTGCGTAATTCAATTTTTTTCATATAGCACATTTTCAATTATCACTAATGAAATGGCAGTTATAAAAAAATAGTGCGTGGAGTCACTCCGCGCGGAATGTGGAAATGAAAATAGGAAGGGATAGAAAGTGATGTTTAGTGAAATGTGGAAATAGGAAAGAGTAGAAATTGAGTTTTATTGAAATCATATTGTTTCTTTAAGACAAACTTTATTAACATTGCTTACAATTCATAATTGATCGCATCTTTTAATTATCATTTTCGAGTGGATAAATATCCAAATCTATAACATTTACAATGGGATTATGATAACTAAAGTAAGATACGAAATGTTTGAATATTTTTCTCATTCTGTCTCTTTCTATTACCCTTCAGGTGCGTTGAACGTTTAACGCAACATTGCTTTCATACCCTCTCCATGGTAGCGTTAAACGTTTAACGAAACCTTGTTGGAAATCGCATTAGAAGTTTTACTTCAAAAACGATTTCACTGCTAAGTAGTTAATCTTTTATTTCCATACTTTACCAACAGGACAAGACAGGTATTTACTCAGCATTTAAGTCTAATTATACTAATTGTTTACTTATATTACTTTTCATTTGAAATACATACAAGCAAGAATACATGTAAATGTTATTTTGTTGTCGGGGATGCTAATAATTACTCGAAAGCGGTTTTTTTTTACTTTTTATATGTAATCAATTATTTGGAATCACTGAGGTTTTTAAACATATTGATTGAGTTTTAATTAAGAACTTTTTTGGTTTTACTACATAAATTATTTGTACGAGATATAAATTAAAAATCAATTCTGAAAATAAATCACGAGATAATATTCGAGCAAATACTGTTTTCCTATGTATATGTAGGGGCAGCGATAAAATGGCGTCCAAGTAGAAGTATGTCGTCATCCATAGTGACGTCATGATTAGATACGATTTACTCAATCAATCCACCAAGAACAATCGAATAAAATTGTAGTCGATACAGAAATACAACATTGAAGGTAGTTACGAATTATCCGTAAATGTGACTAGCTCAACTGTCTGAGCGAGGATATTCAGTATCTAGTCATCGGTCGCCTCGTAAGGCATTCAGCGAATGCTGACAGCCAATAATAAACAAGATTCATGAAAAGCCCATACTTCCCACCAACAATGTCTCAGAATGGAGTAAATAGTATAGAGATACATGAACAGATGATAACTTCAACCAATGGCGTTTCAGGTCATTAGTAACTTACGGATATAGTCAATAACATGAACGCAGGTCAATAGTAGCTCCCCCGATGTAGGTATATTTTAACCTCTCTTGAAACATAAATATATTATTCTTCGACATAAATCGTACTAACATTAATGAAATTTCAGTTTTATTGCTTATATGGGATATACTTATAGATAAATTAAAAGAGAAAAGGCTGATTTATGTTCAAAAATATCTTCTTAATTTCCGTTTAGATAGTAAGATCGAACGTGATACGAGTTTCGACAGTGATGGCCAATTCGTTTCAAACTTGGCACTATAAATCATAAAGTTGGTCCGGACTGCGATCCTCCGAACGAGATAGGCACTTAAAGTAACTTTGATGTAGTCATTGTTCAATGCTGCAACTCGGTCGAAGTCGCTTGCAAGTCGAATCGAGATAATAGGCTATGTACATTACAATTGTGCAATTTAATTGGATCGTTTGTGTATGTTAAAGTTTTAGTCAGATTTACAACTTGGTTTTTGATCGGAATATTGTAAGGAGGATGTATACATAATGTTTTTTTTATGCTGGACTATATGATTTTACTACATACACTACGATATAATTTTGTCTTGTGAAAATTGTTTTGTTTCATGGGAATTATATATCTATGGGTTTTTAGTGGACCAATTGTAGATTAAATTTTGTTTTTTTTTTTATATCATAGTAAGCAAACGAACAGATGGGTCACTTGATGTTAAGTGATCACCACCGTCCGTAGACACTAGTAACACCAGGGGAGTCGCAAGTGTGTTGCCAGCCTATGTTTAGGGGAAGGGTTGTGCCTCCGGCGCTCTCACTGACCGAACGAAACGCAACAATGCAAGCACTATTACTTCACGTCGACTTTCTGTGGGTCGGGTGGTACTACAACGGGCGAGCCGACCCATTCATGCTGAACCCAGTAATAGCTTCGGCGTGGCTCTACCAATTACAAATAACTTACAACCAATTTAACTTGGTCATTACTAATTATGTTTTTAATCATTTATAATTTCCCTCAATTTAATCCTGATTTGTGGGCTTCTATAGAAAAAAGCGTTGACAAAATTTGAATGATTAAAAATAAAATTATACGTCTCGTTCGTCATTTTGTTTTTGATAAATAGTCTCTGTTCTTTTCCTTTATTGGATGTCCTAATAGTTTTATGATAAACGTCACATACCTATATTCTTTATAATTTAACAATTACAAAAACGAAAATAAAACCATTAAATGAATAATCGTATTACCCT
Organism: Antheraea pernyi; assembly: GCA_015888305.1. Classification (NCBI taxonomy): domain Eukaryota; kingdom Metazoa; phylum Arthropoda; class Insecta; order Lepidoptera; family Saturniidae; genus Antheraea; species Antheraea pernyi. The sequence continues at coordinate 1,266,868 of MU158748.1, read as the reverse complement.
AATTTGTTTTTATATGAAGTGGTTATAAAATGTACCCTGGGGAAATTCTTAAAAGTTTTAATTCGAAATAAACATAAAAAAACTGTACAATATTAGTGACCTTAGAATATTATCCATGTATAAAGTAATACTTCATAACATTTAAAACTACCAAACGTACCAAGCTACCAAAAAGTCTCTTAAAAGCTGATGTGATCTTATACCGAATTCCGTCCTTTAATTCTTATGTGAATTTCGACTCTTCGGGGTATTTTTATACATAACATGCGTCTTATATATTATTACTTCAGCGGATATATAATTACCATATCAATCCTCATAAAAGTCCGTTAAATACTTTTTGAGTGATGCGTGTATAAACGCCAGACAGACAAAAATTCTAAAAACTATACATCATTTGTATTGTCATTTATTCGGAGCCCTTCTGCCCCCAATAGTGTTTTAAAAAATACATTTAATATCCAGATTTAATCTCTTTACCCTTTTATTATAAGTATAGATTAATTGTGTTTACAAAGAAATCGGTCAGATATAAGATAACGAGGGGACGACAGCAGACAAGTCTTGCCAAGTGGTTCTAATGAGCTGTCGGAGCGTCGGTGTCCACACCATTAGTTGCGACGTTCCCTTTTGACGCTTCAGTAAATATTTGCCAAGATATTCCGGGGAAAGGCTGAACATAAAGAATGTTTTATTTATTATTAATTATTATTCCCCTTTATCTTAAAATTACATAAACAAATTTCATATTGTTGGATGTAAAACAATCCACAGTAAATTTATATATATCTATACTAATATTATAAAGAGGTTGAGACGTTGTGACATTGTGATATTGTAGGGGGTAATCTCAGGAACTACTGGTTAGATTAGGAAAATTTTTTCAGTTTTATATAGCTCATTTATCAGGGAAGGTTATAGGCTATCATCTATATCATCACGCTAAGACCCATAGGAGTGGAGCAGCAATGAAGAATGTTGCAAAATCGGGGTATTTTTTCCGCTTGAGAACTTCCGCTGCGTGTTAGCTAACTATTCCACGCGGACGAAGTCGCGGGAAGAGGCTAGTAATTAATAAGAAAAGAAAGAAAAAACATTTATTTGAAAAAAATTTACGAATCAGCATATGTATTGTAGGAGGTTGGTCCTCCAAGGCTGATTTTTACTCGGGACCCAGAGAGAAGAGAAGTGAAAAAAAACTACTGATAAAAGGTTAAATTATTTTCGAGTATTATAAGTTGTACACTATTGTTATTACGTTTTGAACAGTAACAAAATAGAATAAAAGTGTAAAATAATAATAAAAAAGTGTACGTGTACTTATTATGTACACGCGTTAGAAGTTATACTTCTTTGGCGTAACAAGATAAAAATCTTATCTTTAGCCTTATTCTACGTTTGTAGAAAAAACGACACTAACAATAGAAAAAAGGTATTTAATACATTGAAAGTTTTAATACAAAGAAATACAAACAATACAAAGAAACAAAATGTTGACTATAGCTAAACTTCAGGGTGTCGGTTTTTCGTGACAGGGTGCGTGCGCATCGTAATAACTTCGGGGTGTCGGTTTTTCGTGACGGTGTGCGCACGCATTGTAAAAATTGACTCTCATCATTTATCCCTAACGCATCAAAAGAAGTATAACTTCAATATAAAATAATGTAGTACAATATTATTACAAACTAAAAGATCTACAAATACGTTTCAATAAATACCTTTAAAATAGAATAAAATACAGTTTTGTTGAGAAATTGAAGAGCGCGTTTAAATAAATAAAAATAAGCATCCTCTTAAACGTTATAGTATATATTAAACTAAAATAAGACATACGTTAAAACTGTTACATAACGTTAGTGTACACCTGTGAATCCACATTATCGCCTGATCAATTATTCAAACAAACACAGTTTACTTCGAGAGTATAAACGAAAAAAAGAATAGCCTAAAGGTGAACCTATACTTAATTGAATTTCCAACTCAATAAATACATTCGCTCGAGGGTTCGGAGGAAAGCTAGTTAAACATTGTTGTTTTAAGAAATACCAAACGACTGAATGGCCTTTCGAATAAACTGTGTTATATTAACCGTGGAGACCGTAAAGGTGCCCTCTTAGTTGAGGTTAATTAATTTGAAGTTTAATTTAGTTCGCAGTTACGATGCAAGTAGAATCAAATTAAATTCTGTTTCACATCACTTAGGTTTTAAAAGGTAAACGAAAACATATGCAATAAAAGCAATTGCAAAACTTTGAACACTTGCTTCAAGATTGCCCCAGGTTTAGCACGAAGAGACTATAGCACATAATGCTTTGTGTTAATCTTCGTACATGTCCATTATATCCGGAAAAACTTTGAGAAACTGAATTTAGTAAAAGACCGGCATAATCTAAATACTAGAAACTGTAATAAACGGGTGGTCCCATGTTTCAGACTTAGCAAAACCAGTAATAGTTTTTTAGGTAATAATGTTAGGTTCTACAATAAAGTCCCAAAGCATGTTACCGATTTGCCGGACTGTAAATTTAAGCGCCATATCAACGGGTTTTAGTTTCAAAAGGATATTATAGAGTGGATCAGTATGTGAATGATGGTGATGTCTGGAATTGACTCCCCTCTGTGCATCCACTAAAAGCATTGTATAATGTATTGGAAATATATGTTTAAAAAATGTACCCGATCGAGTTTCTTGCCGGTTCTTCTCGATGACTGGGTTGTTTTCCCAACCGGTAGTAGTCTCTGACGTCCATAAGTGCCTTATTAGGGCCTAAACTGAATAAAGTATTTTTGATTTGATTTCATTTGATTCGATCTTTTGGGCTTGATGGAGAAGGAGTCTGCAATAAAATCGATTGATAATTTTGTCAAGCATGTGTTTGCTAATCTTAAGATATTTAACGGACTTTGAAATTACCACGACTCTCTGATTTGTATCTATATCAGGATTAACAAATCTTGGTGACTTAATATTATGTTCATGCAACACGTCAAGGGAGTGAAGTACTGAATCGTGTCAAATCGCGATCACCTCTACCTTTATATTGTCAATTCCAAATGATCTCTTTGCGAAAACAACTAGTGTAAATAAATAAAAATCATTTACGATAAAACCTCACTAAGAAAATCATAAAGCATATCCTAGAGTTAGGTTTAGTCTTGGTTTCATTAAAATCAGTTCACTCTATCAAAGGTTATTGTAATTTTAATGACGAAGCGACTTAAGTATGGTAGAAAAGTATAAGGGCTTAATACATTCAGATAATTTTATTAGTCAGGTTTTTGATGTTATACTTCTTTTGGCGCGTTTAGGAAAAATGATGAGAGTAAATTTTTAGGATGCGCACACCGTCACGAAAATTCGACACCCTGAAGTTAGCTATGGTCAACAATATTAAATGCCTTTTTTCTATTGTTAGTGTCGTTTTTTTTACAAACGTAGAGTAAGGCGAATGATAACATTTTTGAAAATATTTTTATCTTGTTACGTCAAAGAAGTATAACTTCTAACGCATGTACATAAGTACACGCACACTTTTTTTTTACATTAGATTCGGAGTCTCGGTCGCAGCCACTTTTATAATAATTGTTTGAGTACTTTAGGCGTGAATGCGTAACAAACAAGCAAACAATATTTACATTTTAGCGATGATAGCTTAGTTAATAGTGTTGTGTTCGGAAACCGCGTCGATAGGCATAGGTTCGAATCGTATCAACTTAGACGGAACGTTCAGTGAAGCAAAACATCGTAATAAAACCGTAGTATGATTGTTAGAGCTTTTTCTAAGTTCATCTGGCTAGCTACTATTAGAGCAAGCTATCTTTGTAAACGCAATGTCATAAAAAGTAAGCAAGTGAGTGTATCAATAAAATAGGTCTTCAATAATGATTGTTTGTAGCTTGCTCTGTAAACATAACGCAATTGGGTCTCGAATAATGTAATGTCATATTTCACTACTGTCATTACTGTCAATTTGTTGTCTTGTCACTTTCTTTATTACTGCGTATTTGAGTTTTTGGCGGGATTTTGTTATGTTATGTAGTGGATTTTATATTTTATTCATAATTTTGTGTTACTTGATTATATATTGTTTAAAATTGGTGGTGTTTTATGTGATATAGTTTGTTTATTATGCATAAGTGAAGTGAATGAAAAATAATACCAAGGACCATGAATTCTGAGATGCCACAAAAACTCCATGGAAAGTTCTAACAAGAGAGCCATCATCTTGTTGGAACATTGAATTAACTACTCAACAATGGAAATTAACAAACACTTCCACCCTCGGCTTGGAGCCCTTGAGTACGCTGCTCGCGCGATACAGTGACACAAAATCTTACATCACTGCGACAACATTACACATATCACCTCCACACACGTGCACGCATACACGCTTACACATGCAGGTGGAAGGGTTTTATTTTTTCCCCTTATCAAACTGAAATAGTTTAGAATATTATCCGATACGAAATATATATAAGGGTTGTTGAGGTATGTATGCTTGGTACACATATATGTTTCAACAACTCATATATGTATGAATAGTTAGGTTAGCTTAGGTTAGCTTACATAGGTTGCGAATTGCATGTATCAGGCAACAGCCAAAGCCGAGGTGTGCCGCGCACCCTTGAGCTAGTTGTCAAAATAAAATCGGCTGGGTGCCTTAAGCACTCGCCTTAGTAGTCCGGTGAAGCTGTTAAGACCTTGCTTGGTCAATAGCGTAGACAGTTCGGAAAAAAAAACACTTCGGGTGAGAGAAATGAAATAATTCAGACAAAGAAGATAGTACGCTACTATATTAACAAATAGATTAAGATAAAAAGATGGATAAAAGAATATATTATAGAAGATTTGGTGTTTCTGCCTTTACATTAATTTGGACATAGAAAACATTTGGTGCGTATGCCTTTACATTAACTTGGACATAGGACAAAACTGACTAAAGAATACATTAGAACGACCTATATTGACAACTTCAGAATTAAAAGATGAGTTTCAAAATGTATGTAATATTATGTAGAAGATTTGGCGATTAGGCCTTTAAAGAATACATAAGAACTACCTATATTGACAACTTCAGAATTAAAAGATGAGTTTTAAAAATGTATGAAATATTATATAGAAGATTTGGCGATTAGGCCTTTAAATAATACATAAGAACTACCTATATTGACAACTTCAGAATTGGCAGTATAGATTAATTCCTTCGCCTGTCCTATTGGACGAATATTGTTACTACTATTACTGCATGTTACGTATCGTGCTCGTACGTGTTCTTAAAAATATATCTGATCATATCACATTGGTGTTTACATTTAAACCCATTAATCTATCAACTACAACCCTCAAGTTGAAAAACACATGTAAGTCGTCCAAACTATTAAATGAATTTAATCTAATAAATAAATCGTTTGCTACTGAATTTTAAAGGCAACTAAAACTTAACGATTTTACTCGATAACAAGTCTCACCTTACTATCACACCGTAACGCAGTGTCCTAGGTGAGCGATTTCCTTGCAAGCGTATAGCGGTGCGGCGCGGCGCGGAAAAAACAAACAGTCGACATCTATTGAAATGGCCTATGTGACGAACGACGGAATTGGTTTAATATTTTCGCGCGAATCTGATGCGGCACTGGTTGCCCAAGTCAATTGCGTTATCTGATATGGATGCTATTCAGCGATTCGCGCGCACGTTGGACAAAACCTCGTTTTGACTCGTTTCGCAATTGTGTTCGCTTCGAATCGCCTACGTAGGACGTAGCTTAACTTAATCATATCTTAGAAATACTCATGCACATTTTGCGTTTTTTTATGCTTTATAAGTTTAGTGTTTGACCATGCTAAATTTAGAGGGCGGGATGGCTTTTACGCAGCGTCCTAGGTAAGTGATTTCCATGCGAGAGCGAAGCGTTGCTGAGCGATGCGACGCAGCGTGAAAGAAACAAACAATCGACATCTATTGAAATTACCTATGTGACAAATACAGGCGCGAAGTGGGAACGACGCAGCGCGAAGCGAACGCTATCAATTGGTTTGATATTTTGGTGCATATGTGATGCGGAGGCGGTTGTCTGAGTCGATTGCGTTATCGGATAGAACTTTTTAGTATTGCTATTTAGTGATTCGCGCGCACGTAGGACAAAACCGCCGCGTCGCACTGCATTGCTTTGAATTCACGTGTCGTCGAATTGTGTTTTTGTCGAATCGCCTACGTAGGACGTAGGCTAAAGCGTAGCTGCTGGAATACACCAACAGGTGATTGACGAAATCAGATGAGGTTGTAGTCAAACGATGGAACTTATAAAATATAAAAAAAATAGTTATACATAACTTGATGCCTTGTCAGAGATTTCTTAGATATACCCCAACAGCTATTTATATATGCATATATAAATACTAAATCAACGTACTTAAGTAGTAGTGATATGTTTCTACACTTTGTACTGCCTATATCGTAGTTTCATACAAACTTTGTATAAAAGTAACCCTAAAATTCTACAGGAACTGTTACAAAGTTTCGAATCTTGCTCAGCCCGAGTAAATAGTTCAAGTTTAATCTTACCTACAAAGTTGGTTAAGATTTTGTATTTATATCTGATACTTTGTAATTGGTTTAATTATAATTTTTAACTAATCTTATTTTCTAACCTTGTCAGATTTAATTTATAATATCGTTTCGTTTCGTAGGAATGGTACAAAATAGTTTATTTACAAATAATTTACGTCCAAACAAAACATGGCCGTGGTGGTTTAATGGTTGGATCGGTGGAATATCAATCCGAAGTCCGCAGGTCCAAACCCCGGCATGTACCAATGAATATTTCGGGTGCGTGTATATATGCGCGTATATAATGAATATATGCGCGTACATTTACTAATTTAAAATGGTAACACTATCGGCTAACGGTGAAGGAAAACATCGCGAGGTAACCTGAAGTTGAGAAATGTTTCTGTAATACTACGTGTGGGAAAACATACAACTGTGTATTTCTCGGCGTTTGAAATCACCAATACCTCGTTGGCTGGTGTGGCGATATGCCCATACCTTTTTCGAGAAAAAGCCTATAACCTTGCAGTGGGTCTTATGGCTGATAATGATGATGGTGAAACGAAACATAACTTATATTAATTACTAGTTTTAATTTATCTTCTCTCGCAATGATGATGATGATGATGTCCTCCTTGACGTATCCGTCAACAGCGAACCTTGTTAATTTCGAGAATGAGAGCGAATGTGGCTCGCGAAACCAGAATTTGTTTTAAAGGTACGGTTACAAGGCGCACAGTGTAACTGACCGAAGCAATTTGGGGTGTAAAAGTAGGAAGGCTGGCGGCCGCGGCGGTTCTTTGCGGAGAAGCGTTTTGCATCGAGATTGTGTAGTCGATGTTCCTCGAAAGTTTCTACTGCCTTTTTAACAGAGTTGCGCCATTCTGATCTCTGTTGCGCAAGCTCTTCCCACTTGTGTGAAGGATATTACACGCGGTGAGATGGCGCCTAATCACATCTTTGTAGCGGAGGTATTGGCTCCCAGGCTTGCGGTGTCCGTATTTCAGCTGTGAATAAAACACTGACTTAGGCAACCTGGAGTCATTCATGCGTACAATGTGACCGCACCATCCCAGCTGGCGTGCAATAAGTAGCGACTCTATTCCGCTGAGCCCACTCCGCCGTAGGATTTCAGAGTTGGGTATATGGTCCTTTTCACACGAAGTATCGATCGTAAGCATCTCATGTGAAAGACATCAAGTTTCCTTATGTTGCTTCTACAGGGGCACCATGTCTCAGAGGCATGAAGCAGTGTGGGAAGTACAATAGCTTTATACACAGCGATTTTAGTGTGTAGATTTAGATCGTGAGAATCCCAAACTCTGGCCCGTAGTTTTCCGAAGGACCAAGCCGCTTTCGCAACGAATATAACTGCCTAGATATCGGAATCATGGTACTTAATCGAGAATCTTACCTTCCAGGATTATCGGTGATGAGCCTATGCCACATGGTGGCGACATAGTACGCTCCCCCAATACTGTAGATTTGATATAACGCTCAGATATAATACTCTTTCTGGATGAAAGGTCCTTTTCTGTACCACTAATGACATAGTTATAATATCATTGCCTAACATTGTGTATGCAAAATTCCATTATAATGAGTTAAGTTATTTACGCGTAACAAACAAAGAAGTAATAAAAAAATAACACACAAATTTTTATTTATAAGATTAGGGCTACGATCTATAAGTTGCCACCTCGATTTCAGCATATAGGTACTCTTATATCCAAAGTTTGTCTGTATACCATGTAGAGAAGTTTCTATTGATCCTTTCGAAACTAAATATATCAAAGAAGTTCAACTCTATTTATCTGGAACATTAACAACGTGTTCTAATGAGCTCCCGTTGTCTCAATACAGACCACATCGTTAAACTGTAATACATATACGTAAGGCGGTCTAGACTTTCGTAAAACTTGTATGCCTCAACCTGAACGCTGTATTGCTCGTGTTATCGAATGAATCTATCTCAACTATGAAATTGCTTGTACATAAACACATTACTTATCTTACTTAACTGATGTGTCTAGATTGTACAGTAGCTTTTATAAGAAAACATATTTTCTTGATTATTTCTAGAATTATGCTATACCACATATGTTCTTATTAATTCATGAAAATAAAAATATTTATTGGTACTGTGAGTTTAACAGTTTTAAATTATATGTGAGAAAAAAATAGAACAGACAACTAAAAATAATGTAAATCTCGACAAAAGAGTCACCTGCCGGATCAAATATAACTAAGAGCGATCCAGGTGACGTCATAAGTACGAAGAAGATAATTAAAATCGGTATGGTTTAGGTGTCGGTCTATTTTCGACTCGGGCGGTAGTCGAGGAGGTGCTCGACGGTCCTCCCCCCCAATAACGGAGGAGGACATGGGGAGGGCTGTTGAGCGTCTCCTCAACCGGCGGAGAGCACCCGGCCCTGATGGAGTCCCGGGTCGGGTGCTCGGCCTAGTGTTGTGTCATCTAGGGGGGTGGCTTCGGGAGCTGTTTGACAAATGTGTATCGGTCGGGCAGTTCCCGAAGCCCTGGAAGCTCGGGCGGCTCTGCCTACTGGTGAAGGAGGGTCGCCCTCCGGACTGCGCGTCTGCATACCGGCCCCTCGTCCTGCTGGACGACGCCAGGAAGGAAGCGGATGCGCAATTCGGCTTCCGGGCAGGACGTTCTACAATAGACGCCCTGTGCCTCCTGAAGTCGCTGTCCACGGAGGCGACCTCCCAGGGGGAGAGGGTTTTTGGCGGTGTCTTTGGACATCGCCAACGCCTTCAACAGCCTGCCGCATGGAGTTATACGGGAGGCGCTCCGTTATTTCGGAGTGCCCCCGTAACTGCGGCGGCTGTTGGAGGCGTATCTCGAAGATAGGGAGGTCGCCTACGTGGACGGCGACGGACGTATGATCCGACGTGTCACCAGGAGAGGGGTTCCACAGGGGTTGGTATTGGGGCCGCTCCTGTGGAACTTGGGCTATGACTGGGTGCTCCGCGGCGTGCTCCCATATGGAGCGCGCCTCATCTGTTACGCGGACGACACCCTAATCGTAGCCTGGGGGGGGGGGACCCTCGTGGTCAGGCGCATAAGGAGGTTGGGCCTCAAGGTGGCCCTTGAGAAGACCGAGGCCCTACTTTTCCACGGGCCTCGGCGAGGGCCACTACCTGGGGCCCACATTATGGTGGAGGGCGCCCGGATCAGGGTGGGGACCCAGATGAAGTACCTGGGCCTCACCTTGGACGGGCGCTGGTGGCACTCGGCCGGCTGCTCCCCAACATAGGGGGGCCGAGTACTGGGTGTCGCCAATTCTATATGGGAGTCGTGCGGGCGATGGCCGCCTACGGGGCACCGGTGTGAGCTGACGCCCTCGGTGCTGACAACGTGCGCGCGCTACGTAAGGCACAACGCACGGTGGCACTGAGGGCAGTCGGCGGCAGCCTTCACGCTCGCCAGCTCCCTGCCCTGGGAGCTGGAGGCGGGAGTCCTCGCTGCTGTATACGAATACACGGCGGCGAGGAAGCGTGGCAGGGGGCCACCGGCTCCCAGGGAGATAGAGGCAAGACGGCAAACTTTGAGGGAAGTGGCAGTCGGGAGATGGATGCAGGATCTGGCGGACGCGCGCTATGGGCGTTATACAGTGGACGCCGTCCGCCGGGTCCTGTGGGAGCGGATGAGACGGGAGTGGTGCTCCCTGATGTTCCGGATGGTGCAGGTACTCACTGGGCACGGTTGCTTCGGGTGGTACCTGCACCATATCGCACGCAGGGAGCTGACCGCCGCATGCTATGAGTGCGGCGCTGACGAAGATACCGCGCAGCACACTCTATCCGAGTGTGCTGCGTGGGGGGGCAGCGTCGCATTTTAGCTGCGGCGGTGGGGAATGTAGGGGGGAATTTATCGCTGCCGAGTGTGGTTTCGGCCATGCTCCGTAGCGAACAGGCGTGGCGAGCAATGGCCTCCTTCTGCGAGGAGGTCATCTCGCAGAAGGAGGTGGTGGAGAGGGCCCGTGAGGCAGACCCAATAAGTAGCCGGACCTGAGGGGATGGGCCGAGGGGGCGGCTCTACAAGGTTGATTAACTTGAACGATCCCTTGCGCCCCCACAAAACGGTCTGTCGGTACACCGTGGGGTTTTAGTCCATGCGAGTCGGACATAACCCACCCTCTCCCCCGGGAGGGTGGAGTATTCATAAGGGATTTCCTTACGTTAAAAAAAAAGTTGTCGGTCTATTTTAATATATCTTTTAAGCCTAAATAATGATTATGTTACATAGGGTTTATGTTAGTTATAAAGACTTCGCTGAATTGTTGGTCTACAAGCCTCCCCGTAGTTGTATATAAACTAGCTGTTTTCTAGTCGGAACTCAGTAAAGTACAGTTCCCTACAAAACTGCTGGTTTAGGAGCTCTTGAGCTATTTGTCATACGGCTGAGTGATCTAAGCGCTCTCCCAAAAACCCCGGTAAAACTGGAAAGGCCGTTCAACCCCACAGCGGTTATTAGGGCGAAAAAAAAGCCGCTGGGTTACATTACATGACCTTGAACGTGACATCATAAAACTGCTATTATGGTGGGTATAACATATAACATATGGTAGTTACGATCCACAAGTGACTGTATGACGATTACATGTTGTCTATTCTCTACACATAAAAACAGCGGTTGAACGACTTATGTACGTAGTACGTTGGTACGTACTAATATTGTATTTGGGTTGGTCTGACTATTGTTCTATTAATAGATTAGTCGCTCCCCCGATATGTAATGGGTAATTTCCGAATACGCAGTAGGCGTTATCGTGGAAATTGACACGCATATTTATTTATATATACATACTATCTAAAACATTACCTTCGAAGTCGTGCAAAAAATGGGGAAAAATGAAAAAACAAGAAATTTATTATCTCATTTATTCGTCAATTTATACGTAACGTAATCACTATATGAACTTTTTTTTATTGTAAATTATATATTTTTGCCTCTATATATTTTCACATATTATACAAACATATTCCTCTCGGGCGCTATAATAATTTTAAGTCATTACACATGTTTATTATAACAATCGATAAAATACTTTTATTTATTTACAAGCAAAAACAAGCTTTATTATTAATATGTAGAATTTATATAAAATGTTCTAAAAATTAATATGTCTATTTACAATTTTATAACGTATATATATGTATTATTTAGAGAACAAAGAAGCTTTATATTTACATAGTCCATTAACGTTATCTCACGATAGGTTATTTACGCCATTTTTGAGTAGTTTAGTTAACGCGTGTCGTTTACATCTGATTTAATTTTATTTTTTTTAAATACATTAATTATAGAATACATATGTAAACAGAACGAAACATTACCTTTTTAGTGATGTCAATCTAATACGATGATACTACGTGAAGGAATAACCAAAGATAGCAAATCTAATACAAATATCACACTGCTTTTTAAAGCCATCTACAAGAAAACATCGCTAGGTGTAAAAAGGTACATAGAAAATAACTTACCACAGAAACACAGCTTCATTACACATATTTGCTTAAATGAAAAATCAAGATAATTGGGACAAATGAATTAGGAAATTTTAAGAGCTCTAGTCAGTCGAAACTGCTTATAATATTTTTTAATGTACGTTAATAGGTAAAGCCAAAACATCGAGGTTGTTTTGATCACAAAAAAAAAAGTATTTCAAACTAACATTAGATCGACAGCTCGGGGTTAATTTTTTAATATAGGATTCAAATGTAGAAGAAAGAATGCCATGAGATAATTGTTTTAAATTCACCTAAAGGTGATAGTCAAATATCCACCGTGATTACTTACGGGATTTTTTTTCAGTTGATATATTTATGGAACAGTTCATCTTTACGGATTTTTATTTTATATGACTCATATATATGAACTGAGTAATAGTTAATTTGTTTAAAAAGTAGCGATCTACACTTATGACGTCTACGTAATTTTAAAAACAATGTTAATAGCTGGAACAGACACGTAAATATAGAAAAAAAAATTACACAGAGATAAACATGGCTATCTAGTACTAATAATTAAAAGAATAGTAATCAAAATCTTATGAATTTAATACATTTCATGAATGTTTTATAGACAGAAATATAATGGAATTATAAATATATATTTAATAGTAACATTTATTGTCTTTTGTCCTTTTTGATTTATAAAAGAACATATCAATATAAAATAAACTACAATTAAAATTTTACAAAGCATTGATGGATCTAGAATATGATAATAATATTCTTCTATAGATAAGTTTATTTTTTCAATGTAATTTGGTAGAATACGTCAGAGCTCGTGAAGGCTGGCATCGGTGTCGCTTTCCGCTCCGCCTAGAAGTAATGTTGATTCGCAGGGCTGCGAGTGCTGCTCGGGCTCCGTTGACTCGAGGGGCGGTAACAGTCACAGCTCTATAGGGGCTGCACCCTTCCATGTTACTCCAGCGCGCAGCAAATGATATAGTCTGAGTACGCACCACATTGATAAACACTGGAGAAAGAAAGATACATAAAACCGATTTAAAAAAAAACTTTATTCAATTTAGATCTTCCATAAAGACTTTGGACGAGTAAGTGTACAAGTGGAATTTGCAGTTTTGAATCCGACAATTAGTTGCCATATATCCTTTTCTGATGTAAAACTTCTTATGGGAGGGCTTTGAAATTCTGATCGGCATTATTTTTGTGTGATGAAAAGTGGTGGGGGTAAACACTGTGTCACTCACTGTGTGCTCATCCGATCACCGAAGTTAAGCAATGTCGGGCGTGTTCAGAACTTGAATACACAGACTGCACTCAGGTTATGTTCAATTCAAAAATTAACTTATAAACTATCATTAAACATAAATCTTTATATATAAATATCTTCTGTACGTGTGTATGCCACTGAACTCCTCCTAAACGGGTGTGCCGATTTTGATAAAATTTTGTGTGCGTCTTCCAGTGGATCCGAGAATGGTTTCGATTCACAATTGGACCCGGTAGGTGACGCGGTTGACTTTTAGGATTTTTATTTATAAGGCAGGACGAAGTTTGTCAGGTCCGCTTGTAAGGTTATAAAATAGCAAACTAGTACTAGTTAGTAATATACTCGTATATTACTAACTAGTTCATGCCCTCCTTATTGAGCATTATAGATGGCACAAAGTAAATCGAATCCCAAAAATAAGTAGCCTAGAACCATCCACGAAAAAATCCATCATCGAATGCTCATAGTCGTATGCCGATATGTTTAGTATTTCTGAAGTGATTGAATATTACAGGAAGTCACTTTTATTATATTCAAGATTATAAGAAATCAATAAAATAGTTTAGTATTGAAACATATATATGTACTCACATTTAGAAATATCCTCGGTAACAGAAATGATATTTCAGCTTTGCACATAGAATCGAATTGCTGCAACAAATACGGTAAATTATTATTTGTTAACAACTGTTTGTTTACTCGTCGTCTTGGTATATTTAACTTACAAAATAATGCTGTGGGTTCAGTTTCCAATATAACTATCTAAACTTTTAGTTAGTTTTACCAATAATAAAATAAAGTATTTCAATCTTCTCGTATTTGTATTATCATGTAATTTTTTTTTTATATGTAAAATAGTTTAATCTTTTGTTTTATTAATATTTAATTTATTGTTGGAGCATGCCGTGGTTGTCTTTAAATATGACATTATGAATATATATTTATAATGTGTTACAATAGTTCTACTTTTTTTTTTATATACTAATGTATTGTCATGTTGACGACCCTAAAATAAATAAATAAATAAATAAATAAACTGATAAATACCATCAGCTTTTCGTATTGTCTCCTGTAACTTGAATTCGACCTCATCAATTTATTAAGATCTTTTAAATCGAATCAAAAATACTTTACCTGATTTAGACCCTGAGAAGACGCTTATGAACGGTAAAACTGTACCGCCAGTTCGGAAAAAAACTTAGTTACCGGTAAGTTATATTTTACTAGATATACCAGAAGTATGTCACTTCTAGACGTCACTATCGTTTATGTCAAGACCCTTTTGAAAGCTTTTTTTATACTTTATAGGTTCTTATCACGTAAACACGCTAAACATAGATTGAATTAGGTCTCAAGTGCAGTTGCAGGAACACACCAACAGGTTCCTGGCGACAGATTTTCAACTTGAGGGCGGTAGCTACTGTAACTAATAAGGCGGATTTAGAAAAAAAACCTAGCAGCACGCTATGGTTTCCTTGGTATTTTCCTTCATGGGAAGCTCCAACTCAGACGCGAGGATTCGAACTTACGTCCATCTAAGCTGTGTCCGAACACGCTATCGACTAAGTCTAATCTTAGTCTACCGACTTAACCTTAACTTAGAGTAAAATCTACTTGATATGGAGTTTAAATTTATTGTCCGGTTAATAACCGGTAAAAACTAACACCATTATCCAAAAAAACTTATTAATTTGACTGAACCTTAAGCATGGGATAGCATAAAATGCTTGCCAGTCTTTTACAAAATCTAACTTATCTAAACTTTTACAAACATACATTAGGTATTGTCATCACCAAGTCACATCACCAAGTAGGTATTGGGAAGGCAAAATTAAGATGATAAATTGTTTAACCCAAAATTCCCAAACCTTGATTCGGCAAAATTATCGTTAACTGCAAACAATCTAAAGTAAATTACCGATGTGAACAAATTGTAAAGTCTGCTCATACATATCTTAAAATATGATAAATCACCCGTAGGGCCGTAAAGTTTTGTTGAAGCTAAATAACATTCCGGTATACTCAATGATCTGGAAATAAGGCCAACGAGTTGTGTGCAGTATTCAAGTCATGATTTCATATACAGTTTATCCATCGACTAATAACATTTTGTTTGTTGTACTAGTTTTGATTACTTTCCGCTTCTGACAAAGGCATTGTTAGTAGAAAGAAAATTGGACAAATATTTAATAAATTTGTTTTATGATTTATGTGAATACTTAGATAAATATATGCAAAGTATCGTAAGAAAGTTAGTTGTTTCTCAATTGTCGGTCAGCAAATTTTCAACTTAAAGATCGTTAGCTAACGAAACGATCATTAAAAAATGCCCAACCTATAATTTAGAATTTAGTAATTTAAATATCAAAGCACTGTTAAACGACTCCACAAATTATGAATGATAAAAAGTGTGATAATTAAAACTTTCCAACAATTTCCAGAAGCTAGCAAAAACCTAATTGTAATTCGAATATCTTACAAGCTTTTCGTACTTCAATCATGAAAACAAAATGGTCCTCCAAATTAATTAGGCAACAAAGTTATAAAATTACGTAGTCAGAATTAATGCGAGCGAAATTATAATTTAATTAGTTTGTAATTGGCGTGGATATTTTTCCGTTATCTTTTTTAAGGTGGGACTTGCCAATCGTATTCAACTGGATCGAGAACACCACGTGTAAAATCCGCCATAGTAACATACTCACACATGTCGCGTTTCAGAATTAGTCACCTAGTAATCAAGCTAGGTGGTAGGGTGTCTACATCCCATAGAATCGCTACCACAACGAGATATTAACCCCAATAGCAAACATTCGCGATTTCGTCTGTGTTGTTTGTTACCTTCACAATATATATTTTAAGTTCAGAGGAAAAAAACATTAATAGATATTGTAATGAAAACATTTTGTTCGTAAACAATGTTATCCGTTTACTTCTCTTCTGCGCATGCGCACCACACCCCTTGCTCCACTTTACGTTTCGATGAACGTGTACTGCTTGAAAAAATAGTATTTTTTTTATAAAACTTTACAACCTTATGGAGCTGATATTTTTTTAATATAAGGACTTAGATCCCAAGAAGTAAAACTACAAGAAATTACAGAAATCTATCCAGTAGTTTTTGTATGATGCTTGCAGAAAAGGAAACCTCTACCATTTTATTTATATAACTAGCTATAGAATACGGCTCCGCGTGCGTTTCTTAAAATTGTATTAAAGAAATATAAAATTGTGAGAAGATGAGCAATTATAGAAACGCTCTTTCAAAAACATTTGTAAGAACTACACGCACGCCAACATGTAACGTGTACATAGGATATGTGAATACTAACAGTACGTCGATTGGCATGTACCATCAGCAATAGACTTGAAACTTTAACCTAGTATATATTTTGTTTTATGATGAGAATCAGTGTATATCCGGCCTAAACAGCGACTATACCCGATGGATTTTAGACCAGTTGATGGCCGCCAAATTTGCATTGTACGATGCTTACCCTAAGGTACACTACTATTACTATATCGTACTACAATAAAGAAAAGTTATATATATATATATATATATATACAACATACCTACACTTGGCAAGGAATGTCTTTTCTTGTCCGGGCGGTAAATAAGTCGTTTCAAAGAAAACGCACAATAATATATATACGGGCAGCATTTTATACAACAAATTTCGGAGCTATATTGAAAAGATGTACAATGATTTTTCATTTCTTAAACGTCAGGTTACAGTTAGTACAAAAATAAACCTTGACGAAAATCCTTTTCGTGGATGATTAATACCAAAAAATCGTGATATATATGATATCATATCATTATGATGATAAATATATGAGTATATACACACTTAGCGTACCTATAAATTTATAGACATGTAATCAGCACTACGTCGAAGTTTTGGTTAATTGTTATAATTATTTCGAAGTTGTAATGTAATAGGGCAATTAAAATGGCCACATACCGTCGACAACAGCCAAACACGAGTCGAATAAAGTCGGACGTTAATTACAAAATTGTTGGCCGGAACTTCGCCACTATACACTAAAGTGGGTAATTTCAACGTTAGCTTACATGTGTGTACTATTAGTCGGACATATCGTACAAAATTTAATAAAAAGTGTCTCGAAATTGATTTTAATTTATAATTGTCACCACAAAGGTCTTATCTACCGTAAAAAATACTCGCTATCTAACACAAAGCAAATCTATAAAAGACGTAAAACAAAAAACGCGGCAGTCCCTCTGATTATTTAAATAGAGCGTTCTAGCCCGGCAAACCACCGAACAAGCTGCCGTGAACTTGCGGTCAATTTTATTCCTGCACACCTTCCGCGGCCGTCCTCGGTAGCGTCTCAAGCTTAGGTTCGATCTATGGAGCTCTCGAACACGCTGCTACGCTGCGAGTTTTTCTTTCTCTTTCCTTAGTTTTCTTTCTTTCTGATTAGTTAACCTTGGCCAAAATTGCCAGATTCAAAATATATGTAGATGCATTCCTGCGGCACTTATGAAAGTACGCATATGTGCCTCACCAACGTATCTACGTATGGTGACCTTAGCTCGCATGAGTACGCTTAGTTCGATGCGTGATATTTCATACAAGGCAACAGCACAAGCAGAGGTCCGGCCTCCTTGGGCATCTTTGCGCTGGTTGCTACTTCGGCTGAGTACGTCACCCAAGAAGCCTAGTAAAGTCATGAAGGCCGGTCAGGCCAACAGTGGACAGTTAATTAAAAAAAGAGCGGTGATCTCGACCCCTATTCACATCTCTAAAGATATTTTGTAACTATGCTCCGTAGTGTTTTATTATATCTGCTACTAAATATGATGTCAATATAGGATTGAAAGTTTTTACTATATTATCCTAACTAATATTATGAATATAACTATGAGTTTGTTTGTTATGTTTTTACGCCTTAACTAGTCAACCGATCACCATGAAATTTTGCTTTCATAAAAATAATACTGTTTAAATCTACAATAACGCGAGCGAATCCGCGGGTAAAAGCTAATTCTAATATAAATACTTAATAATTGTAACAATTGTAAAATGGTTAATACAGGTATTAAATGCCTTAATATTCTTAAGATTACTCATTGGTAAAAAAATAATTTAAAACAAAGTTCAAACAAAATAATTTAAAACAAAAACACAATACCCTTTTTAAAGTACTCTAGTTGTCTTTAAGTAACTATAATCGTCAAAATTGATTGAAGAATAAAAATTAAGATAATATAATAAGATAATAATTATTTGTTTCTCTGTTTGCTTCAACGCGCTTATCTGGTAGTCAGATTTGAAAAAAAAGATTTGTATTTTATTGATTACTAGCTGATTCCCGCGACTTTATCTACACGTCTCAATTGTTTTTTTATATCTCAAAGGTATTATTAGGCAGCGTTTTCCACGAAAGCTCCCAGACGGCTTGACTTTTTCCGATACTTCCAACAATTATCGTTATATTTCAACCAATTTACAAAAAATCTTGACAAATTATATAACCTAAGCCTTCCTCGTGAATCACTCTATCTATTAATGAAAACCTCATGAATCGCTCAGTAGTTTTTGACTTTATCGCGAACAGACAGACAGACGCGGTGGAGGACTTTTGTTTAATAATATTTAATGATTTATCGAAGTAGTTTACATACTATTCCGTATCACAATATAAGTTTCAGGAGCCGAGCAGTTACGATATAAAATCTTGATCGGAAAGTATGTCACACGAGGAGGAATTAACAGTGTGGACAAATCATGTTGCATGACTGGTATTTTGGACGCTTACCGAGCATTATGGAGAAGGATCGAACTGTGAATGCTTATGTTAGCGAGGTACCATGCCGTATTCACAATCAGAGATATAATGTAGCAACGTGTTAAAAGCTAAACATGTGTGAGAAGAATATTTAGTAGCTTGACAAGTTTTTTTCAATTTTGTTTTTGGCAACCAATCGTACTATATAATTTACTGCCATTGTCGAATAGGTGTATTACAAGTGTCTTGAGATAATTTCAATGTTCTAACAAGATGGTGACCTTCTTGTTAAAACTTTCCAGGAAGTTTTTGTGGCATCTCGGAATTCATACTCCGCGTTATTATTTTTCTTCCTTATGCACAATAACCGAATTATATTACGCAAAATGCAACCAATATTACAAAATACAGAGTCAAATAACATTAGACTATTGAATAAGATTTAAAACTCAGTACAGATACACTAAGATCCCACCAAAAACTCGAGCTTGATAAGTTACAAAGAAACATCACAATTAAGAAACACAAATGACGACTTTTACCGCGTATGTGTCACTATGTGACATAATCGATAATATTTTATTTAAATACTAACGGCCCGCCCCGACTTCGCACGGGTATTTAACAAAAATTGCAAAATTTATAAATTTTAACACACAGACACTCACATGCATACATTCTTTTTGCGTCGTGTTAAGAAAAAGAGTTATAAAGAAAGTTTGAATATTATTATTTTAGTGAATTTTGTTTTTTTGTTGTTATTTTTTAATATTTGATTATTTTATTTTTATTTGTAATGGTTGTAAAATATCATATCTACAAAACAAAAGCAAAATTGAGTTAGAGTTTCCCTGTAAACTTTTGTGGCCATACCGAAAGAAATGATAACAGGTGATTTTATTTTATTTTGTGGCAGCAAAATAAATTGATTTTCATGAACTCCGACCCGAGACAGACCAACGCATAGTTGGCCATGAGTAAAACATTCTTTTCGTAGGTCGATCCCTACTAATTCGAAGGTTTGTCCTTGGGACTTGTTAAAGGTTAGCGCGAAACGAAGCCTGATGAAGCAACTGTTATACTCTATATATATTGCTTCTTTTTTTTTGTGTCAAAAGGACGCAAATAAACAGGTGGGTCACCTGATGTTAATTGATCACCACCGTCCATAGACACACTTGCAACTGGCAACACCAGGGGAGTCGTAAGTGCTTTGCCAGCCTATATATGGTGGAGAGGGTAGATGAAGAGAAAGGAAAAGGGAAAGGGAGATGGGCCTCCGGCGCTCTCACTGACCGAACGAAACGCAACAATGCAAGCACTGTTACTTCACGTCGGTATTCTGTGACAGGGTGGCACTAGTCTGGGCGAGCCGACCCATTCAGGCTGGAAAGACTAATAATTACAGCGTGGTTCTACCACCTACAATCTATCTTTCCTGATTGTCCTATCGTAGCAAGTATTGTTTTATAGTCGGATTATTTGTATTATAGTGATGTGTCATTGTATCTGTAGTGGTAATACTGACAACGTTTTTTGTATTAAAAAGTACTACGTAGTTAGCCACAGCCCCCACTCGAGTCAGTCGTTGTAGAGCCTCCGTCGCTAACCCATGTCTACTTTTACAAAGCAATAAATATTGAATATTGGTGTATATTTTGGAGTATTATTTTCTCCACCCTACACTCGCACATCAGGGACACGAGAAAACATAATAACCCCCTACACACTAAAGTGGTGACCCCGGCGTGATTTAAAATATGACGACATATAGTGTGCAGTGTCGAGTGTAGGGACGCAACGACTCACGGGTTAGAAAATAGCAACGGAGTGCCATAAAAAAAATTACAGTGTAAATAAAAAATAATAATGTCAAACAATGAAGAAGTAAAATCCTCGGTCATGAAGGGTCAGGGCATATCTGCCGTGTCCTTGACAGCGCGCATTCCAGAATTTTGGAAAAGTTCGCCAAAATTGTGGGTAATCCAGGCGGAAGCGGTACGTTGATAACTGCTGGCAACCTATAGGGTATTTTTCCAGAAAATTAACAGAAGCTCAGAGAAAGTATAGTACTTACGATAGAGAACTATTAGCTATTTATTTAGCAATAATTCATTTTCGTAATATGATAGAAGGTCGTCAATTAATCATATTTACAGACCATAAACCTTTAACTTTTGCGTTTAGTAAAATAGGGACGGACAGAGAAACAGCACGGCGAGCTAGGCAAATCATGTTCATAAGCGAATTCAGTACAGACATTAGGCATATAAACGGTTTAAATAATATAGTAGCTGATACTTTATCCAGAATTGAAACAATAACATGTCCAACGACTATTAATTTCGCGGAACTAGCAGCTGCGCAGGAAGTCGACGGCCAGCTTGCGAAATTAATAAAGGAATCAAATAACAGTTCGAAGTTCATGTTTAAGCGCGTTATCCTTACTGAGTGCGATAAGCATGTCCAAAAACAATAGCGACCACCGAGTGACACACTATCCATCGCCGGTCGCCGCTGTCATGCCGGCCAGCGAAAAGCTGGACTTAACACCTGTACATAATATTGCGAGTATACAGGAAAAACCTGGAACATCGAGCTGCGAAAATATAACAGCACAAATACAAACACTGAGCGACCGAATAGAACAAATCGAAACCAGATCAGTAAGAACGAGGTTCAGAAAGAACCCGAGATATAGATCACGGTCGAATTCAAGGAATCCTGTTCGTGGGCGAACTCCCAGTCATCCGAATTGGCTATGTTATTATCATTTCCGTTACAGGCAACGGGCAAACAAATGTGTCCAGCCTTGTAATTGGAAAAAAGATGAAATGAATAAAAAAGCGGAAAACTAGAATCGGTGCAGTCAGCGACGGGAGGCTGTGACCGAATATATAATAATCACCGTCTAAGCGTTATCGAAAGGAAATCGGGATTACAATTATTAAAATACTTATTGTAATATTCCCGAAAACGAACAATATAAGTTATATGCAGCAAACGGTACAGAGATAAAAACTTATGGTATGCATTGTATGGTTTTAGATTTAAGTCTGCGGCGAGCGTTTCGTTGGATTTTTATACTAGCGGATGTGAAGCAACCCATATTAGGTGCTGACTTCTTAGCTAGTCATAATTTGTTAATAGATTTAAGCGGACGCCGATTGATTGATCAGACTACTAATATATGTATTATAGGTAGTATTTCTAGCTCTACGGAACCGACGGTAAAAACTATTATAGAGAAATGTCCGTATTATGATTTGTTATGTAGGTTCCCAGATTTAACAAAGCTGGTATCCTATAAGGAAGTACCGAGTCACGGGGTTGTCCACCACATAGAAACGACAGGACCCCCAGTGTACGCGAGAGCCAGACAGCTGCCACCCGACAGGTATGTAAAAGCTAAAAATGAATTTAAAATTATGCAGGAGTTAGGGATTTGTAGACCGAGTAATAGTCCTTGGGCAAGTCCTTTGCATATAGTCCCCAAAAAAGACGGGAGTATTAGACCTTGTGGTGACTACAGACGATTAAACGCGATCACTAAACCTGATCGCTACCCAGTACCACGTTTACAAGATTTTACATATTTGTTAGGTAATAAAAATATTTTTTCTAAGATAGATATAAATAGAGCTTAAAATTGCATACCCGTAGCAGAATGTAACATACAAAAAACGGCTGTCATCACCCCTTTTGGGTTATGGGAATTTGTTCGTACACCATTTGGACTACGTAATGCAGCACAAACATTTCAGCGTTTTATGCACCATACAGTTTTAAAAGGATTCGATTTTTTATTTAATTATTTAGATGACATAATTATAGCATCCGAAAATGAAAATCTACATAAACAGCATTTAGAACAAGTTTTTGAACGATTCAACGAGTATGGCATAACTATAAATTTTTCGAAATGTTGTTTTGGCCAAAATAAATTAGATTTTTTAGGGTTCGAGGTATCTACAGAAGGTTTAAGGCCATTGGAAGATAAAGTAAAGGCAATTATAGATTTTCCAAAGCCCAACACTATTGAAGAATTACGTAGATTTTTAGGTATGTTAAATTTTTATAGGTCCCACATACCGCATTCTGCAGAACATCTGTCGGAATTAAATAAATATTTAGGCAATTCTAAGCGTAAAGATAAATCCAAGATTAATTGGAACGAACAAGCGGAAAATAATTTTGGGCAATGTAAAACCGACCTAAAGAACGCGGCATTGTTAGCATTTCCATTAGAAAACACAACATTGTCACTTATGACCGACGCCAGTAATACATCGGTCGGCGGAGCGTTGCATCAAAAGGTTGATAACTGCTGGCAACCTTTAGGGTATTTTTCCAGAAAATTAACAGAAGCTCAGGGAAAGTATAGTACTTACGATAGAGAACTATTAGCTATTTATTTAGCAATAATTCATTTCCGTAATATGATAGAAGGTCGTCAATTAATCATATTAACAGACCATAAAGCTTTAACTTTTGCGTTTAGTAAAATAGGGACGGACAGAGAAACAGCACGGCGAGCTGGCAAATCTTGTTCATAAGCGAATTCAGTACAGACATTAGGCATATAAACGGTTTAAATAATATAGTAGCTGATACTTTATCAAGAATTGAAACACTAACATGTCCAACGACTATTAATTTCGCAAAACTAGCAGCTGCGCAGGAAGTCGACGGCCAGCTTGCGAAATTAATAAAGGAATCAAATAACAGTTCGAAGTTCATGTTTAAGCGCGTTATCCTTACTGAGTGCGATAAGCATGTCCAAAAACAATAGCGACCACCGAGTGACACACTATCCATCGCCGGTCGCCGCTGTCATGCCGGCCAGCGAAAAGCTGGATATGCACAGGCTGATCCCCAAACGCGACCCGCAGAAACGAATCACTATGATGGGCTTTTTCACCATAGACATGGTGGCTGCGACCCAGTCGGGCTGTAAAACCCTACCACCCCGCTACAACAAACATGCTTAATGTAATTGTATTAGTATTACAAAATTAGAGAGGCAATAAATATTTGATTGTAAGCTGTTATTTCATTCGCAATTCAGACATTGTACGTCTAAACGTCAGTTGAAATATGAGCGGTTTCATCAATTAATGAAAGCAAACAAAGGGCAGAATTATGTTTATGAGCGTAAATGAACGTTGTTTGCATAGTAGGAAGCAAAACATGCGTATACGATAGGGTGACTACAAACATATAATATAGATGTATTTTTACATCTATCATCATTATGACCTAGGTGTTTTTTGTCATGGAGAAAGTTTGCATGGTACCCATTGTATTGTTTCGGCAGTTTATAATGGTATTTAACACAGAAGAA
This sequence comes from Antheraea pernyi, assembly GCA_015888305.1. Taxonomy (NCBI): domain Eukaryota; kingdom Metazoa; phylum Arthropoda; class Insecta; order Lepidoptera; family Saturniidae; genus Antheraea; species Antheraea pernyi. The sequence goes on along the minus strand of MU158748.1, from coordinate 1,242,450 downwards.
GTTGCGGGATGGCTGCTACTACTAAAAATTAAACATTAATTCAACAGTACAATTTTTGCAACTGTTTATAGAATTAATTGATAAAATTTAGCATATACGTAATTTTAAAATACTTGCTAGTGATGTCTCAGTTACTGTGGGTCGGTGAAACTGTTAAGGCCATGCTAAGCCAATAGAGTAGTCTGTTCGAAAAACAAATCTCAGTTACTGGAAAGAAAAAAGAAAACAAAGTCGTATTGACAGTACATGAACAGTTCAAATGTTCAGCAGCATATTCTGAAACTTAATCAGCCCACAAAAAGCCCACTCACACTGCGTAAGATATAGGACCGGACTAAGATGTTGAATATAAATTTAATTAAATAAAACCTATTTTCTCGTATAATAATATACAAGTAAAATATATTTACAAAGTTTGAACAAAATAATTTACCTAATCTGTCAATAACCATTATGAAATTGGCAAACAACAAAGGAACTTGTAAGCTGTTTACGAAGTGTCAAACCCAGATTGAACTAAATTAGAAAAAAAAGCCGGTGTGTAAAAAGGTGTATAAACAAGAAGTTTCTGGTTTGAAATAACTACAGCCAGTTTTGTTTGTTTACTATTACATAACATTAAAATTAATATTAAACTCTGCAGGGTAAACCACATTTCACAATATTATATAGTCAGCTTTTAAAAGAGGAAAATCCCTTAAGTTTCGGACCCATAGGATAGTAGAGATAGATATGATAATATAATAGGACCTTTTTTTCCTAAGTAGAGTGAGAACAAATTCATTTTCTGCAAATCCTCAAAACCAAAACAGGCTTTTAATGAGAAACGGAGGTTAGAAATATGACAACTATTTTATGACATTCAATGAGACATTAAATCATTAGATAAATTTAACGACGTCAATAATTATGAGGACAAGATTAAATTAAGTTATTAATAATTATTATAAGGACATGAGAAAAATATCATAAAAACTTGTAATACAGGAAACATTTATTAAAAGTTTACTAATTTTATCTCATAGTTCAAAGAATTTTATCGTCTCTTGTATAAATATAGTTTAATTGTAAATTATACTCTATTTAATTTATGTTGTATTAACTTGACAAAGTCACAACATTAGAAATTACAATCGACCCAGTGTACCCGAATATAGATACTACTACACAAAAAAAAACCGAATTTTATAGATTTTCAAAATAATGCGTATGAGAAATTTTTCAAATCTCATACAAAATTTGAAAAGTCAAAATCTCTTTACAAAATCATGACTGCTACAAAAATTTACTCTTTAATTATTTACGAAGTTTATAAATCGATTTTTACGTTAAGATTAAAACCGACGACATTTGAACAATGTCACAAGAAACGACAACTTTTATGAACCAAGCCTTATCGATTATAAAACTATTATAAACTAGCCGACCCGTGCCCACTTCGTTGGGCAGTAATACGTAAGCGTGGAATGGTTATTTTGCGCTAAAACGCAGCGGAAGCTCTGAAAAGAAAAAAAATACCCCGATTTTGCAACATTCTTAATTGCTGCTCCGCTCCTATAGGTCTTAGCGTGATGATATATAGCCTATAACCTTCCCTGATAAATGAGCTATATAACACTGAAAGAATTTTTCAAATCGGACCAGTAGTTCCTGAGATTACCTCTTACAATGTCACAAACTCACAAACTCTACCTCTTTATAATATTAGTATAGATAGTATAGATGAACGAGATACAAAAACATTGTTTGTAGAATTTACAAAAGGTGGCTACCCTTTTCAAGTTAATTCGTGGCGCTGTTATGTCTACGGACTGAAAACGTAGGACCTCTGATGAATGGGAGACTAAAATAATAGGCAATGTTACCCGTAGACACTGCTAACAATCGGGTTGTTACTCACACTAACGCTTTGTTCATTGAAATTGCTCTCAAAAATTTGAATTTTATGGACCAAACTAGCTTACGTAGTCTAAAAGCTTCAATTAAATTGACCTTTACAGTTATGCTTATTTTTTTTTGTAAATAAATCTATATTCTGCTTGGTTTAATTTGGAATATTAAATGAGCTAGTACAATTTGAAAGAGCCTTTTTGCAGGTTGATTTTCTATGATAGATATCATTCTCTTCTAATTTGTGATGAGCCAGCAAGTCTGGCGCCAATTGGCACAATACAAAGGCTTATGCACTAGAGGATGTGTATGTCCTTGGTATGTGATACCACATTCGTCGATACTTCAACACCGTCCCATCTTCCAGTTACTTGGCTAGTAGCAAGTATTTTTTATTATAAAATTTCTTCTATTCATTATAAAGCTTTAGCGAATTATAGTCACATATGCTCTACGTAAGAGATGCATATATCCTCAATTTTACTACGAAAGGATTGTAGTGTATTTGTCAAAGTTGTGAAATCTGTATTATTGTTCTTATTATTGGTTCTTTTTCTTTTCTGTTATATGACTTTTAAGCAACCGGACATCTATGTGTTGTTTTGATACCCCCAATAAAAATCAGAGCTGCTCTATTATTTGTACTGCAGCATGTAGGCAAATGGGATTTCTAGTTGTTGGAGATTTTTATTTCCATATGCTTAGTTAATTTAGAAATTGTATATCATTTGGTTCCAACATTAAAAACTATTTCTTTCTTTCTTGTAATAAAGTACGAATTTTATTTCCATTAGATGTCGATCAGGATCATAAGAATGAAATAAAATAATAAAAAAATCAATAAAATTATATCCATCATTGCGTAGAGACTAATAATTAAGTTCGTTTATATGGTACATAATGCGTCCAACGTATGGGTAGACTTCTATGACTAGTAATTGCTCTAGTGCACTGCATTTGCAGTGTGCAACATTAGTATACAATGGAGTATGTCAATGGCAAGAACATAACATAAGAACATAAACAAATAGTGTTAAAATAATGAAGATCATAAATTCGCAATTAGTGTCGTCGAATTTAAACATGGTTATATTTTACTGTAGCCTTCTTCTACTCCTACTTTAGCAAGTAAGCTTTCTTATTGATGATTATTATTATTGTTATCAAGTAAAATGTGTTTCGTACTTTAGAGTTAGCAACTTTGGGCGATTTCATTGTTCTAATAAAATTATGACACCTTAACTTAGCAAGGTGACTAAAACTGACCTAGTAAGGACTTAACAGCTTCATCGGTCTACTATAACATTCAAGAATTCACGTTGTATGGTATTAATTTGTCCGGTCCTAAATTTGTAATTACAGTAGTTATATCTATTTAATGTGACCATCCGTGACGTGTTTTGTGTCTGTGTTATTTGTTTGTTTGTTTTAAATTTTGTATTAAGATTAATATGAGCGACTAAACGTCCGTTTATCATTCATATAGGCTCCCATCGAAAAACAGCGCTGCAGTACTACTTACTGTATTGCAATTTTTGCTGAATGGGTTTTTTATTTTTTTTTCTGTCTAATTAGTTTGTGTAATTCAATTTAATTGTATGGTTGTTCCAACAATAAAATATTTCTTTCTCTTTCTCTCATTATTTTATACACTGATTTTGACTGTTTAATATTCGCATGAGAGCTTTTTCTAAGTTCGCCTGGCTAGCTACAACTCTGAAGTTGATAATCTGCCGTCAAGCATCTATTGCTGTGTTCCGGCAGCTGCACTTTATAGCCAGTCGCCTCTGTGTGGTAGTAGAGCCACGATGAAGCTATTATTGATTTCAGCATGAATGGATCGGCTCGCCCGGGATAGTACCACTCTCTCACAGAAAACCGAAGTGACGTAACAGTGCTTGCATTGTTGCGTTTCGTTCAGTCAGTGAGAGTGCCGGAGGCTCACAACCCCTCTCACCCTCCCCCTCTCCCCTCCCCACTACCCCCAAACACAGACTGGCTACGCACTTTCGACTCCCCTGGTATTGTTGGTGTCTATGGACGGTGGTGATCACTTTACATCAGGTGACCCACCTGTTCGTTTGTCTGCTATGACGTCATTTTTGGTAAAACAACCAAAAACCCATAAAGAAGAAAAACAATACGAACAAATTGTAAAATATACAACAAATCAAAAACTTCATAAAGTGGTCATTGGTAATTTAAATTCTAACCTAAAATAATAACATTTTAACTGACAAATTTCGATTTATTTAAGAACCGCCCTATTATTAAAGTACTTTAAAACACCAGACAATTCGTTCAATGTTCAATATCGTCAAGGGTATTAACGTTGTCCATTAAAATTCAGGTCTCAACTTTATAATATTGTTTTCATATAATCCGATTAGGGGCACGTTTCCCTTAATAAATTCAGTTTTGTGGCTAAACAAATATTGCTCGTGCTGAACAAATTGTGTTTGCTACCTACTGTTACATAAATATTCAATACGAAACAATATTGGAAGAGATTGAATGGTAACGTTTTTGCGATTGAACAAAAAAATACTAAAATGCTCCGCCGAGTCCGGTGTGTACAAACATCGGATAACAATTACAAAAGGTTTCAATTTTTTTTAATCGGTTTATTGATTTTTTTTTTTAATCCATCCTACACTTTTGATGCAATTAAAGCAAAATTTAAAGGTGTTATTGAAATCAATATAGATTGTTGGTGCAAATTTACAGATTGAAAGTTACCTTTGTTAAATATCATCATGACTGCTCAGATTCAACAAAAACGCGTAACAACACGAAGCTTTCGTAATGTTCTGAAAATTCCTTTATCTGTTAATAGAATTCTTGTCAGAAGCACTTAAACGCGTGATTTTTTGTTTTGAATTTTTTACAGTAACTTTAATCGTTTTTTACAGTAACTTTGTCATGGATTATGTAAAAAGTGGATAAAACGAATGAGGTAATAATGCTGAGTATTTATTTTGAAAAAAATTGTATGTAGACTTCTGCCAATAATAAGCGTTTATTACTAAAATTATTGTAAACATGTGGTCATACATTTACGTTATTTATTAGTATACAAATTGTCATATTATTTATGAATTAAGTACAGCAAAACAAATGAATTTTATATAGTTATTAATGTCCGTTCGGAAATGCCACATACTCGTGTTTTTGAATAAATTTAAGTGGAACTGGTATTTAGACAATTGGTAAAAATAAGCATTTAGGGTTAAGTCGTGTCTAAGATTTATATATATGTAGTAAAGTTAAATAGGAGTATATAAAATAATTAATTAGAGGTTTAATTGCCTTGTCTGTAATGAAAAAGGAATAAAATGTTAGAAACCTGAATAACCATCGCGATTACCTCCTAAAAAGCAAAAAATAAGTAATTAGTACCGACGAGAGGGTACTAGAACCCTATGTCACTGTCCTAAATACAAGATGAAAAAAATTGTCACAATGACTTGTTCCGGCACGTAATCTTGTAGCTGGTAAAATACTTTTTATATCATGGGAGGCAAACGAACGTGTGGGTCACCCGATGTTAAGTGATCACTGGCGTCCATAAGCACTAGCAACAACAGAGGAGTCGCAAGTGCATAGCCAGTCTGTGTTTAGGGGTAGTGGGGAGGGGAGAGGGGGAAGGTGAGAGGGGTTGTGATCCTCCGGCACTCTCACTGACCGAACGAAACGCAACAATGCCAGCACTGTTACTTCACTTTAGTTTTCTGTGAGGTACTACCCCGGGCGAGCCGACCCATTCATGCTGAAACCAGTAATAATAGCTTCAGCGTGGGTCTACCACCTTTAAACTTGAACTACATGATTGATATTGACCTAAATGACCCTAACTAGGTAAATTAGCACTAGATAGTTTCGTATTTACTATTAAATTAAACAAACATTCTAACACAAACGATTAAAACAGTATCTATGCATAGATACGGTTTGTACCTCGAAGTTTACGTTATAGTGTTCGTGTATTTACATTAACCTTCGACAAAGTAATCAATCGAAGTAGTTTCATATACATAAAACACTCGATGGTCGAATTGAACTAATAGTGGCTTTCAAAGTTTAATAGTTCATTATCGACAATTATAAAAGAAAATCATATTATTCAAAGCAAATAACTATGTCAGGGTGTGAGGAAAACTGCTTTTTCAAGTAATAATTTACGTAATAATAATAATCAAATTAATTTTATCTGAAATAGACGATATAATAGTGTAAAAAGGAAATAACACATTTCGTGCAATTTTCAGGCTAGTTTTACTTCGGATAGAAACAACAGAAAATATCCCTTTTATATTGGTTAAAGCAATATAATAAGCAATTTTGTTATCGTAAAATTGTACATGTACTTTTTTTTTATATCATAGTAGGCAAACGAACACGTTGGTTACCTGATGTTAAGTGATCACCACCGTCCATAGACGCTTGCAACACCAGGTGAGCCACAAGTGCGTTGCCATCCTGTATTTGAGGGGAGGGGGAGGAAGGGAAGTGGGAAGGAGAGGAGATGTGGGCTAAAATCTCTGGGCGTTTACTCGTAGGAAGATCTTTGGGGAGATTTAGACAAAGGGACACTGCCCTTACTTTACTGGCTTGATTACGAACGATACAAACTTAATGAGTTATTTCGGAGACAATTGCGAAGCGGATTTTCTTTTATTTCAATTTGGAAATTAAGAATTACCTTGGAATTCGAAGTGTAACCTTTTCCAATTCGATACTCTTTTCTGTTCTTGGCCAGTGTGTGGGAATATTTAGGGTTATGTTCAGTCATCAACTCTATGAAAGTCTCTGTAGCCGTTTAATGGGGGGTTAAAATCCTAAAACTGTGTCTACGGTTCTATTTTTGTTGGAGGTACAAGGTGTGATTAAAATAACTACAAAAGGTCACCTTGTATATGTTTACTTATTTTTATATTATAGGAGGCAAACGAACAAATGGGTAACCTGATGTTAAGTGATCATCACCGTCCATAGACACTTGCAACACCAGAGGAGTCGCAAGTGCGTTGCCAGCCTGTATGGTGGGAGGGGGGGAGAGGAAGGAAAGAAGGAAGGGGAAAGGGAGGATAGGCGGGTCCCCGGCGCTCTCACTGACCGAACGAAACGCAACAATGCAAGTACTATTACTTCAGGTCGGTTTTCTGTGAGAGGGTGATCCTACCCCGGGCGAGCCGGCCCTTTGATGCTGAAACCAGTTATAGATTCAGCGTGGCTCTACCACCTACCAATTGTTATTGTGGATCGTAAATACGTGAAAAGTAACCGTCTTATTACAAAAACAAAATGAACAACAAAGTGAATATTAATATATTACGTCAAAGTGTGTGAGGTAGGATAACAGTATAATGTCAGATTAATAAACTGTCAAATACATTAACAAATGTCAATAGTGTCATATAGTAACAGTTATGATTTACCTGTGATCTAAAATTGTGTAATTTATTTATATCTTCCAAATCAATTATAGTCAGGAAATTCATAATTTATTACGAAACGTCTTCCGCTGGCAAATAGAAAAAACAACAAATCACAACAATAACATAAGAACTGTCAACTTAGACAAGTGTTAGAGGATATTTCCATTTAAATTTTTATCCGTCTATAAGGGTAAGATACTCTTTTGTAATCAAACTTTTTTAAAGCAAGTATTCAACATGTATGTAATTTTTTTGTAATAACACGGTAAATATTTTAAGCAACAACCTTATTACCTATAAGATTTTGTTGCTTCATATATCAGAGGATGTCATATCTATAACGTTAATAGATATAAAGAAGAAACATTCAGAAAATACGAAATAATTTTTCCTATTAACAACGAAATTGGTAAAGTAAATAATAAATAAAAACAATTCATCGAACAAATAGCACTCCAAATACAATTACTTCAATGTGTTGTCGACAACCAAGCGGAATGTAATTACTAATACACAGAACATATACAGTGTATACCATTATTGATTATCTGTTATAGAACTAAAATTGAATTGAACTCTCTTTACAGGGCAATGACAAATAATTTTGAAATTCCTATGAATCGTAGGGTAATAGTTAAAGAATGAAACAGAAAATAAATCTATTGAAAAACAGATACTCCTAACAAGATGATTTTAATACGCTATTGTTCTTTAATACAATGGTGCTTAATTCCGGAATTCAATTATTATCCTGGACTTTATGACAATTTTCTTGTGTTTGACCTTTGCTGTTAAGATGATCATTTCGAAAAATACGAGAAATAAATCGAGTAGAAACTCTATCGCTTATGTTCGTCTCGTCTTAGGTTTAAGCTTTTATTTCATATCAGAGACGTGCAGATGTTTTAAAATTAGAGTGCGCATTACTGTTCCACTGATATATTTCAGATATTTTAATGTTCTGTTTCGACTTCTTAAGTATTATTTAACGTCTTGCCCAGGCTTTGTGATCCAATTACTTTTTATACTAAGTGCTATCGAAGAAATCTCTAAAGCTTTATAGCTTTGATTAAAACATCAGGTTCTTTTTTTTTTTCGAACTGACTACGCTATTGACCTACCAAGGTCTTAACAGCTTCACCGGACTACAGCCGTTTAGTTCATTTGTTGAAGACTTTTTACATTTATCCAAATCTATAACCAATATTATAAATACGAATATAAGTTTGATTGTTTGTAACACTTTCACGTCTTAACTACTCATACAAGCATCATTAAATTTTGCATACACGTTGTCAGGACTACTGAAAATATACGGTATATTTTTGTACAAAAAAAAATACTGCTCCCGAGGGATAAGTCAAATTCACATTAACACAAGCGAAGCTGCGAACAAAAACTAGTATATATTAACCGTGGGATGTTTATATTTTTTTATATTATATTATTTCTTAAGTCCTAACCTAGGTTAGGTCTAATCCTAACCTCTCCCGTTTTTAATTTACCTCTATTATATTTCATAATTACTGAGCCATTATCATTTCATATATAACTAGCTTCCACCTGTGGCTTCGCTGGCATTAGTGTAGCCTCAACTTATCGTCCGAGAATTCCGAAAATAAAAAAAAATCTGGTTGAAAAGTATCCTATTTCCTTTTCTGTATCTCTAATAACGTGTGTACAACATACCCATACACATGTATATACGTACATAAATAATTATTTCATTTTTATTGTTTTTCATCATTGTAAGTTAGTAATGAATCTATTTAAGTTCTGTCAATATTGTCAACCTAGATAAGGTATCTTTCTTTTGTTAGAGGATTTACTTGTAATTTTGTATTGTTTATATTTGGCTCTTTTGGATGACGAGTTTGCTGACTGGGTTACATGAATGGTTTAGATTCACAATCGAACCCAGTGGGCCACGCTGCGATCTGATGCCAGGTTTTTTATATTTATTTTTAAGGTAGGGCAACGTTGCCTTAAAAAGTAAGATAAACGTAACTAAACAAACGACGGTGATAACAATAATACTTACAAAGAAATCAAAATGAAACTTAAGGACAAATTTAATATAATTTTTATACAGTTTTGGCAAAGGTTACAGCGACGATGAAACAAACGAAGCTGATAAAAGTATTTTTGACATTAAACAGTATATTGAATATTAGAGTGGATGTTACTTTACAGTTTCGTCTGGAATCAACTGAATGCTGCCACATCTCATTCGTTTATTGATCGAAGATGATAGTGACGGAGCCAAACACGTATAATCGATTGTATTTCCGCACCTTCATTAATTAAATGAAACAGTACCTTGTTAACATGATCTCTTAGTATATTGGAGTAAACCATCGCCATCGCCTCCAGCGCCATGAAGGTCATGCAACCAACGACCCAAGGAACAAGAAAGGCCACGTTTTCCTGAAACAATCGCTAGAGATGAGTTACTCAAATATTGATTCTATCACGTCGAAAGGAAAATGGTATGTGGCAACACACTTTAGTATATTGTATGAGGTATACAGATTAAAGGCAATGAAGCAATTTTAAATTCAAAGTCTCTCACCAAATACCGGTGTTCTAGCAACTGTACTAACGGTCGGTTCTTTATAATCTTAGCATGTTACCACGTCCTCATTTAACATGAGATAAAAATGTAATCGAACGCTCAAAATTATAAACAGTAAAAATATTGAGAATCAACCATCATACTGTTATAATAATATTGTAAAGAGGGTTTTACAATGTCGAATCAAACCCAAATCTAATAAAAATATCAAATGAATATATGTATATACATACATTTATTAAGAGGCTTTTACATATGCAGTTACTGATTGCCGGCCACTTCAAAATTAAAATTAATATTACATTATTCAATTTACGCACTGAGGAAGCGTTTATGAACGTCAGAGCTACCACCGGTTCGGAAAAAACAACAGTGTCATCGAGAAGAACGGAAAAGAAACTTGACCTGGTTTATCTTTCATCATACATGTTTTAAAAAACATCAATATTTACATTCGTTTTTGGTGGATGTAAAGAGAGAGGCGCCATTTCCAGATGTCACCATCGTTCATATATTGATCCGCGCTATAAATACCCTTCGTTGGAAATTTTAAAAATGTGAAAGGTTGACCCTTTCCCTTTCCCTTCGAACCCAAATAAGTAGTTTAAAACTAACTACGAAAAATTCCGCAGAGGCCTATGCAAGTTCAGTAATATTGAAGTCAAAAGAATTGTACTTTCATTAAATATATGTATGTACATATAAATAATCATGGACAACACACAATTATTTCTTAATGATGCAGTTAATCGCTATATAAAGGGAAAAGAGAATTCATTCTCTGTTTTGTAGTAACCGGTACTGTTTCCGATTACCGATTCCGATTTCCGTTTCTCCGATACTACTTCCGATTATTGTGTTTTCTTGTGATTAGAGGGCTATCAACTCAACGACCCTTTTATTTGAGACGTGCGAACCATTAATGTATCGATTTCAAATGAATCGAGAAATGTCGTAAGCTTTCTTCATCGATTATAACTACTACAACATAATCTAGTGATAATTTATTCTTGAACCTAAATATATATCGTTACTAGTTCTATAAATGCAAATGTGAGTTTGTTTGTTTTTTACGTTTTCATTTAGCTACCAAATCGATTATTATTAAATTTTGCTGCATACACGTTGTCAGTGTCCTGAATAGGGTACGGGATACCTAGCATTCTTAAAAAAAACGTCAAGACAGTTATAAGGACTGCCTGCAGAAGTGAAAACTCAATATATTGAAACAAATGTGTTTTTAATTTTCATATTAATTATAGTGTGAATGATAGTATTTAAATTTCAGAATTTGTTTGTTGAAATTATTAACATTAGTGGGGTTTTCATATCTATTGGCACTAAGAGTAATATTTATATATATTTTTATAAAGTCGATTAATCATTCAAATATACATTTGTAAAATATCAATATAACATACACACAGGCCCCTATACTACACGTTGCTAGTTCGACGCAGACCGCACAAGCGCACGGTCATGCTTACATACCATGTCATGACGCAAAATTATAAATTTATCTCCTGTCAAAAATACCGCTCAACGCGCCTAAAGTTTTCACTTCAAAATCCTGTTCCGAGGATAGTATAATAAATATACATAACGCAACAGACGCCACGGGCATAAATAGTAGCGTCAGATTCCTGTGGTCTATACAATTGAATTTAAAAAATCAACCTCTAAATTGGTTCAGACTCTTTTAATTGTTATTAGCCTGTTGTTCCGAGATTTCAGATAGATTAAAATCAAATCATCCTATAATAAAACTAAATGCAAGGTTTAAAAACGATTATATATATAACACCGTAAATAATTGGATACAAAATCTATCTAGCGAATTAATTAGGGTTGAAGATATTCAGTGTTGGAAAGGTATGAGATTATGTAACAGATAGGGTTTCAAAGTATGACAAAGTTCTCTCCCAAACTATAAGTTTTAACTAACAATGTAATGTGGTATGTTAGCTAAATAATAGGATCTAGCTCAACTTAATAACTTAATATCAAAGTAATTTTTCATATACTTAATCTAGCCATAAATACTGTTACAATTAAAAATAAACAAAATATTACATATGAATTTAGAATCTGTAATTTTTATATGATTATTCATTGAGTTTTCTCTTTTTGGCGCCAATACCTTGTATAATATTTTGGGATATTAAACTGGAGTGGGGTGATAAAGAGAACCGAATCGCTGTAATTGCATTACCAAAGTAGGTATGGAGCCAAATGCAATATTTAAAACTCTCCTTAGACTTGGTATTAGTAAAATGTTTGTTTGTTTGTGGGCTATTAATAGGTACAATGAGACTTTCTCTGTTTGTGACAGAAAAAGATCTGGCCGTCCACGTAGTGTTCGTACAAAAAAGATGGTCAAAGCAGTAAGGGAATGAATTCGAAGAAATCCTGTCCGAAAGCAAATGATTTTATCTCCGGAGATGAAGTTAGCACCTAGAACCATGTCGCGTATTTTAAAAGATGGCTTAGGACTTGTAGCCCATAGAGACGTACTGATCATTTCTTAACTGAAAATTTAAAAAAAGAATAGAGTGGTAAAATCAAAACAACTACTGAAGCGGTACGTAAAGGGAGGTCACAGACAATTTTTGTTTACGGATGACAACATTTTTACAATTGAGCAACATTTTAAGAAACAAAATGACCGTATTTATACTCAAAGCTTTAAGCAAGCTTTCCAATTAGTCAACAGAGTGCAACTATCCGACTTCAGCGATGGTTTGGTGGGGTATTATTAGTAAAATTAGCTATGAAGGAGTGACTGAGCCATACTTTTGCGAGAAAGGTATCAAAACATTGGCACAAGTGTATCAAGATACCATTCTTGAGAAGGTAGCGAAGCCCCTTAACAACACCATGTTCAATAACCAAGAATGGTCCTTCCAGCAAGACTCGACGCCGGGTTATAAAGCTCGGTCTACGCAGTCCTGGTTGGAAACGAACGTTTCGGATTTCATCAGAGCTCTAGCTCATCTAGTTCCAATCTTAATCCACTGGATTATGATTAATGGTCAGTTTTAGAGAGTACGGCTTGCTCTAAACGCCATGATAATTTGGAGTCCCTAAAACAATCCGTATGACTGACAGTGAAGAATTTTTCCATTGAAAGAGTGCGTGCTTCTATTGATAACTAGCCTCAACGTTTAAAGGACTGTATTGCAGTCAATAGATACCTCTTCGAATAAGCTTTTTACATTTTAAATTGTCTTATATTTATGTATTAAACTAACACACTGTAAAAGTAATAAATGTTATTTGCAATATTTTTTCTATATGTCAGTATTTATGGCAAGACTAGGTATCTAAATTTATTTTTTAAACTTAGTACCATTGGTATACAAAAACCCAAGACCCTTAACGTCTCACAGCCGGCACACAAAAATGAGTGCATAATTTTGCATTATACAGTCATTTCATATAGTCGTCTCACGTGTTAATGACTACGTCCGGTACCGCTATGACATAGCCGAGAGGCGAGACTACAACGCCACCCGGGGAACCACTATTGACCTGCGATACTGCGCTATTGACTTTATCGGGGGTGTTACTAATGACCTCGAACGCTATTGGTCGACTATTCATTATTCACCCCGGTGAGTCTACATTGGTGGGAGTTCAGCATATAAAGGGCAAGATGTCGCTGATCTGCACGCACTCCTATGTGGAAGTTACTGTAAGGCGAAGCTCTGCCCGGATAAATAGTTACAGTATCTTCAGAGTGTTTATTGGTGTTCCTGGCCGACTGGCTGATTATATATATTGTGTAACACACGTCACTTGCGTCTTTGTAAAAACAATTTTAAATCATTCAGGTAAGATTGAATTTGCAAATGCAGAAGTTTATCGCATAACTATAACCACATATATTTATTGTGGAGATTTTGCGGCCGGTTGAGCACTACTTTTATTCCAACTACTTTAATTTATACTTTTAGCCAATGGAGACCACTTTGAATAAGCTTTTTATATTTTAAATTTATGTATTAAACTAACACACTGTAAAAATAATAAATTTTATTTGCAATAGAAAATATTTTTAGTCTTTGTTTCGGTATTTATGGCAAGACTAGATATAATCTTTAATATTACTACTTTATGAAGATTAGTCTAATTTCACTAAGATATGTACCAAAACCATACGTATGTATTTGATGTTAAAGTTGATCTATATGTGTTAAGTATCTGCCGCTAGGTAATGTAAGATTTGCAGCGTTAGCTCTTACGGTCTATAGACCTTTGATGTTGAGTGCTTCTTAGACTAACAAAGCTTATTAGTAAAGCACCTCGGTTTTGCATGTTGTACCCGCAAGGAATATGTCATATTATATTACAGTCAGGGTATTCTATCCCTTTATCACGTTCGCTGACGAGAATATAAAAATAAGTACTTACTTTATATATACCATAAAACAAGAATATGCTTAGCACGATCATGAACATCTGCGTTCCTATTATTGCAAAATATGCTATCTGTACACCTGAAACAAAATAAAAACATGTTAAATTATAACAAGTGTTGGTGCACTCTACCGGTGTTATTATAAAAAAAGTTAAATACTTGGTTTAAACTCACTCGAGGCAAGTTCGTGTTAGACTTTTTCACAAGTCTAACCTCACGTAACCAAAGCGAGACAAAAGAGCAAGATTGCGAACATTCAGCGACCGCGGTGCATTTAATTCGAAACCTTCTTAAAGCAAGTATTCAGCACGCATTTAACTATTTTGTAATGACACCTGCGAGTTTTACTTGAAAATAAAACTATAATGTATGTACGAATTTAGAAAAAAAAAACATACAGTTACATAAATAACGCGTGCAACTCACTATACGTGGTCGGGCATTTTCATATTCGTTATGCATATGTGGGTGGCTCGCGATACCGGGCTCGCGCGTTCGGGCGCGATCTACCCACACATAAAGTGTATGAAAATGCCCTAACAATACGCGACAGAAGTAACAATTGAGTCATTACCTGTAGTCCGGTGAAGCTGTTAAGACCTTGTTTGGTAAATAGAGTAAACAGTTCGAAAAAAAAAAAATTGAGTCATTACATTTCAAAATGAAGTAAATCCAATTTTAATCTTTCAAATAACATGTTTAATATTTTTAAGATTTTTATTTTTTATACACCGAGAACGAAGTTCAAGTTTTACCGTTTTTAAATAAGGTTTTCAATTTTTTTTTATAATCTCCATATTTTGCATGTACGAAATTTGTCGATCTTGAAAAATAACGTTAAATATTAGGAACGGCTAAAATTGGATTTACTTTATTTTGAAATGTAACGACTTAAATTTGTCGGTAATAACTCAATTGATTTGGCACGTTGCGTAGGAAGGAAAGTGATGTCCGACTATCGCAATGGACGAAGATAACGCTATACATAACCGAAGCAAGTCGATCTCAGCCGGAAGTCTCACTCTTCTCTCTGAGAAGCCAAATCAAGAGCTGGGTACTTACTTAATTCATGTTCATTTTTCGCAAAAAATCTTTCATTGGAAAAACCTGAGTACACGTGTATAGAAAGTTTCATTAAAATTCGACTTTTGAATATTTCATTTATCCTTTGAAGTGAAACTTTTTATAGGAGATATTTTAAATTCCGATCCGCAAGCTTTTTGTATAACGTAAAGTGGTGGGAGTAAACACTGTGTAGGGTAGAGTGGGAGCAGTGTCTCGCTTGCCTTCGGGTATTGGAGTACAGTGAGATATACGCTTTCCTCGCTTTCTTTTTTACATTTCTTACTTATATTTTTTACTTGTACCGCGTGTTAACTACATTTTTTTACTTCTACCGCGTGTTAACTAAACTTAATCTTGTAAATAGTAGCACAGCGAAATAACGCCACTATACCTGTTGATAATGATGGTACCAAAACATAGGCGACCACTGAAACATCAGCTATCCACTGCTGGTCACCTGTTGCCCACTGGCTGATCACAGAACCGTACAAGCCTAAGTGAAGTCGTGATACAACCTGACATAATTGTCTTGTTCTTACCAGATCACGGCTAAGTCACATTTTTATCGCAAAGAGATTTTCTCAGATTTAATCAATTCAACATAACCAGGCAAAGTGTGACTTAAAGGAATATCAAATTCGTACAAACGAATTAAGCAGGGCGAAAGGTATCTGATACGCGTCCTCATTAACACAATGGCTCGAATTCCTTACCGAGCCGCGACCTGGTAATGAGAATTCTTTGCCGCTAGACCCTTGCGGTTGAAGCCACCGACCGATGCCTAACATTTAGGTCTGTGATAATGAGTTCATTACGTGTTAGCATCTTAAATAATTAAGTTGAAATAGTCAGAATCAACCCCTGTCCATGGTTTTATGTATTATTATTTTTGCTATACTTAGATTACAATCTCGTCTATTCTCAAATGACTACATGATCTAATATGGTAAATACGCTACACGCAAGAGTGGCTCTCATGTATAGCTGCTGGAACACACCAACAGGTGTTTGGGCGACAGATTTTCAAGTTAAGGATGGAGGCCAGCCAGGCGGGCTCAAGAAAAGCTCCACCACCAAATTTACATCAAAAATATATTAAAAAGTATTCGGGGAAATAGTCTTTCAGCAAATTTTTAAGAGTGGTAGAGCCACGGTGAAGCTATTATTGGTTTCAGCATGAATGGGTCGGCTCGTCTGGGGTAGTATCTCTCATAGAAAACCGATGTGAAGTAACAGTGCTAGCGTTATTGCGTTTCGTTCGGTCAGTGAGAGCGCCAAAGGCCCACCTCCCTTCCCCTCTCCTCTCTCCCTCACTCCCTTTCCCCCAAACACAGGCTGGCAACGCACTGTCGGCTCCCCTGGCATTGTTAGTGTCTATGGACGGTGGTGATCACTTAACATCAGGTGACCTACAAGTTCGTTTGCCAGTTATGACATAAAAAAGCATTTCGTTTATTATTGACTTGAAACCTTCGATAACAGTAGATTTAATAAATATGTATACCAATATTGTAAAGATACTATATCATATATATTAATACGTGAAGCCTAAACTTTGTATCCCTTTTTAACGGAATTGGGCAAACGGATGGACGTGAAATTTGGCATAGTTAAAGTTTATATGGAGGAGAAGTTATTTTTTTATGTAAAATACATTAGAAGTACATTAAATTAATTAAAATATGCATTACTCACACTACTGCTTCAATTTTACACAACATATACACACATGTAAATAAAAAAGACATTTTGACATCTGTTAATAAAGGACTTCAAAGAAGGTTGTGAAGGAGGTTGCTATGCTGGACTGTATGTATTACTTTACTCCTACGTTCCAATTACCCCTTTTCATTCTACATTCAACAATGATATTATAACATACAACTATTATTATAATATTTATCCCTTTAAAAAATCAATGAACTATGGTCGAATGTCGACCACTGGGCGCCCACTAGTTATTTTAATATTATAAATGTAAAGAATTTGTTTGCTTGAACGCGCTAATATCGGGAACTACTGGTCCGATTTGAAAAATGTATCGTATTAGGCTATAGGCTATATATAGGTATAATCACGCTATGACTAATAGGAGCGGAGCACCAATGAAGATTCCAAAATCGGGGTTAACGTACGTATTATTTAAAAATATTTTCGCCTACGTAAATAAAGTCGCGAATTGAAGTTGGCTTTAGCCCAAGTAACTATTCCACGCAGACGATGTCGCAGGCAGATGCTAGTTAAAAATATGTGTAACTTTGCTAAATAACTGCCATTGTCAAAAAAAATATAAAAAGATGTCTGATTTTATTATCATACGGATTTTTTTATAATTAAACCTAACTTGGAAAAATAATTTAATTTTAGAAGCTTAATTCAATTTGTGTACCCTGGAATACATAAAAAAATTTTACGTTGTTCACATACCTCTTGTTTTGTGTGAAGCTCTTGTAAATATATTTAAAAAATGATTGCTTTACATTTGTTCCAGTAAATTCGAATAATTCTGTTTTAGATATAGTACATAATTATATAGAGATACCGGGTAATAAAATATTACCAAGATTTCTGTACAGGAAAAAAAATTAAACTGTTTACAGATCTTAGATAAAACCAACTTTTAATGTAACCAATATAGCTTTTAGTTCCTATAAAATTGCAACTTAATGTAGAAAAATAATTAAATCCTATGAAAAGTGTAAGAGATTTTTCTTAATTTTTAAGACAATTCGAAGTGAATGCACGAAATTTCAAAACGACGATGTATGGGCAGCAAGAAAATGAGTTATTATACAAAAACTATTTGTGATCCCAATCGATTCGGTTTCATAGAAGATACAAAGCGCTCTGATGGACTTATTAAGGTCTGAGTAGTAGTAATTCCAAAAATCGCATAAAGTTTTCCTACATCCTGAATGTATTGGCACAGGATTGATCCTTTGATGCGGAATCTTTCGTAGGTATTCTCTTCTATTCTATTCCTTCTCTGATACCATTGGGAGTATTATTTGGCTTCAATTGATCAATTACCGTTTATAAATCAAATAGTCTTGTATGTTAAAATTACATTCCAATTTACTTTTATACTTATAGGCCGCTACAATAAAGAATGATCCACAAAATTTACTTAGCCTGTTCTTTGTAACTTTGAATTTCCTCAAACATTAAAAGCATATATGGTAGTTTTGACGTTCATAAGCGCCTTATTAGGGCCTAAACTGAATAAAGTATTTTTGATTTGATTTGATTTGATATAACCTATTAGATGAATCGCCACTGTCGTAATCCTTAATAACATGGCGTTCTGCTCATGTGGCCAAGCAATTTGGGGTGGAGTGAACAGGAATATATGGTCCAATTTCGTGGGCATCTCGTATTCTTGTATGTCTTTTGATTTTTTTATGTGCAACTACATACAAAATAGAGTGTGCAAAAATAAATGTGAATGTTCATAAACTGAAAAATGTACTATCAAGGAATTTGTATAGAAATTCCTTATTACAATTTATGCCAAATGATTTTTATTTTTCTAAAACGTTTCAATATATTTGTTTTGTTTAATCCTAAATTCGTGGTTACAGTAGTTATATCTCTTTAGTATGACCATCCGTGACGTGTTATGTGTGTCTGTGTTATTTGTTTGTTCGTTTTAAATTTTGTATTAACACTAATATGACCGACTGAACGTCCGTTGAAGTTCAAACGACTGAAGTTCAAGCCATACTCGAAGCCACGATTAAAGTGAACACACTGACGTGTACACAAATTTTAGAGGCCCACCATCTGGGACTCGTGGGCTTGAGAGATGCTAGACTAGAGGAAGCGGAAGCGGACATCTATAACGACACTGCCCAAGTCATAGCAGGAGTAATGACGGGTAGCTACATGACCGCTTACAATTCCACCAACGGTTTCGTACTAGGGAAAGAAAATGAGACACGGGAAGCAACTCAACCTCAGAAGTTCGAAGCGCCCCCGGAGGATCCAATCGTAGTAGTCGCTCGGTGCACAAGAATCATGCTTGAAGAAAAGATTCTCGAGAGGGTAAAAACCACCTCGAGGTTTCTAAATCCAGCAGTGGCGGAAAGCACCAAGATGACACCCAAGATCAAATGGACGAACGGGGTCCCAGGCTGTGGAAAGACTACGTGGTTAATTAAAAACTTCGATGTGGAGAAGGACGCTGTGGCGACCACCACAACCGAGGCGGCAAAAGACTTACAGGAGAAACTGGTGCAGGCACACGTCAAAGAAGCCGAAAAGTGGGTGCGCACTATGGTGTCCATACTGGTAAATGGTTTCAGAGAGCACGATAAGCGTCCAAGGTTAATCGTGGATGAAGCTCTCATGAACCATTTCGGGACCATCCTGACTGCCGGCCGGCTGGCGGAAGCAAGCGAAATTCTCCTCATCGGAGATGTCAACCAACTACCCTACATTGATTGGGAAAACTTATTTCGGATGGCTTATAGCAGACCAACGGCCGTAGCTGGTATTGACCAACAGCTCACTTGTACATACAGGAACCCGATGGATGTAGCCTATGCACTGAGTCAAGTATACGATGGTATATACTCACCGAAACCGATAGTGAGATCTCTGAGCATAAAGGGCTATCAGGGCGAACAAATATCTTCACACAACCCTGACACTCTCTTCCTGGTACACACACAAGAAGAGAAAAAAGCCCTGATAAACAAGAGCTACGGGGCAGGCGAAGGATCGCGTGTTCTGACAGTCCACGAATCTCAGGGATTGACCTTCAAATCGGTGGTGATCCTGCACACAAAGGGTAGAAGGATGCAAATCCACGATAGTGTTTCACATGCTATAGTGGCAATATCCAGACACACTCACACCTGTGTCTACTATACCGACGTGACTGATGACGCGGTTAGTAGGTTCATCCATCGGGCCATGGACGCTCCGGCGCGGCATATTGTGGATTATAACTTAAAGATGGCGATAGGGAACCGGAATGAAACCGCCATAAAGGCAATAACGTCTAAAACAGCTAAATAAATATATATATAAAAAAAAACTACCCAATAGATGTTCACAAATACGATTTGTATCTTACATATTAAATAAAACTATAGCAAAAAAATGGTGCGGACCGAGAGTCTGCAGATAAGAAGAAAGAAAAAAAAGAAAAAACGTCCGTTTATCATCATATTATTGCAGATTTTTGCTGAATGGGTTCGCCAATTGTTGGACATCTATTTTTCATTTTGAAATGTATTTTTTTTTCTGTCTAATTAGTTTGTGTATTTCAATTTAATTGTATGGTTGTTCCAACAATAAAGTATTTCTTTCTTTCTTTCTCTTTCTATATTTGATTGATGCAGGCGTTATTAAGCTTGGAATTCTAGCGGAAGCGCAAAGTAACGTACGCCCTAGTATTTAAAAAGCGGTTTAGTTTTCTAAATTTATTTTAGTATATACGTTGTAAAAGGTTATTATTTTAATTATTTCTTATGAAGTGTGTTAGAAAATCTTTCGCGATATCTGACGAGTCCATTACTCAGGCTAGAGTAAGTATACTAGAGTGTTTTGGTTTTTATCAAATGTTATGGTATCCTAGTGTCCTAGGGACGTTTTCTTGTATTTACAACAATTAAGGTACATGCCATTACTATTCCAGGTCAAAAATCTTGGTCATAAATTGGCCATAAGTTGAAATACTGGCCATTATTGCCAATACTCTTCTGTCATTTTGATGGAAGTACTTTGACTGATTTCTATGCAACAGAAATCTTGGGGGCAGAAATCGATAAACTCCTGTCTTCCTTCTGTTGGTTATAGTGGGTGAAGGAGAGTTTCCTAACGTAACTTCTGTAGTTTTGAAATCTCACATTGTGCGATTTCAGGAAGACCGGCATCGTAAAGGAGTGGGTTACAACAATGGTTGTGCTAGAATAAAGCTTGTGCATTATCTTTTAGAATGGCTACCACCATTGTGTCCAACAAGTGGTGCGGATTTTTTACCGTTCCAAGTTGTAAATTTTACTGCTAATTTTTTTTGTAACTTTAATATGAATATTTTGTTGTTATGGCTTTCAATTCACCGTTCATCTACGATAAGCATCGAGGCTTATTATTGAGAATACAATTTTCAGAGAGGAACCATAAGCTCACCATGCGTTCACTTGTTGTAAGTAGTACATAGCCCTTAATATTGTGTATCGCTTGTGCTCGGTCGTGCCACGACGGATCTCATAGCTATTGTAAAATTACATGCAATATCGATTTTGCCACGGTAAAAGAAACAAGTGATATGAAAGACAAATAGAGCGACGGGTTATGAAATAATTCTTGATTTTTAAATGAAATGTTGTAGAGTATAAAATTAATTTGTCTTTTAAATTCGAAGTAGGCTGAAAGATTTATCGATTCTCATACTAGCCAGTACGCTAAAATTCAAAGACGAGAACCCAATATACCGTCGCCATAAGTTTATTTTATTAATTAAAATTATAAAATAATAATATACATATTATATGAAATATAACAATTCCATATTCATCAGAATGATTTACCATCAATATTAGTTATTCGATATATCATTCGAAATTCTTGTTAAAATTCTATATCACTTCATCGACGAATTTTTTCCAGTAAATCTCCAAGTTTCCTCAAAAAGCGAGACGTAATCGTCTAAATGGCCGATGAAATTACTTTAGAAGACAGATGACATGGCTTTAAGAAAAGTATTTGCCCTTATTCTGGAAGAAATTGTTTCGCGAATACGTCCACAGTGCTTTATTGTGTGTGATTTAAGTAGAATAACCTTCTCAGCGCTGGAGAAGAGCTTAGGACTTAATGGAGCAAGTTTCTTATGTATATATCCTTTTGTGTAGGGTATTCGAGTGAACGTAAATACGAGATTATACGATATTATGTAGGTCAAAGATATTATTTGGCATAGAACCTGTTCACCATTATTTTTTAGTAAAAAATTTAATTCGTTTTTACGTACACAAGGAAGAGTCACCTATACATTGGTAAGACAAATACGTATAAACAGCGTGAAAAAGATATTAATAGTTATATAATACAATCTACTAGTGGGCCACACGGACGTTGTCCCGGCCTGATAATTAAAAAAAACCTTGGCAAATTATACACCTAAACCTTCCTCATGAATCACTTTATCTACTGGTGAAAATGGCATGAAAATGGTCGTTTTTGACTTTATCGCGAACATATAAACTGACAAAGGAATTTCTTTTTAACCGACTTTCGAAAAAGGAGGACGTTACTATGTACGATTGTATGTATTTTTTTTACGTATGTTAACCGATATTTTCGTCCATTGTGAACCGATTTTAATGGTTCTTTTTTATTTGAATTGGTACACTACGTAGTGATTAACTGCTACCTATGCATTCGTCCGTGTGAAATTGATCAAAAATATGTTACAACCGCGTGAGACGTGTGCCTTACTGGACTCCAAGAATAAATATACATAATTGAAAGTCATATATCTGTATGTAATATGAATTATATCATTCAATTTGGTGGCTATATTGTTTTATTTACCGCGTTTGCTTCTCCATAACTCAGCGTTTATAGCAACGTATAAGAATAACTTAAGTATATCGACAATACGGGCATATTATATCTATATAATAAAAGATTTAAGATATATTGTTCGATAATGTATAGCTTATAATTTGCATTACTTTCTTATATAGTGTTAGTGAGCACTGAGTTTGGTATATAGTAGATTGAAGTTCCAGGTATATTGCTGATGATAAATCCCATCTCATTCGATATACTATTTGTATTCATAGATCTAATTTACACGTTACGTGTTACAGTTGGCGTGCGTGTCGTAGTTACAAATGTTTTTGAAAAAGCTTTTCTGTAATATAGTGGGTACTCACAATTTTATATTTCTTTAATACATTTTTTAAAAAGTGCGTGCGGAGCCGCGGGTAATTGCTAGTTATTATATATTTTATTATGATACTTATCAGAATAGAGAATTATCTTAACTATAATATATTTTATGTTCACAGAGAAAAACATAACACAACTAACAACTTTACTTTAAAAATGTTATCCGTTTACATCACGTTCATACACTCATAATCGGTTACGTAATTAAGGAGTAACAAATAAACTCAATTTTGCATTCAGTGAATCAGACATCCATTATACAAAATATCTAAAGAGAATTGTAGTAATTATGTTTAAATAAGTAATTTATTAACTCAAAATTAAAGTATTTGAAAACTTTAATAAGCTTTAGTAGCTATCACTGGTTTCAGTATGAAGGGTCGACTCGCCTGCAGTAGTACCACCCTCTCACAGAAATACCCACGTGAAATAACAGCGCTTGCATTGTTGCGTTTCGTTCGGTCAGTGAGAGCGCAGAAGGCCCACCTCCCCTCCCCCTCCCTTTTTAAAAGGCCGACAACGCACTTGCGACTCCCCTGGTGTTGCTAGTGTCTATGGACGGCGGTGATCACTTTACATCAGGTGACCCGCATGTTCGTTCGTCACCTATGATATTAAAAAAAACTGTGTTACATATTATGCTTTATGAACTTGGCACCTGATTTTAAAGAAATATATATAAAAATATCATCCCACAGTATTTACTTTGTACCGGTTTGTGGAGTCTAATCTGCTCCACCGTCAAACGCTCCACTTATGGATATTACGCCAACAGCTATCCGTGATGTATTACCACCACCACGCTGGGATAATCCGCGCGCCGCCCGCGCAAAACCCGCGCGGCGACCGCGGCCGGACACACCACTTCGCGGAGCGTATCGTGCATGGCAGACGTATTTTATTTATTTACAATCTCTGTAATTTTTCTTTCTATTACAATTCTTTTATAAAGTTCATTATAGTTTTTACAAATCCTACACATTACATGTGGAGGAGTAAACAAACAACCCCCAGAGGTTTATTTTTCGTTTGTACTTTAAAGTAACAAAAAAAATTATAGCTTGTTCATAAATAACTGAATTTGACTTATATTTATTTGTACACTGTTGTATCGCTTTTATTTATCGTTTTACTTCCAAACTAAAAAAGGTTACAGGAATTAGGAAATAAAAAGAACATGGAACAGTCTTTATTTTTCAATATAACGAGAACCCGTAATCGAGTTTCGTTGTGCGAATATCTATACCTGCAGGAAGCAATTTGAATTCCCATGATATTTTACGAGGAAAAACATATCGGCATGTAACATTTCGGAAACAGTTCGTTTTTCCCTTACCTTGGAACCCACACGTGTTATAATATCGTTGTCCGTAAATGACAAAATTGTTACAATTGAAGAATATTGATAAGATTTTACTGTGAGATTCCCAGAAGACAATAAATTCAGCGAATAAATTGTAAATAGCATTGCAATCTATTTTTCTAAAATCTCAAACATCGATTGTGGTCATTCCACGTTAATTTGGTACATATTTTAATTAGTTAATATGTTTTCTTATATTTTACAGTTACATACCAACCGTCAACCAAGGACACAGTTTTTAATCCTTTTTGTTGTTTTAGCATATTCCAGACGAAAGTGCAAAATAACTTCCAATATAATATATGATGATGGATTTCCACAAAGTAACGTCTTCTTAAATCAAATATCTTAATAATTTCATTAGTTTATTTTGGGACGATTTTCAATAACGATTATACACATAATATCGTATCACGTCAGGAATAATATTACATCGTCTCAATATTTTGATGTGATGGAATCACACCCGCCCTCTTTAATTCCGGAACCGTACAGTTCCGCGGGAGTGATTTATTACGACACTAGCTTTTGATCCCGGATGTAATCTCACTAATGGTATTTACAATAAGGGTTCTTATGATACGCTCGGTCGCTTCACTTCGATTTAATTAGAATTAATTTCGTTCGATTAATGTGATAAGAGTGTTTTGATGGAACGCTTAACCTTGTGATGTATTGAGAATGTAGCTTTGTTTGTAATTATTTTGAGGAGTCACGGTATCGATTTCTGGTTAATTACGATCATGGCGGTAGGTTATATCCGGTTGTCAAATCAGTTGTTTTGGTATCTAAATTAATAAATCTATAATCATTAATGCTATATCTATAAATGCGAATGTGAGTTTGTATGTTTAAAATAGTATATAGTACAAATTTTAATTAAACCAATAAAAAATACCAATGACAAATGTTTTTGTGGTAACCAATCGTTTAGATTATTACTGCCATTGTCGAATGGTATTACAAAAGTATAAGTGTAATATTACAGTCCACGGAGTATTGGTGATTTAAAACAAACTCTGAGAAATATATCTATGTTTTCCCAAGAACATTTCTCAGGTCTAGGTTGCCTCACGATGTGTTCCTTACCATCAAGCGATAGCGTTACCACTTTAAATACGTATATGTACGTGATTTCCGAAATATTCGTCGGTACATGACGGAGTTCGGACCTGCAGATATCAGTTTGATATTCCACCGGTCAAATAACTCGACCACAGCGACTTCAACTTCGTCGTTATTCAAGTCGTGGATTGAAAAAGTGTGAAGCATATGTAAACATATGTAAACAGTTACGATATATCGCATAACCAAAAGATATAATATAGAATTATGGGGTAATAAATTTTAATATGCGCCTCGCAATTCTCTTAAGTTATTAATTAAAATCATGAGGTTATGGATGCTCCTGACAGGTTCGCGACACGGTGCGACGCGACGAAGCGTGTGTAATTTATAAAATTCCAACCACACATCTTAATATACAAAACGGTTTCGTGAGGTCTGAATAAATAAACTCTTATTTCGCGTTGGATCACGGAACATAAATGGGTAACTAAATTATTACGTTCGGTTGGTTCCCAGATGGAATAAAAAATATATTTCGTGATATAATTTTAAACAAAGTACAGGTAATTTTTTATTTTATCTATTTTTAGGGAACGTTCGACTAGAAACTAAATTTAATGATGTAGAACTTATTTGTTTAGATGGATTACTAATTAGATGAAATATTTCTATATATAATATTAATATGGTGGTATGGCTTTCTCTAAGTCCACCTGGTTAGCTTTTAAGTTTAAAATCTGTCTCCAAGCACCGATTATTGTCTTCCGGTAGTTGTACTTGAGAGCAAGCCCCCTCTAGGTTTAACATGCTTACCAACTTAGACCTCATAATTATTTAAGATCAGGTGAGATTATGGTTAAATGCTAAAACCTGTAATCTATAAAAAAAAATCCGTACTGCCGAGCTAGTTGATCATGCTATATAATAAAGTAATACAATAGTAAGTTATTCATGGTTATTTGATTAGCCCTTCTGTCCTTGCTACCAAGAACGACAAAGCTGTCAAAAACCTGCAGCCTTTATTCAGTAAAAAAATCACCGCAGTCATAAGGACTATTGACAGAAGAGGAAACCTAAAAACAAAAGAATAACTTTGTTCTTTTTTGAATTTTTAAACAGTTATATAGTCTGAAATAATTAAATTTCTTAATTTGTGAATGCAAATTATTAACACTAGTGTGGTTTCCATATCTATTGGAACTCCGAGCCATATTTATATACATTTTTATACAGGTTATTGATTGATCAAACATATGACGAACTGCACAAGCCCAGTACAAATTATAATGATCAATATTAAGAGTCCACAGGTCGCTAGTCTGGAACAAGCGCAATACTTCACAAGAAAGTCAACGTTATCGGTGACGTTGGATGTCAAGTAACTACAAGATTTTACTTATCCAAAAAGTCTTAACTCTGTATCTTAACTCTGCCCTCCCAATACATTCTTGATAATTTAATGTATGTCCGGAAAAACTTTGAAAAACTGAATTTAGTAAAAGACCGGCATAATCTAAACACTAGAAACTGTAATAAACTGGTGGTCCCATGTTTCAGACTTAACAAAACCAGTAATAGTTTTTTAGGTAATAGTGTTAGGTTCTACAATAAAGTCCCAAAACATGTTACCGATTTGCCGGACTGTAAATTTAAGCGCCATGTCAAACGGGTTTTAGTTTCAAAAGAATATTATAAAATGGATCAGTGTGTGAATGATAGTGACGTCTGGAATTGACTCCTCTCTGTGCATCCACTAAAAACATTGTATAATGTATTGGAAATATATGTTTAAAAAATGTACCCGATCGAGTTTCTTGCCGGTTCTTCTCGATGACTGGGTTGTTTTCCGAACCGATGGTAGTCTTTGACGTTCATAAGTGCCTTAGGGCCTAAACTGAATAAAGTATTTTTGATTTTGAATCAAACACGCATATGATACAGTTGAATATAATGTCAGGCGGAAGTGATGAATACATCACAAGCATTTCGAGGTCATCTGAGACGCGAATCCATATTTTTTTCGCTATCAAATATATAGTTTTTAACGAACAACGTGACTAAAAAGGTTTTCATAAAAAAAAAACTGCGGTAATCCTTCAATACAATGTAGATTTCAAGGCCCTTTACTAAAACGTGTCATAAAATAAAATGTATTCTTTATATCGTCGCGCCGTATGACATTGTTATCATATAATTAGACTTTAGTATGCGACAGAAATAAATTGCTACATAAATAAAACAACATAATCGTGTCAACAAAGGCAGAGGATGTCGCCTTGTATGATAACCGCAAATGAGGCAATAACACGAAACCGCCCTCGCAAAACGTTACAATATGTAGGTAGGTGTACGGAATTACATATTTTACTGTTTTCCTTGAAATTTGAATAAGGTACTTTCATGTAAGTATTTTTTAGGTATCGATGTAAGAATACTGTTGGTAAAACAATTTCCCGCAACGGCAATGAAATACGAACGATCGTGTGTCTTACATTTGAATACGACTTGTTTCTGTTGTATTAGTATGTTGTATATTTACGATCTTTTGGGCTCTTTGTCAGCAAATTTAAGCAATTTTCTATTACCACCTCCCCACCCATGCTTACGTAGGCATTTATATAAGTATGTTTAACGTGAAAACCTCTTTAGGCGCTTTGACCGGTATTTTTGGCAGGAAATAAATTTATAATTTCGCTTAATGATGTGCTAATAAGCGCTCTTCTGGCTGCGACGGTGCCGAGTGTCGTTTCGGCCATGCTCGGCAGCGAGGACGTGTGGACTGCTGTGGCCTCCTTCTGCGAGATGACCTCCTCCAGGCGGCGGAGAGGGCCCGCGAGGAAGATCCTCGGACTGGCCGTCTCCGCCAAGGGAGAGCAGGCAGAAGGGGGAGGCGATACGTTCGCCTGGCTGTGTACACAGCTTGCCTCTCTATAGTAAGACGAAATCTGGCGTTCATTCGCCAGACTGCCGCAAGAGCAGTTTTTCAGCAGCAGAAGACAGCAGGTTCGATCCCTTGCCGCCCCTACCATGCAGCGGACGGTACACCGTGGGGTTTTAGTCCGTGGGAGTCGACCGTAATCCATTCTCTCTCCCGAGAAGTAGACGTATCCATAAAGGATTTCCCTACGTTAATAAAAAAAAGAATAGCGACGCGTAGTATAGGAGCTTGTGTACATCTAATATTGATATTTCGAATTGAGATTGTGCAATCTATCATATACTAATTAGAAACTGTCTAAAAATGTATATAATTATTGTTCGGAGTGTTAATAGATGTGAAAATCAGACTAATATTAATAATTTCAATTTATAAATTAGATTTCAATTATTTACAGTACAATTGGTTACAAAATTCAAAACAGATCAAAGTTATTCTATTGTATTGAGTTTTCACTTCTGACGGCAGTCTCTATATGACTGCTTCGATTTTTTATTTATATGTTCTGGTGTCCTTATTGATACATAGGCTGCAGTTAACAATTCTAGAGTTTATAGTCTATAGAGGAATTCAATTATAATGGTTCGCTAATAGAGCAATGGTAGCCCAGTAGATAAGACCGCGTGCCTCACATCCAGATATCCCTTATGTCATAAAAAATAACCAAATTAAAGATCAAAAACAAACCCCTCTCTTCCCGGTCCCCTTTAGTGTTTACGTATTACAATGGGCCCGGAGAAGTCTGCTATCAAATCGTTTGATAATCTTGTGTTATCAACCACCTCCGGTGCCGCTGCATCACATTCAAGAGACGAGACTACAATACGACCGGAACATTGACATTAGCGCCATCATATTATAGATATACATCGACATTAGCACCAACATATTAAAGATACACATTGATACTAGCGCCACCATATTAGAGAGATACATTGAGACTAGCGCCACCATATTAAAGATGCATAAATAAGAATTATTATATAGATTTTAATAAGACGTAAATAAGAATTGATATTACTATATAGAATTGAATCATTAGTTTGATCGTTATTATATTTACTTCTATTATTTTGCAGAATTATGAATAAATAGTAGATTCTTTGACTTCATAGTTCGGCCTATGAAAGGCAAGATGTCGCTGATCTACATGTCGAAACAGATTAGTAAACACATTAGATATATATATAAATAAGAGTAATTATATAAAATTGTTGTATAGCTTAAATAACATTAATTTGTTCATATTTCATTATTTTTGTGTTACTTAAATTATTTTGCGGAATTATGTGTAAATAGTAATCGCTTTGACTTACATAGATCGGCCTTTAAAAGGCAAGATGTCAGTGATATCTACGCATTATTATGTACAAAGTATTGTAAGGCGAAGCTCAGCCCAAATAAATAGTTACAGTATCTACGAAGTGTTTATTGGCGTTCCTGACTGCATCGACTCTATACGTGATTAATGTAACACTTGTAAAGCATGTGACCATTAATCTAGAGGCATTTAACGGACTTTGAGATTACCACGACTCTCTGACTTGTACCTATATCAAGACTGACGAATCCTTTTGACCTTATTGTATTATGCTCATGCAACGCGTCACGGGAAAGAGAAGCGTCTCGTATCAAATTACGATCACCTCTCTTCCCTATTATATTGCAAATTTCGAATATATTTGTGCGAAAAACAACAAAACTGAAAAATAAGTATGGTGTATAACATAATACCTAATAGATATGATCTTTATTATTTACAGTTATTAGGGAGCTAATAATATTCACTAAGCGGACAGTTTGCTATCAATGTTTTGATTTGCAAATGTATAACACACTGACTGTATTCGGAGTTATATACGTCTTTTTATGCGCTCTGTTCGTCTAATCGCGATAAACTCAAAAACTACTGAACGTATTGTCTTGCGGTTTTCACTAGTAAATAGGGTGATTCATGAGAAAGATTTAGATATAGAATTCGTCAAGTTTTTTTCTATTATCAGGGCGGAACAACGTCCGCCGGGCCCGCTAGTTATTTATAAATTATACACAATCTCACGAGATACCAAGCAACAATGTGACCTAAAATGCAAAGAAACTAAGCCTAGAAGAACTGACTCGCAAGTACAACTGCCGGAAACAGAATCATGGAAATAAGAATATAAAATATAAGCATAACAATGATTCGGAACTTATTCTAAACAATATATAAATCAAATATAATATATAAATTAGATTATTAAAATATAATCGATATTAAAGCCTCAAGAAAACATGAAAAATATCAAAAGAAAAAATGGCAAAACGTTTTAAAATACAACTTAAGGGTCGTATAGCGGGCATTAGATATAAGCCTACCGCTATACTATTTTCTCATCACAGAGTCTTTATGTGAAATTGTATTATGATCAGGATACTCATTATTTTTACATAATATGTAAAAGTTGAGAATACTCGTATGTATATACACCACTAAACAAGCTTAAACTTTGTTATAAAGAACGATCGAGCAGGGCAATATTGTCCATTATTGGCATAAGCATTCAAAAATCGGCTCTTCTCGACAATGCTCGATTATTGTCGGACGGCCAATTCAAGCTAAGCCCTTGATTACCTTGTGTACTATTTTACGTTTATCTCGCTTTATGAATCTACTTATAGACATACAGTTTGTATGCTGATTGCTCTTTCTCTAAGAGTCGTGGCGCAAAGCTAAATAGCTTATGATCTTCTTCAATAAATAGGTTATACAATACAAAAATAATTTGTCAAATCAGTCTGTTAGTACAAGAAATTATCGCGTGTTAAATAACATATAAAAAAAATCAAGTACTTAAAGTGTATGATATTAGTGTTATAGACGTCGATCAACAATAACTAGATAAAGGGTCACGTACAAATCTAAGCTAAAAGCCGTCCGCGTAAATATATACTTATGCGTAGCTATTTGTTTACTAAGAAAAGGAGAAAAAAAGTGTTAAAACTGTTTAAGTTCAACCTAATTACAACCATAACGCCTTGTAATAAAGTCACAAATGTTCAAAATATTATCTAATACTTACGATAAAACGAGCAAAGTAATAAATTACTCCCCTCATTAAAAAAAGATAACATAAACAACATTTAGTGTGAATTCAACCTTAACACGTAACGAATAAAGTATGTTTTCCCGTAATTGTGAGTGTTTGTGTATGGTGAGGCCTAACATTTGTATCACAGGTATTAAAATCGGTAATTTTGTTCAAAATTTGATATTATTAGTTAGTTTAAAGCTTAAAATATAACTTATTCAACATGTATTTAGCGAAAGTAAGATACTCCGGCCGTTAAATTGTTTTTTCGGGTATTATTGTTGCATCTTTTGAATACACTGCGTCATGCGAAACGGGCTTATATTGGCTGTATTTCAAACAAAATAAGGGCACACATTTCAACTGAGACGTATTTTTCGCGTCGACCCGTTATTTAGTTATTGTTGATAGAACGTTATAGATATTGTTGGAAATAAATGAAAATGTCGGGTAGTTTATACTGCGTCGGCCCATATAAGGGGCGGCACTTGCCGTATTGAGACACTCTTTCGGTAGCCGTCGTATCGTGCGGTGGCTCTGTCCGAACTCGTGTTGGTTATTTAACGAGTCATTAATTGTTAGAATTGATTCTTATCAGTTTATATCTAAATTGGCCAGTTCTGTTTTTAATAATCAATAATTTATTTTTGTTCAAAATTGCTAACAATATAGATTCAATTTCATAAGGCAATATAAAGAATTATGAATAATTTGTGTGAAGAAGACCTACTAATTTAAAGCTTTGAATTTTGCTCCCTTTATGCTTAAAAAGGAAAGTTTGTTTTCAATAGAAATTATTCTAGAAAAATTTTGTATTGTTAAATTTAAATTTCGAAATAACTTAATCATAAGTAATAATAAGAATGTAGAATGAAAGCTTCTAAATGGATAGAGATAACCAGTTCTATTAAATTATTAAGCATCATAAGATATTCAACCAAAACCATACTGAGATCGTGAGAGAAATCATATAGCGTATGATTTGAATTACCAGAGCGTAATTTGAGATAATCCAAATAAGATATCTAATGAGCTTTGTGAAGAAATGAAAAAAAAAATGTACTGAGTTCTTCGTTTTGAATTGTCGCCTCCTTTATACAATCATCTTTCTATTTTTATATCAACGGCATTGTTTCCTTTTACGAGTTATTCAAACGGGACAGGTTTTCATCGGATTTCTTTGACGACTGATGAATATTTTCATGAAAGTCTTTCATTAACATTTTTATTCGAATACTTTGAATCAGACATTTATGCGTTCTAGACTTTTATTAATTTTTTCCCTCGAACATTGGTAATTTATACAGTCAATACAAATATAATATAACATTAAGTGGTTTTTTAACGTTGAAGTAACAGTTTTCTACTTAATGGATATGAATGGGGTAATTATTTTTTAAATTTTGATCTGTTTATTCTGGCTAATCTTTAAAACTGTTGGACCGATAGTGCTGGGACCTATACTGGCAGACAGTTAATATTATAAGGAGTATTTTATATTACTTTTATTTGAGAAAAAAAATAGGGTTCCACGCAAATATAATAAAGTAAAGAAGCGATGGCCAGCACCGCGCGCGCCACACACGCTGTTTCAGTGAACAAAAACTTTTTTGCTAAATTCCACGCGGATAAAATCGTGGTAAATAATAATATCTTTTATACTTTATAGGCTTTAACCACAATGTCACGAAAGCATACGAACGGACTGAATCATAGGGCCAGAATATACATAACCGTAAATGGCGTACCAGATGCTGGTAAACTGACATGCCGGTTACTGGCATTCCCTGAAGCCGCAATACACATGCCTATGGGTGGCATACCAATTTCTAGAATCAAGCGGCTTCATGCAAGTGACGTACCTCTCCATTTACTCGCGAGAGGTAATAATCAAATGAACTACGATCTTCTGGTATGCTTTGTACTGGCACGCGGTTTACGGGTAGAATTTCGGTACACATTCCAGTAGCTTGTTCTCAACAGTAACTGGCAAGCTTTTGTGTGAGTAACAAGCATGTATATTCCGAGGTTTAAGTGCAGCTGCCAAAACACATGTATATATGTGTTTATTGGCAGATTTTCAACTTGACGACGAGTGCTAGCCAAGCGGCAAAAAGACCCCCTATCAATTATAAACAAATAATAAAAAATACGTTATACCTCTCGGAGCAGTTTATGTTACCTACATTGTAAATTTTCCAGTTCACTCGCTCGATAAATAAAGTTAAGATTCACTGAAACGTACGTAGCATTTGTCTCGTAAAAATTACATTTTATTTTCTAACATTTGTTACTGAAAATTTATATGTACTTTTTTAATTTAATTTTCGTGAGTATCAAATTTAAAAACAAATTGAGATTACAATTTGAATTTAGTTTAATGAATGAATTTAATTATGAACCGATAGGGATTTTCCTTTATAAGCGTCATGTTACCGTTTTCAATTTAAAAGTATAATAGCTGGAGCCTGCGGTTTCGTTTATTTGTACATATTTTATCTGGATGCATTACGGATCACCATTTAATTGTTTAAATCGTATTTTTATGTAACTACTTAACGCTTACAACAAAGCCAAATGAATACTTTGACAAATCCTTTATCTCATAGCAACCTTTATCTCATAGCAAAACTTTTGTCAAAATCGTTTTTTCATTGTAGCACGGCAAAGTGACTGCACTATGTCTGATGGTAAGAACAGTATCATCCAAAAATAATGGCGACCACCAAACTTTCCATCGTCAGTCGCCGCTGTCATACCGGTCTGTGTAAATGTCTCTTCATGTCGCGCTTGGAGGGCCCCATGTCATAGGAAGGAGGGAATACACTGGCCGGGAGATTGTTTTTATTTAATACTAGCTATGCCCGCGACTTCGTCTTCATGGAACTTTATATAAAAAACAAAGATTAATAAAGACATCTAAATGTATTAAATCCATTTACTTATTTACTTTTCTCTGGTACTTAAGTTGCGTCGTCATTAAAATTACAATAACTTTTAATTGACCGTACCGATTTTAGTAAAACAAATACTAAATGTTACTCGAAGATAAACTTTATAATTTTCTTGAAGAGGTTTTTATCATAAACGCAATATTTTAGGAGAGTGTCTAAAGAAACAGACAGACAGAGATTAAAAAAAAATTGAAATGTAATTTATTACTTATTCGTAGACAACTGCAAGATTTTTTTACAGAAATCTTAAAAGTACAGACACCTTAGGTATACATTCTTATTTTATGGATAGAAGAAATTAGTTCGAACAAACGATATATATATATAGCTTTATTTAAATGTATAGATTAGCTGCTAGCCCCGGTTTTGCCGTAGTCCGGTGAAGCTGACCTAGCTAGGTCAACAGCATAGTCAGTTCGAAAAAAAATAAGCCCCAGTTTTGCACGTGTGTACAAAGAGAAACCAAATCTTTCTTTTACAGGACGGCCATGTAATGAAATAAAATGAACACTCAATGTCAATCTGTCAATTATATATATTATATCTTTGAAGATCTGCCTACTTCTTCTGTTTCAGTCACTTTTTTATGTGAAGATTTACGATTTCTAAAAATTTTTCCGTACAAACCGTATTCTTAAATTACAAATATGCTTTACCGTACCTTCGGCAATATTTTTATATACATAAAAGTATATACCTATGTCTAATTTGTATATCAAATTACGGTCATGGAATTTAAACAAATATAGTCATAATTCTCAGTATCTCATAGCCACAAAATGTGTACTTATATTATGTTTAAATTACAAATGTGTGTAGCTAAAATACGCACAATGAAGCTGTGATTAGTCACTTCAAAAAATTACAAAATTAATTTTGTTATACAACACAAACAAAAACAAACGCTCGACTCGCTTGCTTTGACCTTTCGCGGCGACGGTATATTGTTATAGATAAATAAACAAATTTATCATGTTCCGATTAATTAATGGTGTCTGAAGTGTTCTCATTGTTGTAATAAATTGAGCTGTTTCTGTGGAACATCAATCATTCCCTTTTTCATACCGATAATTGGATAGAAGAGTAAAATTTACAATTTACGTTCTTAAATTTTATATCTCACTATTAGAAACTTCGTAAATGGTATAACAACTTTGATTTAAGACGTACATTATTGAGTCATAAATTCATTTTAACTTCTTTGTAAAGAATGAATTTTGTTTCTTTTTACTAAAAGTTTCAGAATAATTTTTCATCCGTAATGTTTTATACAAAACAAATCTTTTATTTTAATAGAAATAGGTACGTTGAGAACAAACGGGCCAATCTTTAACTGTTATTTTTAATTGGTTACGTTAACTGTTATAAAGTTATTATTATATAATTATCTATACATATATCTAGGAATAAATAATAGAATATATTTCAATCATTTTTAGAAATGTCTTTCTGTTTGTATGAGCACGCATTACTGCTAAAATACTGGGTTGACAATAAACCCTCAGCACAGGCAGACAGACAGATAGACAGACAGACATTTCTAAAAATGATTGGAATGTATTCTATTACTTACTCCTAGAAACCTAAGTGTAATCTATAAAACACTGAGAGACAAGCTTCTTGCCGTCGATGCTCTAAGTTGAGCATTCTTAAAGGATTAAAGTTCTTTTACAAAGCATTGTACAAAAAGTCCAAAGACGCGAGTAACGAGAGAATACTTGAAGTGAGTGCACAATTCCCATTTTATGCGGGCGGGTTTGAGACGTTGACCGTGCATCTTGGGTGTTTATATATCAATGTTTATAGCTATCTCTGTTTCATTCATTCATATCATAAATTCATTTCATAAAACCTAATTCACACTGTTGTGAAGCTGTAAATAATGCTCTTACCATAATAAACATCGTCCAGTTCTTTATATCGTTTGGCGTTCACACCAATCCTCCAACTGTACAGCAGTACTACCAATATTGATATATTCTGGAACAAATGAAAATTAGGTCAGTTACTAGTTCGATATAATTTTAGTTGCAAAATTCAATTGAAAGTGTCAGCGTGTATGATTTTCTGCGGTCACAATCTGGCGATCACTATAAATATTATTGAATTTGGGAACAGGTTTATCTTGACTTGTCTTCCGTACATTAACTATTTTAAAGAAAAAATACTGCGGTGGAGCTTAGAATATATAACAGAACACATTTCCATAGTTAAAAAAATTCTGTCTGTCATTTATACGAGATTCATGCAAAAAGTATTGGATGCATTTTGACGAAATTTAATATGGTAACCTATACTAATATTATAAAGAGGTAAAGTTTGTGACGTTGTAGGGGGTAATCTCAGGAACTACTGGTCCGATTTGAAAAATTCTTTCAGTGTTGTATAGCTCATTTATTGAGGAAGGATATAGGCTAATAGGACTGGAGCACTAATGAATAATGTTTCAAAATAAGGTTATTTTCCTCTTGAGAGCTTCCACTGCGTTAGCGTTAGCCCAAATGAACTACTGCATGCAAACGAAGTCGCAGGCAAAGGCTTGTAGTTTATACATCGGTGTTACACATTCTTATATTTGTATCATACTTATAAGAAAACACGAAAGAGAAGGCTTATTATAGGGAGGTTCAATATGTGAACAATTTCGATATCCGGAACTAACACCTCTCACTGTGCAACCGTCAAAAATGAACGTAGCTATAATGTTTACGATGTTTACGATTAGGTATACGATGTACAACTAGATGCTGAAAAGCTATGCTGCCATCTCGAAGAACAAAATCGTTCACAAAGGGTAAGACCAATTAAATCGCCGATGTCGAGTTTGAATACACAATACAATCCTATGATTGTGTATACCAGTATGGCCGCGATTCCACACGCGTCTATTGTCATTTGTTGTACTACTTCTTATTTAATCGAACTAATATCATGATGGCGATTGTTTTTGTCTGTTTGTTTGTTACGCCTGAACTACTGAACCTATTATCATGAAATTTGCGTTGTTAGGGGTACAGATAAGGGCATAGGGTATCATTCATCCAATCCAGTACTGTTCCTGAGCCGCCAGTAATAGCTAGTAAATAGTTGAATTATAGCAAAATAGATAATGTGTTTATATATTCTACGTGAGCAAGTAACTCATATAATAACTTTTATCTACATTTTAACGGGCAAGTATCGAATACGGAACATATATAATTTGTCTAGGTTTTTTTTTATTATCAGGGCGGAATAACGTCCGCCGAGCCCGTTAAAATGTAGATAAAAGTTATTATAACGGGCTCGGCGGACGTTATTCCGCCCTGATAATAAAAAAAAACCTAGACAAATTATATATGTTCCGTATTCGATACTTCTTGCTGGTTAAGTTGCAATAATAATGTAAAATCATAAGCCTAACTGATGGAACCGACGGAAGTACTGAACATATGTCGACATTGACATCGACATAACATTACTGGGCGCATCCCTATTTGACATGCAAAACGGTCGAATTGAAATCTGACATTAC
The DNA here is from genome assembly GCA_015888305.1 of Antheraea pernyi. Taxonomy (NCBI): domain Eukaryota; kingdom Metazoa; phylum Arthropoda; class Insecta; order Lepidoptera; family Saturniidae; genus Antheraea; species Antheraea pernyi. Next base: position 1,204,249 of record MU158748.1, on the reverse strand, counting down.
GCTTCTGAGTGTTCGCCTGCAAGCAGTAAAGTTAAGTGTCTCCGCGCCGTGCGCCTTAATTAACGTTTTTATTAAGTGCTGGAGACTTCGTAAGGCTCCATCACGTTAACTACGCCACTAAAGGGAAACTGGACGTTCCGGAAGACCGGTAAGTGGTTTTTTCATTATTCATTGCAGACCTTTTCTAGCTTGGGGTACACGAATACTGGGTGTAATCTCTACAGTCCTAGGTCCTTCGAAGGCTCGTAGCCTACCAGCTCATTAGTAGGTGTCGATTAACCTACATTTTTGGCCCTCGAGTCGGATTTTTAAAATCAAAATTTTGTAATCTAAATTCATACATTTTTCTGCTTTAATACAATTTAAACATAGTAAACTTCACATCAGTCAACCTGTTTAAAGTGTTATTTACGTTTATTTAACACTACAAAATAGTAATTCTTAATTTTACATTATCTCTGCAAATACATATTATTTATGGGTATTTGAGAAACAAAGATGGTCGAAACAACGGACACCACTATGTTAGAATTGAAACGTAAAACTTTGAATTTTAAAAAGGAATATCTTTTTAATAAGGCTCAACGACTTTATGACTTTTCCAGAACAGTTAAGGACGATTTAGTTAAAATGCAAAGTTTTCTAGCACAATTTACCGAATTAGAAGGTGTTCAAAACAAATTTGAGAATACAATAATGCAATTGTATGAGACAAATTTGCAGCTTAAACCCAACATAAATTTATCAACATCAGAACTAGATGCATTTGACGAACTATATCAGAGTTGTAACTTAACCGCACAGAAATTAAAAAGTAAACAAGACGACTTACGTCACACCGCAGAACGCAGTGAGGTAGTCAGACCTTCACTTCCTAAAATCACTTTATTTGAATTTGATGGTCATATTGAGAATTGGACGACATTTTATGATACATTTTATTCACTTGTTCATAGCCGAGACTTTGCAGAGATAGATAAATTTCATTATTTACTATCTTGTGTAAAAGGAACAGCGCTTAATATTGTAAAAAAATTACCGATTACCGCTGCAAATTACTCGTTAGTTTGGCAGAGTTTATTAGATAAATACCAAGATAATAGGGTACTCGTTGGAAGATATATGGATAAAATGTTAAATTTTACACCTATACAAAAAACCACAGCGAATAATCTTACTTTATTTATCGAAACATTTGATTATTCACTGAAGGCTATTCAAGCTTTAAAAATAGACAATCTTGAGGATTTCTTATTTTGTCATTTAGCGTTGAGGGGTCTCGATATGCCCACCAGGAAATTATTTGAAGAAAATCGTGATCAAAAAAGTATTCCAACGTTCAGTGAATTAATAGATTTCGTAGCTAATCAAATTAAAGTATTAGAACATACATTTCCTTCCACCGTAATACCTGAAAAACCTAAGTATAAATCTAATTATATTTCTAAAGGCAACATAAAATATGAATCCCGACCATCGACCTCAAAGGCAGTACTCACTACCACTACACGTACGGGTACATTATCGTGTCCTCATTGTCAACAGAATCATATGATTTATCGTTGCGATCAATTTCGTAAATTGTGTGTTGATAAGAGGATTGAGCGGGTAAAAGTATTACAATTATGTGAAAATTGTTTAAAACTAAATCATGTAGCTTCGTCTTGTAAAAGTATGATAACTTGTGGTGTATGTGCGTTACCGCATCATTATTTACTACATAAAGACAAAGTCTGCGCGCGCGCCGACATGATGGCGGCCGTGCCGACACAACTCCGCGCGCAACCGTCTCAGTCTAACACGCAACAAGCCCTAGTGTCTTCCCACTACGTTAGTGACTCACTGTCGACACAAGAGGCGCGTAGTTGCGTTAATGAAAAACATTACGGTGTTGTTTTAGGTACTACTCGCATTCATATTCTTGATTTTTGTAAACAATATCAAGACTGCCGTGCAGTTATTGATTCGGGAGCTCAAAGTTCATTTATTACAACGGAATGTGCTCAACGTTTGGGTTTACCGCGTAAAAAATGTCCTTTTTCAATCGCCGGTCTTGGCGGCGAATTTATCAAAAATCAAGGAATGATTGCTTGTACTATAAAACCACGATTTGCGGACGGTCCAATATTCACGTTGAATATGGTCGTGGTATCAAAAGTATCTTCTGACATGCCTAATGTAAACTTTCCGGAACACGTTATAAATCAATACAAACGGTTTCAATTAGCCGATCCATTTTATTACAAGCAATCTCGGGTAGATATTTTGTTGGGTAACGACATTGTATCGAATATAATAAAAGATAAGCCCGTGTTTATAAATTCGAATATACCTACCGTAATTAACACAGTTTTCGGGGATGTAATTAGCGGAAAGTTATATCCGAGTGACACATATTTTTCTCAGAATTTACATTTTTCTATTTCTTTAGAAGAAAATCAATCTCTTGATCGAACGTTGCGGTCCTTTTGGGAAGTTGAAGAGGTGCCGTGCACACCTTCAATCAATCCTCTCGATCAATTAGCCGAAGATATTTTTGAAAAAGAACATACGCGAGACGCGAGTGGTACGTATATTGTACCGCTCCCGCTAGTTCCGAATCATCCGCTTCTCGGTGACTCGCGTACTATAGCTGAGAGAAGATTATTGTACACGGAGCGTAAACTTGCGCGTACACCGGTACTTCAAGAAGCTTACTCTAATTTTATGTGCGAGTATGAGACGTTAGATCATATGGAGTTATACCAGGATACTGAACCGAGTCGATATGTAATACCGCATCATAGTATTCTACGGCCCAGTAGTTCGTCAACTCCGTTACGTGTTGTATTCGATGCATCTGCAAAGAGCAGCAATAATATTTCTCTTAACGATATTTTATTAACGGGACCGACGTTGTATCAAGATATTGGTGCGATCATTTTAAATTTTAGACTTTTTGAGTATTGTTTAGTTTGTGATATTTGTAAAATGTATCGATGTATTAAATTGAGAAAGTCGGATCGCTGTTATCAGCATATTTTATACAGGATGTTTCCAAATCACCCAATAAAATTGTACGAATTAAAAACCGTCACATACGGACTAAGTTGTTCGCCATTCCTGGCTATGCGTACGTTAGTACAGTTATCCCGCGACGAAGGGAAACGTTTTCCACTCGCCGCTCAGGTGATACAGGGCGGAGTCTACATGGACGATATCCTGTACTCCTGTAATACATATGACGAAGTCCAGGTCGTTCAGGATCAACTTATTAACATTTTTAAGAGTGCTAACTTCGAATTAAAGAAGTGGGGTAGTAATAGTGAGAAGTTATTAAATAGAGTACCTCTTGAAAATCGAGAATGTCCGGTTACATTCATGAAGGACGGTAACGAGTGTACAATCAAGGTATTAGGACTCACGTGGAATCCATTATCAGATCAATTCGTATTTTCAGTAAATAAAACAGATAACGCTTTCACTAAGCGATCAGTTTTAAAATTGTTAGCTTCTATTTATGATCCTGTAGGTTTTATAGCGCCATGTACGTTCATAGCAAAACAGATCATGCAGGAATTATGGAAGTTAGGCATAGGCTGGGACGAGCAGTTACCATCAGAGGTCCGTACTCTTTGGGGTAACTTTATAACCGAACTTCCACATTTAGCCGAGATGTCCATTGAACGACATATGCTTCTACCCGGACAGACTGAATGTGAGCTCGTTTGTTTCTGCGATGCGTCATTACGAGGGTATGCTGCTTGTGTCTACGCGATTTCGCGTAATGAAAGAAAAAATGTGAAGGTTCGTTTAATTATTGCAAAATCCAAGGTCGCGCCTATTAAACCTATCACTATTCCACGTTTGGAGTTAATGGGTGCTGTTCTATTAAGTAAACTATTAAAATTTGTTCGTGACAATTTAAATCGTGTAAATATTACTCGAATAACGGCACTCACAGATTCGACAATAGTTTTATCCTGGCTTCAAACTGAAGCTTATAAACTTAAAACTTTTGTAAGTAACCGTGTTACACAAATAACTGAAATCTTACCGTCTCATTCTTGGCGTCATGCGAAAAGTGAGCATAATTTAGCTGACATCTGTTCGCGAGGTGTTTTTCCTGCTCAATTAGTTAGCCAGAGTAAGCAGTGGCTACTTGGAGCCGAGTGGCTCTACGAAGCTTACGAGAAGTGGCCTATATCAACTTTTATCAATAAAGACACGTCTAACACGCCTGAATTGAGAATTTTTTGTCACCTATCTGAACAAAAACTAGAAGATAAAAAAGAATTTTGCGAACGTTTTTTTAACAAATTTTCATCGTTTTCAAAATTGCAAAGATGTATCGCTTGGATATTAAGATGGCGAAAGAAACGAGATGATTTCAACAAATCAACTGTTCTAACCACAATTGAACTAAACACAGCCTTGGATAAGTTGATCCTACTAGTTCAAATTGCTTATTTTAAAACAGAAATAAATAGTTTAGAAAAGGGACTTAAATTTATTCCTTCGTTAAGAAAACTATCTCCTTATCTTGACGAGTTGGGCTTTCTCAGGGTAGGGGGTCGTATTTCCCACTCTGAGCTTCCATACAACGCGAAGCATCCACGCCTTTTACCTAAAGATAGTTTCTTTACTAGATTACTTATTGCGTATTATCATTTAAAATATTTACATGCAGGGCCTCGTACGTTACAAGGCATCATTAGTGAACGTTTCTGGATATTATCGGCTCGTAGACTTATAAGATCTGTTTTATCAAAGTGTAAAGTTTGTTTTAAATGTAGTCCGCCTCCTTTACAACCAGAGATGGCGCCGTTACCGCCGAATCGGTTGATACCAAATAAAATTTTCGAGCACGTTGGTGTTGATATTGGAGGTCCATTCTTAAATAAAGAAAGTTTACGTCGAAACGCAAAAATAACTAAATCGTATTTAGCTTTATTCGTGTGTTTTTCCACCAAAGCCGTACACTTGGAATTATTGTCATCTCTGTCGGCCAATTGTTTCCTAGCCTGTTTAGATCGATTCGTAGCACGTAGAGGTTTATGTAGTTTCCTTTACTCTGATTGCGGAACTAATTTTGTAGCTGCGAGTAAACATTTAACGGATGTACAAAAATTTTTGTGCAATAATCAGATTAGGGATGATATAATATCAGGTTGTGCGACAAGGCAAATCATATGGAAGTTTAATGTCCCTAGTGCACCCCATATGGGTGGACTCTGGGAAGCTGGGATTAAATCTGCCAAATACCATTTAATTCGCAGTACGAGTAACAAAGCGTTAACATTTGAAGAACTTTATACGATTCTCTGTAAAGTTGAAGCCATGTTGAATTCTCGACCTTTGTGCCCTTTACCGGCAAGTGATAACCCAAACGAATTTAACGTTTTAACTGCAGGACATTTTTTAATCGGCAAAACCTTAACAGCCGTGCCTGAATTTAACATCGAAGACATACCGATAAGTAGACTGTCACGTTGGCAGTATATGCAACAATGTTCTCAGTTGTTTTGGAAAAGGTGGAGTCGAGAGTATCTAAATACTCTCCAACAACGAGCTAAATGGTTTACTTCTAAACCAAACCTTAACGTTGGCGATTTAGTTATTATAAAAATAGATAACATGCCTCCTTTAAATTGGCCATTAGGGAGAATAGAGGCTCTACATCCCGGTCCCGATGGTGTTGTTCGTTGCGTGACCTTACGTACTGAAAAGAGCATATTGCAGAGACCAGTCAATAAACTTAGCCCTTTGCCTTATATTGACTAGTAGCCTTGACTATATGTAATTAGTAGTACTTTTTTATTATTTCTATTTCTTTCCTTTTTTATACATTTTCTTATTATCCTTTTTTGTTCATTGTAGAGTTTGTCCACATTTTTATTTTGTTTATGTAGAAGGAAACCATCATTATAGTTTCGGTAGGGGGTATGTTCCGTATTCGATACTTCTTGCTGGTTAAGTTGCAATAATAATGTAAAATCATAAGCCTAACTGATGGAACCGACGGAAGTACTGAACATATGTCGACATTGACATCGACATAACATTACTGGGCGCATCCCTATTTGACATGCAAAACGGTCGAATTGAAATCTGACATTACGCTTCTGAGTGTTCGCCTGCAAGCAGTAAAGTTAAGTGTCTCCGCGCCGTGCGCCTTAATTAACGTTTTTATTAAGTGCTGGAGACTTCGTAAGGCTCCATCACGTTAACTACGCCACTAAAGGGAAACTGGACGTTCCGGAAGACCGGTAAGTGGTTTTTTCATTATTCATTGCAGACCTTTTCTAGCTTGGGGTACACGAATACTGGGTGTAATCTCTACAGTCCTAGGTCCTTCGAAGGCTCGTAGCCTACCAGCTCATTAGTAGGTGTCGATTAACCTACAATATATGTAAAATATTCCTCCCGAATCATTTTATCTACTGGTATATACTGGTTAAACTGTATGTACGGTATGTACTGGTATAAACTGTATGAAAGTCAGTTCAGTAGTTTTGAGTTTATCGCGGACAGACAGACAGATGTGGCACAAGATTTTATTTTATAGTATGTAGTGATGAACAACAACTTTTATTTACCCGTAACAATTCTCTTTGCGGTCGGTTGTACGGTATAGAAGTTGATGTGCTGCAACGTCATCTAGTGTGATATCATAGTAAAATACATGAAAAAACATTTCGTGTGTCAAATGTCATGGTGATAAATCAAACACTGTTAGGATTTATTGGATTCAGATTTATCAAACATTATTTCTTATAAGTAAAATATATTACATATATTAAATGTCATTTTTCAAGTTGATAACTCGATGACCAACGTAGATTATAGGTTATGCGACTTCATGAACTTGAAGCAACGGAGCGGAAATTTAAAGCATGGAAAATCGCTTGATACAGAAAATAGTGTACTGTATAACAGTGGTGGAGATACGCTGAAGCTATTAATTGTTTCAGCATGAATGGGTCGGCTCGACCGGGGTAGTACAACGCTCTCACAGAAAACCGACGTGAAGTGGCAGTGCTTGTATTGTTGTGTTTCATTCGGTCAGTGAGAGCGCCGAAAGCCCACCTCCCCTCCCCTCTCCTCTCTCCTCTCCCTCTCCCTCCCCTTCCCCCAAAGGGAGGCAACGCACTTACAACTCGTGTGGTGTTGCAAGTGTCTATGGACGGTAGTGATCGCTTAACATCAGGTGACCCACCTGTCCGTTTGCCTCCTTTGATATAAAAAACAAATAAATAATCTTTACTCGTATAACAGAAATGAAGTATTTAATAACATCATTTTTGTTTATAAAACTATTAGTATGACCCCATTAGAAAATTGTTTGATTATAAACTCACGTTTGTTGACGGCTTCGTTAGCTTTGATGTAGATTTATTCTATTCCTCAGGAATTGTACATTGTTTTCTAGATAAAGGGTATTCTATGTCCTATTCTATACCCTTAGCAACGTGTATGCCAAATTTGATGATGATCGGTTAAATAGCTAAAACGGGAAAGCGTTACAAATATGCGCGCTTTCGAATTGGAATATTGGTTGGGATAATTTGTACAAAAGTTTAATAACCTTTTCGCGGTTTATGAGTTCAAATTATTGTGATACTTAACAATCCGCGAGCCGAGACTTTCATTTTTCACCAACATTTTAAACGGCTTAGCTCCGGAGCCCTCGAGTGCAAAGGGTTAATAATTTTCACTGTTAGTATTTTCTTTATTTTACTTTTATAACGATAATGTTGTGGCTTGTTACTTGTATGTTTCTTTCAGACCACTGTAATAATGGGCGATGTTACAAATCGGAAATTATTTGTTTTAAAAGGAAAAAAAGAAAACAATACAAAGCAATTTACAAAAAGTGAAAGAGAAAAACATATTGTACCAATTTACTTAGATGAGTTAAGATAAATGAGTATGAAATCACAATACACTTTTGCATAAACGATTCATAATTCAACTGAATTATCACATTTTAACACAACGCAAACATTTAAACAAGATATTTGGTGCGTGAAAACCACAGACAATCAACATTCAATAATGATTTATGGAAATTTTGTCCATAACGGTATTAATTGTATAGCGATTTGCCATGAATTATGCTTTGATTATGTGTTGTTATATACTTTATGAAATGAATTACGGGACCTTTAAACTGTTTCACATGTGGTAATGTCGTTGGTGTTTCGAGTATAACACATTTTATTAATTTAAGTTCTTCTTTGGTTAGTTAAAACTGAATAAAACTCAAGCGCCATTCACGTACTCGTAAATCCTATTATTAAAAATGCGAATGTGAGTTTGTCTGTTTGTTATGCTTTCACACCTTAACACGTTCCATGCCAAAACATATTTCCTGACGTGTCCTTCAGTACATTTGAAATTGTGACAAAACATAGATGCATTATCAAACAATAATAAATTACAACATCATATATAACATGATGTAAGTAATTCCTTCGTTTTCTGTAGCCATCAAATCGTGTACCTCTAGTGGTACATATGGATTAAAGATCAATTCGAACGTGTACCACCGATGGTACAGGTGGCACATATTCATGTGTACAGAAAAGGACACAGAAACAGAAAAATAAAAGTAGATTCAGAAATCTATTTCGTGAACTAGCTATTCTATAGCCCTCTCGACTCTCAACACCCTACTCTCTTGTAATTTTCCATGGAGCTTTTGTGGCATCTCAGAATGCATGTCTCGTAGTATTGTTTCCCGTCCCTTTCACCTGTGCACAGTAACCAAGCTGTATTACGTAAAAAACGAGTATTACAAAATACCGAGTCAAATAACACAAGACTATAAATAAAATATAAAATCCAGTACTCTACTAAATACTAATAATAGAGAAAGTGTGTGCGTATGGATGTATGTTTACAGTAATATGGTTTGTACATCGGAATACGACAGAGGCTATAATTTAGTAATATTTAAATTGGGCGAATTATAACGATATGCGCTGCATATACCCTAAGAGTTACTTGAATATAATTTATAAACGTGTAAACGCAGACGAAGTTGTGAGTGACTGCTAGAATACTAGCCGTGTTAGTACAAAAAAGTTAAATACGTATTAAATACTTTCTTTACAAAGGTTTCGTAATAAATGCACCGCGCTCGCCCGAGGCAAGTTCGCGTTATCTTTTGCAAGTCTAACCATTTTTTTAATAACCAGCGGAAATCCTACATGGGATACACCTCCCACTGTCGGGGGTGAGTGAGAGGGTTATGCCGGACTCCTACCGGCTAAAACCCCTGGGCCGCTGGGCGCGTAAGTTGACCAGAGTTGCGGATGCGCGACAAGCATACTTCCACTAACCCTGGTCACGCGCTTGGGTCTACCCGAAGATGTTAATGCGGGGACCCACACCTCTGGGAGATTTGTATCTCCCTTGCTTTATTCAAAAGCAGCGGCGAACCGTGCTCCTCCATCACGGGACCTCCAATACACGACAACAGGCGCCCCCGCGCCTGCCGCCTGGAGGGTTTGCAAGTCTAACCTAACGTAACCAAAGTGAGACAAAAGAACAAGATAGCGAAAAGTCAGCGACCGCGGTGCATTTAATATGAAACCTTTTTAAAGCAAGTATTCAATACGTATTTAACTTTTTTTATAATAACACCGTATGAATTGCAATAAAGTGTTATCCAAATCCGACTGCTATTTCCAGTGTAGTTAAAACAAACAAAATAAAATAGAACAATCTCTTGGCTTTTATAATACTATTATAAGTAGTTAATAAAATTAAAGTATCTTTAACGACAAGAAAGTCAGTTTTTTTACGGTTATTACAAGGCGTGAATATAAAAAAGGTGAACTCTAAATTAGATACGCACTTAAACCCCTTAATCGTTCGTAGTATTAGAATTTATTCAAATATTTATTTACAAGGGCCTCTTAAAACAACATAATAAATTTATTTTAGGTCCATTTAAGCCCTCGTAAAAATAGTCAAGTTACAGTATTTAAACGTTCGGCCTGAATTTAAATGAAATGCCTAATGTAATCACTTCCACTAAAGATCCTCGGTAAACAGGTGGGAAAAGAATTTCATATTAAAATTATTCAACAGATAATAATACCTCAATTAAATTAAAAGATAACTTGAGAAATGTCATCTAATCACGGCAATTAGACATAAGTCCATATGTTGTATATTTGCGAGTACATTATGGTACTACTGGCACTTAACAGAGAAAGCTTTATGGGCAAAAAAATCAATTAGAAACACGCACAAGAAATGGCTGACAACAATATTAGATTAGTAAATATTTCTGTTATTTTTTTAAATTTAATTGGAGGCTAGCAAACATGCTGTTTATCTGTTGGTAAGTGATCACCGCCGCCCATGGGCACCTGATACACTAGGGGCATCACAGAAGCGTTTCCGACCGTTGAGAAAGGATTAGGCTCATTTTTTGGAGGTTTGTCAGTTATATTGGTCCGGAAACACCGCCGCTGTGAGTTTACTCGTGGAAAAAACTCACGCCTAAACCGAACAGTAGATGACTTCCAAACATCACGATGACACTCATGGAATTTTAATTTGCGACTCGTTGTAGGTGATAGAGCCACGCTGAAGCTATTATTGGTTTCAGCACGAATGGGTCGGCTTGCCCGGGGTAGTATCACCCTCTCATAGAAAATCGACGTAAGGTAACAGTACTTGCATTGCTGTGTTTCGTTAGGTCAGTGAGAGCGCCGGAGGCCCACTAACCTTTTCCTCTCTCCCTCCCTCCCTTTCCCCCAAATACAGGCTGGCAATGCGCTTTTGACTCCCCTGATGTTCTTAGTGTCTATGGTGAGCACTTAACATCAGGTGACCCACCTATTCTTTTGCCTGCTATGATATAAATAAAAAGTTCAGCAATAGAACTTATCAGCAGGTATCAATCCGAACAGTTTTGTCTCTGTCTGTTATTCTGTCTGTGTATTCCCTCAATTCTCGAAAACTACGTAACGAGCATTCGAAGAGATTGACCGTATTGCAAAATTATGATCCAGCCACGGTACGTTAAAGGAGGTTAAAGTTAATTGGAATGGGAACAGTTGTCAAAATTGAAAGAAATGCTTTATAATAAATAGGAAAAAATATTTTGATCAAAGAAGTAAGGAAAAAGGTATTTGGTATAAAACAATACAATGTCATCTTCTTCATATATCATGGTTTAATGAATGTAACCTAAACCGACAATATGTTAAGGTAGCTTAAAGCCTCCGATGTAGGTGGAAAAAGTGAGGATGTGCATCACTTGATGACGGAGTGTTCCAGGAACAGCATCGAAAGAGAGTCGTTAATGGGTAGTTTGAGAAGTAGAACATTCGAATTTGACACAGCATCTTAGCTGAACCCTGTTCGGATAAAGCTAAGATGCTCTATAACTTGGCAATAATACCTCGTCAGTGACACTCCCGATGGAGTTAGAAAGAATGGGGCACAATGAGTCTGATTGATATGTTCGGTGGAATAAAAGTACCTGAAAAAAACAATTAAAAAAAGAGCATTGATTCGGTTTTCACTATCATTTGAAAAGTACTCCCAAAAAGAATTATGCGTTTATACATGTTTTTTTTTATATTTATGTAAATTCGGTTTATATTTAAAAAGTTTATATTTATAAACAAGTCGGTATGTTGTAAGCAGGCAGTGAAATTATTTTTAACGGGCGCTTTTATTGCTAATGGTCGCTAAGCTAAATGAGATACATTAGAGTAATGTACCACGGAATTGTATATTTTAAAAAGGTCTATAGAAAAGTCCTGGGTGATATATGATTACCTTCTAACGATAAACAGACAGTAATCATTGTATCTTTTACACAATACTTCTTTAAAAATAACGGATTTTTTACGAAACTATTTTACCCAATATATAATTAATCCTTAATCACTTACGTACTCACGTAATTTACATTGCCAGATTTAATGAAAATAGTTTTTTACAACGTTTAATTTCACTGGATATTGTGAAGTTATTACAGATTTAAAACTACGTGCAATGGAAAAACAAAGTTGCTTAAACCCTCGGCTGTTCTTTCAAAATCCAAATCTCAAAATGGCGGACCATGTTTTTAAATTTCGACCAAATTTGTCTCTTGACCAGTGCATCATAAAGTATACTTTAGTTTGTATGGAGCCTAAACCCTTATGGGTTTCGACAGTACAAGGGTTAAGAAGACTTATGAAACTTATTTAACTTTAATGAACTATTAGTTACAAAGTGTTCAAAATGGATAGCGTACACACGTCTACAACGCTTCGACGGTTATGACGTCATCGTAGTACAATGCGCTTGTGTGAAGCCAGATCGTTCGCTATTATTTTGTAAGAAATGGAGCTGATGAAATTTTGAGGCAATGTTGGCTCAATGGTTCAGTTATCGCGTGCATTAATATAGGTTAAAATTCTCGCCAATGAATTGAAAGAAAATATTGTGAAGAAGTTATGACATAGTACGGTCTTTTTTAAGCCTACTTACTAGCTACCACCCTCAATTTACAAATCTGTCGCCAAGAAGTTACACGTGTCTTACCATTTTAGGTTACATTTTCACACCAGACTAGGCCCCCCTCGGCAGCTGCTCAAGCCTAGGTCCGTTCCCTCGGCGTGGAGCCCTTGAGTACGCTGCTCGCGCGGTACAGTGACACAAAATCTTACATCACTGCGACAACATTACACATATCACCTCCACACACGTGCACGCATACTCGCTTACATATGCAAGTGGAAGGGTTTTATCTTTTTTCCCTTATCAAACTGAAATAGTTTAGAATATTATCCGATACGAAATATATATAAGGGTTGTTGAGGTATGTATGCTTGGTACACATATATGTTTCAACAACTCATATATGTATGAATAGTTAGCTTAGCTTAGGTTAGCTCAGATAGGTCGCGCACGGTGGCATTGAGGGCAATCCGGGCGTACCGGACGGTGTCCTCGGCGGCGGCCTTCACGCTCGCCGGCTCCCTGCCCTGGGAGCTGGAGGCAGGAGTTCTCGCCGCCGTGTACGAGTTCACGGCGGCGAGGAAACGAAGGGGGGAGCCTCCGGCTCCCAGGGAGGTAGAGGCGGAGAGACGGCGTCTCAGGGGGGACGCCGTCGAAAGGTGGCAGCAGGACCTGGCGGACGAGCGATTCGGGCGGTTCACAGTGGACGCCGTCCGCCCGGTCCTGCGGGAGTGGACTGCCAGGGAGTGGGGCTCCCTGACGTTCCGACTGGTGCAGGTACTCACCGGACACGGTTGTTTCGGGTGGTACCTGCACCGGATCGCACGCAGGGAGCCGACGGCCGCCTGCCACGAGTGCGGCGCTGAGGAAAATACCGCGCAGCACACGCTGTCTGAGTGTGCTGCGTGGGGGGAGCAGCGCCGCATCCTGGCGGCGGCCGTGGGAACGGACTTATCGCTGCCGAGCGTGGTTTCGGCCATGCTCGGCAGCGAACAGGCTTGGCGAGCGATGGCCTCCTTCTGCGAGGAGGTCATCTCTCAGAAGGAGGAGGCGGAGAGGGCCCGCGAGGCAGACCCTCAAAGTGGCCGTCTCCGCCAAAGGAGGACAGGCAGGAGGAGAAGGCGCTTCGCCCAACTCCTCCTGCCACCGTAGCCGGACCTGAGGGGATGGGCCGGGGGGGCCATCTCCTCATTGCACGGGTCCGGCGGACGAGGGGGGCAGCCGGTGTGTACCTGGTCTGTCCCTCTATAGGTAGGAGCCCGGCGGTCACCTTCCGCCGGGCGGACCGTGGGGGCGGCTCTACAAGGTTGATTAGCTCGAACGATCCCTTGCCGCCCCCACAAAACGGTCTGTCGGTACACTGTGGGGTTTTAGTCCGTGCGACTCGGACATAACCCACCCTCTCCCCCGGGAGGGTGGCGTATCCATAAGGGATTTCCCCACGTTAAAAAAAAAAAAAAAAGATAGGTCGCGAATCCCATGTATCAGGCAACAGCCAAAGCCGAGGTGTGCCGCGCACCCTTGAGCTAGTTCTCAAAATAAAATCGGCTGAGTGCCTTAAGTGCTCGCCTTAGTAGTCCGGTGAAGCTGTTAAGACCTCGCTTGGTCAATGACAGTTTCATTTAAAATCAGACGATATAAATATATATGATCAATCACTAGAGTATAAAAAAAGACATCACGTGCACCCCCCTCTAAAAACCAACCACCATAAAATAATACGATTTGTGACCTGAAAAATTTCCCGAAATAGGTAATCTCAGTCCTGACATTTCATGGCATATTTACAACTTTTCTTCGAACTTATTTTGATCAAAAACCTATCTCGAGGCACATTAACCATCCGATATTAATCATAAAAATATCAATTTAGGTATCAAATATTGACATGCGATGTTAACGATGCAATAAAAGGAACCCGATTATCAGGTTGATGAGATCTTTTACTTGTGTGATAAAAAAAGTGTTCAAATATGATGTTTTATTTTGACATAATAATTTATCCAAATTACTTAAAATTCTGTGGAGTGGAATCTATATATCAATAAGTCCGCTGGAGTGATCATTATGAAATTTTGTTATAACTTATTTACAACAAATAATAATAATAAAGGAGTGCGACAGTTTGTGTACAAGTAGGAGTCACGTAATAACCAATATTGATTGTCATCAGCTGGTAGGAGACCCAACAAAGGGCCATAGACATCTTCCCGAAAGAAGGTATGGGCGTAACCACCACGCCAGCCCACGACGTATTAACGATTTCAAACTCTGATAAAACCGCAGTTGTATGTTTTCCCAAATACAGGAGTACTACAACAACATTATTTCTCAGGTTCAAGCTTCCTCACGATGTTTACCTTCACAGTCAGCCGATAGTGTTATCAATTTAAAAAATGTACACGAACTCCGAAAGATTCGTTAGTAGATACCGGGATTCGGATTTACGGACATCGGAATGATATTCCACCGGTGAAAGCACCACCACGACTTCCAAACGAATATTATAAAATATAATATACAAATGATATATAAACGTATATCTATATTTATTAATGTGTATATATATATATATATCTATAATGGAAAAAACAGTTTCTCTGAGGATCAATCAGGTCAAAACTACTGAAAGTATCGGCACAGGACTATTATCATACCACACAGAATTCGTAGATGATTTTAGACTATTGTTTTGGATTTGATTTAACTGCTATTTTTTAATGCCAAGCGGGCAGGAATCTGTTATACATTATGTTATAATATTATATAATACACACGATACCTCAAACGTCACTATTATAAATGAGGATGTGCTTTTATCAGCCATTAGTATTTTATCACACAATTGTAATATACAGAGAGATCAGACGCATTAGTTAAGCTACATGATAATAATAATCGCGCACATATAAATAGGCGATGATAAAATACCTTTTTACTGCTCTGTTTGTCGACTTATTTTTTTATTTATTTGATAAGTAAAGAAGCAGTTCATTTTTTTCTTATTAACAACGAGTCGAATCCTTTATTTACGGTCTCTTTCATCGTACTTTACCATCCATATGTCTTTTAATCTATAATATATGTACACTTTATGACAAAAAAGGTCAATAATATTGAATTTAAAAAATATTATGAGTTACGGTCGCATGTCGACCACTATTAACACAAAACCTAAAGCGGGAAGTTGATCACCTATTATGGATTTTTAATTAAGTCTTTTTCTGTATATTCAATCATTTTTTATACATCTCAACTTTAGCGTTGACCACAATCTCACACGATATAAAATGGCGATGTGGTCTAAAATTATAAGCACATTTAATGCAGAAAAGCATAACATTTGATTACATCTTTGTTAAAAATATATCAACATTTCACGTCATTATTGTAATGTGCCAAAATGGCCATCATAGCGTGCCAATATTAAGCGTTGCCACCCTGTATTTGGGGGAGAGGAATGGGGTAGATGGAGGGGGAGGGAAGGTGGTTTATCCGACGCTCTCACTGACCGAACGAAACGCAACAATGCAAGCACTGTTACTTCACGTTGGTTTTCTGCGACAGGGTGATCCTACCCCGGGCGAGCCGACCCATTCATCCAAAAACCAGTAATAGCTTCAGCGTAGCTCTACCACCATACAAACTATGTATAAGCTGTAGTGTCATTAATTTTAAAAAAATTAAATATGTAGTTTATTGTTCATACCTTTAACGAGTCGAAGCCTTAAGTTGTCGTCGTCATACCTCACGATCCTTACATCTAATAATTTACAATTTATACGCCATCTGACATAAGTACCTGACTATTATAGAAACTTACAAAATTAATTAACAATAGTCGAATTTCTATCGCTGGACGACCACTAGCAAAAGTTAAAACGCTTATAAAAACTATATATCTAAGCCTGGATTCAATACGTAGGCGGTCATCGGTGAATTTATTACCCGTATCGCAAACTGTCTCACTTACTAATCTTTCCACTAACGATGATTTGTCTCGTCCCCGATGCGGTTAATCAAATTAATGACATGTTCTAAGTTGACAAAGTCTCATGAGATTATAGCCTTTGTCGGACGTCCTTCATTATTTATACTTTGTCCAGACATACTTACTGAAGCTTGTAATGCGTGACGTGACAAAGAATATTTCTTCATATTATCCATTACATACAGATATATTGCAAACAATTTCAACTTATGATTAATATTTTTATTTAGATCTTCATTAAGAAAATTTACTTATTATAAGTTAAATTGGTAATCATCATTGTGATATTTAAGTTAAAAGACAACGATGTATAAAAATAAATAAAATAAGCAATTTATAAGATTTATAATACACTAGCTGTTACCCGCGGCTCCGCACGCGCTTTTTAAAAAATGTATTAAAGAAATGGAAAATTGTGAGTGGGTGTGTACATTACAGAAAAGTTTTTTCAAAAACATTTGTAACTACGACACTCACGCCAACTGTAACATGTAACGTGTACATTAGATATATAAATAGAAATAGTATATCGAGTGGGATGGGATTTATCATCAGCAACATAACTGGAACTTCAACCTACTATATACCTAACTCAGTACTCACTAACACTATATAAGAAAGTAATGAAAATTATAAGCTATACATTATCAAACAATATATCTTAAATCTTTTATTTTATAGATAGATATAATATGCCCGTATTGTCGATATACTTAAGTTATTCTTATACGTTACTATAATAACTGAGTTATGTAGAAGCAAACGTGGTAAATAAGACAATATAGCCGCCAAATTGACCAAAAAAATGATATAATTCATATTACATACAAATATATGACTTTCAATTATGTATAATTATTCTTGGAGTCAGTAAGGCACACGTCTCACGTCATCAATTTCACATGGACTAATACATACGTAGCAGTCAATCACTACATAGTGTACCAATTCAAATAAAAAGAGAATCATTAAAATCGGTTCATAATTAACTAAAATATCGATTAACATGCATGAAAAAAATACATACAACCGAACATAGTAACCTCCTCCTTTTTCGAAGTCGGTTAAAAAAGTCCTCTGTCAGCTTATCTGTTCGCGATAAAGTCAAAAACTACCATTTTCATGCTGTTTTCACCAGTAGATAGAATGATAATTCATGGGGAAGGTTTAGGTATAATTTGTAAAAGTTTTTTTATTATATTTTATTATCCGGGCGCGACAACGTCTTCCGAGCCCGCTAGTTATCTGCCCGTAAAAGCCCCGTGAAAGTCGGTCCAATCAATTAGGAGATAGTAGGATATTGCGGACAAAGTCTTGAGAAACAAAATAAAATAGTTACTTCTTATAAGGTGAGTTATCTTCCAGTGAAAGTCCCGTGAAAATCAGTTCAAGCATTACGGATATTCCACTGCGGCCGAAGGCGAATAAAAAACCTAAATTACTTTTTATAAGGTCTGCTATCTACCAGTAAATACCCCGTGAAAATCGGTCCAACCATTTTGGAAATAGCCATGCGGACGAAACCGCGGAAAAATAAAATAGAACATGTCAACCGCTATAATTTCGACTATCTGGCAGTAAAAAGTAAAATTCCCGTAAATATAGGTCCAGCCGTTTTGGAGATTACCCGCAACAAACAAACAAACAGAGAAATATACTAATATAAAAATATAGACAAAGTATAAAGAAATTTTTTTTGTTCATTTGTAGCCTTAGCCATTCATCAAAAAGTTGTTATTTTAATTGTACATACATAAACTTTATTTTTATAATACGTAATAGAGAACAAATAAAAAATTAGAAATAAAAGTAGTATAAACTTTTTCCATAGGAAAACAAAATAAACTTCGAAAATGTTTGCGATAGAAACTTACCACGTTACCATGGCAACGTATATAATAATAACGTAATCGCTCAAAAGCAAAAAAAGTGCCCGATTTTGAAACATTCTTCATTGGTGCTCTGCTTCTATTGGTCTTAGCGTGATGATATATAGCCTGTAGCCTTCCTCGATAAATGAGTTATTTAAAACCGAAGGATTTTCTCAAATCGGACTGGTAGTTCCTGAGATCATAGCGTTCAACCAAACAAACAAACAAACAAACAAACAAACAAACAAACAAACAAACAAACAAACAAACAAACAAACAAACAAACAAACAAACAAACAAACAAACAAACAAACAAACAAACAAACAAACAAACAAACAAACAAACAAACAAACAAACAAACAAACAAACAAACAAACAAACAAACAAACAAACAAACAAACAAACAAACAAACAAACAAACAAACAAACAAACAAACAAACAAACAAACAAACAAACAAACAAACAAACAAACAAACAAACAAACAAACAAACAAACAAACAAACAAACAAACAAACAAACAAACAAACAAACAAACAAACAAACAAACAAACAAACAAACAAACAAACAAACAAACAAACAAACAAACAAACAAACAAACAAACAAACAAACAAACAAACAAACAAACAAACAAACAAACAAACAAACAAACAAACAAACAAACAAACAAACAAACAAACAAACAAACAAACAAACAAACAAACAAACAAACAAACAAACAAACAAACAAACAAACAAACAAACAAACAAACAAACAAACAAACAAACAAACAAACAAACAAACAAACAAACAAACAAACAAACAAACAAACAAACAAACAAACAAACAAACAAACAAACAAACAAACAAACAAACAAACAAACAAACAAACAAACAAACAAACAAACAAACAAACAAACAAACAAACAAACAAACAAACAAACAAACAAACAAACAAACAAACAAACAAACAAACAAACAAACAAACAAACAAACAAACAAACAAACAAACAAACAAACAAACAAACAAACAAACAAACAAACAAACAAACAAACAAACAAACAAACAAACAAACAAACAAACAAACAAACAAACAAACAAACAAACAAACAAACAAACAAACAAACAAACAAACAAACAAACAAACAAACAAACAAACAAACAAACAAACAAACAAACAAACAAACAAACAAACAAACAAACAAACAAACAAACAAACAAACAAACAAACAAACAAACAAACAAACAAACAAACAAACAAACAAACAAACAAACAAACAAACAAACAAACAAACAAACAAACAAACAAACAAACAAACAAACAAACAAACAAACAAACAAACAAACAAACAAACAAACAAACAAACAAACAAACAAACAAACAAACAAACAAACAAACAAACAAACAAACAAACAAACAAACAAACAAACAAACAAACAAACAAACAAACAAACAAACAAACAAACAAACAAACAAACAAACAAACAAACAAACAAACAAACAAACAAACAAACAAACAAACAAACAAACAAAAAAAAAAAAAAAAAAAAAAAAAAAAAAAAAAAAAAAAAAAAAAAAAAAAAAAAAAAAAAAAAAAAAAAAAAAAAAAAAAAAAAAAAAAAAAAAAAAAAAAAAAAAAAAAAAAAAAAAAAAAAAAAAAAAAAAAAAAAAAAAAAAAAAAAAAAAAAAAAAAAAAAAAAAAAAAAAAAAAAAAAAAAAAAAAAAAAAAAAAAAAAAAAAAAAAAAAAAAAAAAAAAAAAAAAAAAAAAAAAAAAAAAAAAAAAAAAAGAAAAAACCAAACAAACAAACAAACAAACAAACAGACAATATAATAATATAAAAATATAGACAAAGTATAAAGAAATTTTTTTTTGGTCATTTGTAGCCATATCCATTCATCAAAAAGATGTTATTTTAATTGTACATACACAAACTTTATTTTTATAATACGTAATATAGAACAAATAAAAAATTGGAAATAAAAGTAGTATAAAATTTTGAATACGAAAACAAAATAAACTTTGAAAATGTTAGCGTTGAATAACTTCAGAATTGGCAGTATGGATTAATTCCTTCGCCTGTCCTATTGGACGAATATTATTACTACTACTTACTACGTTACCATGGCAACGTATATAATAATAACGTAATCGCTCAAAAGCAAAAAAAGTGCCCGATTTTGAAACATTCTTCATTGATGCTCTGCTTCTATTGATCTTAGCGTGATGATATATAGCCTATAGCCTTCCTCGATAAATGAACTATCTAAAACCGAAAGACTTTCTCAAATCAGACTGGTAGTTCCTGAGATCATAGCGTTCAACCAAACAAACAAACAAACAAACAAACAAACAAACAAACAAACAAACAAACAAACAAACAAACAAACAAACAAACAAACAAACAAACAAACAAACAAACAAACAAACAAACAAACAAACAAACAAACAAACAAACAAACAAACAAACAAACAAACAAACAAACAAACAAACAAACAAACAAACAAACAAACAAACAAACAAACAAACAAACAAACAAACAAACAAACAAACAAACAAACAAACAAACAAACAAACAAACAAACAAACAAACAAACAAACAAACAAACAAACAAACAAACAAACAAACAAACAAACAAACAAACAAACAAACAAACAAACAAACAAACAAACAAACAAACAAACAAACAAACAAACAAACAAACAAACAAACAAACAAACAAACAAACAAACAAACAAACAAACAAACAAACAAACAAACAAACAAACAAACAAACAAACAAACAAACAAACAAACAAACAAACAAACAAACAAACAAACAAACAAACAAACAAACAAACAAACAAACAAACAAACAAACAAACAAACAAACAAACAAACAAACAAACAAACAAACAAACAAACAAACAAACAAACAAACAAACAAACAAACAAACAAACAAACAAACAAACAAACAAACAAACAAACAAACAAACAAACAAACAAACAAACAAACAAACAAACAAACAAACAAACAAACAAACAAACAAACAAACAAACAAACAAACAAACAAACAAACAAACAAACAAACAAACAAACAAACAAACAAACAAACAAACAAACAAACAAACAAACAAACAAACAAACAAACAAACAAACAAACAAACAAACAAACAAACAAACAAACAAACAAACAAACAAACAAACAAACAAACAAACAAACAAACAAACAAACAAACAAACAAACAAACAAACAAACAAACAAACAAACAAACAAACAAACAAACAAACAAACAAACAAACAAACAAACAAACAAACAAACAAACAAACAAACAAACAAACAAACAAACAAACAAACAAACAAACAAACAAACAAACAAACAAACAAACAAACAAACAAACAAACAAACAAACAAACAAACAAACAAACAAACAAACAAACAAACAAACAAACAAACAAACAAACAAACAAACAAACAAACAAACAAACAAACAAACAAACAAACAAACAAACAAACAAACAAACAAACAAACAAACAAACAAACAAACAAACAAACAAACAAACAAACAAACAAACAAACAAACAAACAAACAAACAAACAAACAAACAAACAAACAAACAAACAAACAAACAAACAAACAAACAAACAAACAAACAAACAAACAAACAAACAAACAAACAAACAAACAAACAAACAAACAAACAAACAAAAAAAAAAAAAAAAAAAAAAAAAAAAAAAAAAAAAAAAAAAAAAAAAAAAAAAAAAAAAAAAAAAAAAAAAAAAAAAAAAAAAAAAAAAAAAAAAAAAAAAAAAAAAAAAAAAAAAAAAAAAAAAAAAAAAAAAAAAAAAAAAAAAAAAAAAAAAAAAAAAAAAAAAAAAAAAAAAAAAAAAAAAAAAAAAAAAAAAAAAAAAAAAAAAAAAAAAAAAAAAAAAAAAAAAAAAAAAAAAAAAAAAAAAAAAAAAA
>MU158748.1:1118062-1174923 GCA_015888305.1 Antheraea pernyi | reverse complement strand
TTTCAAAATCGGGCACTTTTTTTGCTTTTGAGCGATTACGTTATTATTATATACGTTGCCATGGTAACGTAGTAAGTAGTAGTAATAATATTCGTCCAATAGGACAGGCGAAGGAATTAATCCATACTGCCAATTCTGAAGTTATGTAGTAAGTATCAAAGCTAACATTTTCAAAGTTTTTTTGAACTATCTAAAACCGAAAGACTTTCTCAAATCAGACTGGTAGTTCCTGAGATCATAGCGTTCAACCAAACAAACAAACAAACAAACAAACAAACTCTTCAGCTTTATATATTAGTATAGATTACGTCAAAGTGCGTAAGATGGAACAACAGTGTAATGAAAATATACTGTCAGATGTCAATAGTGTCATTTAATATAGTATATTAATTTGGAAAAAAGAAAAAAAATTAAACAATTTTAAAGATTTACAAGTAAATAATAACTACTATAGTCCGCGTCAAATGTTATGGCCGCCGTGAATATAGCTGCGTACATCACAAATTTACGTAATAATAGGTATTTTATTATATGCGTAACATCGAGACAACTTAAGGATAAATAAATGCCAATTTAGATTCCTATAATACTACTCTTACTTTGTTTTGTACTCAAATCTTAATGATATTATGCGTAAGCCCATACTCACGGCTATATTCAGAGCGGCCAAAAAGTTTGGCGCGGACTATAGTAGTTATTTTTTACTTGTGAATCTTTAAAATTGTTTAATTAATTTATTACTTCCAAATTAATTATACCAACAAAATGCCTATTACCGGCTAATAGAAAAACAATAAATGAGAACAATTACATAATAACTGTCAACTTAGATAAGTGTTAGAGAATATTTCAAATCAAATAATGTCCATCTGTAATATGCGATCAAACTTTTTTTAAGCAAGAGTTCAGTGCGTATTTAATTTTTTTATAATAACACGGGACATGTATACGTAACAACATTTGTATGGAACGCTTCTGTAATAACACTTTAGCGTCCATTAGCCGTTTTACATAACTCTACCAATTACCGCGGGGATTAAATGGAAATGCGAACTGGAGACCGCTTGCCATGTACAATTCACATGCCCTTACATTCATATTACAAAAATATTACAGATGAAAGGGCATTTTCATTCGATACCAAATTAGACTTTATATAAAAAAACCGCCTTCGATGTGAAACACAAATAAGGCACATAAAGGATTAAATATATATAAACTAAAAAATATTTGAAGTCGATGCCAACCTACAGTCCAAATTTGTTGCTGGTAATAAAATATGTATACTATACAGATATACATCATGAGACACCAGAGTGGACCAGAACTTTGTATGTAGATGATATGAATTTAGGTTGGCATCGACTTCAAATATATTATTAGGTAGCGCAAATATCAATATTTTTATTTAATTTGGTTAATTTAATAATTCAGTTATTTTTCGCTTTTTAGTGCCTTGTTAGTTTTTCCACATAGAAGGCGGTTTAAGTTTTTTTTTGTAAAAAAGAATTATTTCTCCATTTTTAGTGTCTATATATATGGATATAATAAATCGGTTCCAATTTCACGAAAATACGTAAATATGAAGTGGATGAAAATCAAATAAACGATTTTTCACTCCCTTAGGGGTTGAATATTTTCTTCAAATTTATATGGGACCACCTCTGAATATAGTCGATTCAAATAATAAGAGAATCATTAAAACCGGTTCATAATTGACGGAGATATCGATTAACATACCTAAAAAAAAACAACCGAACGTAGTAACCTCTTTTTTCGAAGTCGGTTAAAAATATACGTATTAAAATGTATTAACAACAATAGATAACAGTAATTTTGAAAATCGATTTCTTATAACCTTATTTTTTTAAACTTACAAGATTAATATTTCTTACTACAATCCAATTGTACGTATGACTCGTTTTTTTTTTTGAGCACAGCATAGTGACTGCACCGTGCCTGACTGTGAGCTCAGTCCAAAAACAATGGCGAATACCGAGAGACACACTATCCCTCCCCGGTCGCCGCTGTCAAAACTCGCATCCAAGCACATCTCATTAGACATATTCGACCATCGAGCTTTTAAATCCAAAAGGACAATTAAGCACATCTAAGTATATATATATATATTTTTTTTATGTCATAGGTGGCAAACGAACAGGTGGGTCACCTGCTGTTAAGTGATCACCACCGTCCATGGATACTAACAACACCAGAGGAGTCGCAAGTGCGTTGCCATCTTTTGAAGGGAAGTGTTAGGGAAGGGAAAGGGAGAGGAGAGAGGAGAGGGGAGGGGAGGTGGGTCTCCGGCGCTCTCACTGACCGAACGAAACGCAACAATGCAAGCACTGTTACTTCACGTCAGTTTTCTATGAGAGGGTGGTATTACCCCGGACGAGCCGACCCATTCATGCTGAAACCAATAATAGTTTCAGCGTGGCTCTACCACCATTGAAATATATATGGATATTTATGGCTATTTAAATAACACTCAGTAAATTATATTTCATTATTCTCGACATGCTACATAACCATGACCTTCCGTATTGCGCTTGCGCGACTTGCGTCGGACTAGATAGGGGCCTATGTGCATGTAAAATTGATATTTTGCAGCTCATCATACGTTTGATTGTTTAAGAGACTTTATAAAAATGTATGTAATTATTGCTCCGAGTGCCAATAGATATGAAAACACACTAATGTTAATAATATCAATAAACAAATTCTGAAATTTAAATATTGTCATTCACACTATAATTAATATGAAGATTCAAAATAGAACACATTTATTTCACTGTTTTCAGTTTTCACTTCTGTCGGAAGTATTTATGACTGCTAATTCTTTTTTCTTTTTCAAAAGCTTATCAATATTAAATGTTACATAATTTAATTTTTCATTATTATTAATAGTGTAAGTTGTATATATATAATAGAGCGTTGTAGGTTATCAGTCTAGTATGCTCCTTCTTATTTCTGGTATTATATTATTCATCGAACTGTCGACTGTTGCATTATCCACAACTGTAAATAAATAAATAAAAACGGCGTGAAAATAAAAGTGATAGGAATTGAAATAAAATCAACGATAACCATAGATTTTAATTACTAAATTATATATTTACGAACGTGTTTTTGACTGTCTATTGAATGCCTTTTTACCGTATCCTCATGTAATTTGGTCCTGAAAACAACGAAACTATGAAATAATTATTATTCTTGCTCATACGTAATGCAACAGCTGGGTAAACACGCAAGGCTTCGGACGGCCGGCTTGAATTTAAATTCATGAATCTACTCATTTTGAGGGGTATCAGATTACCATTGCCCGACTTCTGTTAGGTTCTGTCGTTTGTACTTTAGTAATATATAACTTTAAAATGTTGTTTATATATGTATAAAATGATTTTGGTATATTTGAGTTTTATAAACACTAACATCGTTCGAGCAATTATCATGAAAGTTGAAAGAAGTGTTTTTTTTTATGGAGAACGTCTCTATGCTGTCCATTTTACTTTATCTTACCACTAGATGGCATTAAACTAAGTCGTAAGTGGTTGTTAGGATAATTATGTAATAATTACTAGGCCGTAGCGGGCATGACTTTTTTGTCTGGTATTATAATCTGGGTAGAGTTAGTTTAATTTTGAAGGTGGTAGAGCCACGCTAAAGTTTCAGCATCAATGGGTCGGCTCGTCCGGGGTAGTACCACCATCTCACAGAAAACCGACGTGAAGTAATGTTGCATTGCTTGCATTGTTGCGTTTCGTTCGGTCAGTGAGAGCGCCGGAGGCCCACTTTCCCTCCCCTCCCCTCTCCTCTCCCCCCGCCCTACTTTTCCTCCAAACACAGGCTGGCAACGCACTTGCGATTCCCCTGGTGTCGTTAGTATCTATGGACGGTGGTGGTCACTTACCATCAGGTGACCCACCTGTTTGTTTGCCTGCTATAACATAAAAAAAATACATATTATTTTTAATTTTTTTTTTCTTTACAAAATTTCTTAAACAAATCGATATAGTAAAGAAGCTTCTCGTTGGTAGCATTTTTTCTACGTAAATCTTTAGAACTTGAGCTACGGCAAGTATGTTTTTATAACGAGTGTTTACTGAAGTTATTCATGTTCTAATCTTAACCTCTTTGGGTTATAGCAATCAGAACATCTTCCTCATAAATCACTTTATCTAATGGTGAAAACTGTATGAAAATCCGTTCAGTAGTTTTTGAATTTGTCGCGAACAGACAGACAGATGTTACAGAGGACTTTGTATTACAATATGTAGTGATACCTATGAACATTCCTAATGAATTTTTGTAGATAATAGTGAAAACGGTTTTAAAATCTCTTACATGGTTTAGAAGAACTAAATGAACACACAGAGAGACGTGAAAAGGATTTTGCTTTATAACATTATAGACAGTCATAGATATCTGTATAATTGAGTTTTAATACCTAGTCTGGTGAAACTGTTAAGACCTTGCTAGGTCAATAGCGTATTTAGTTCGAAAAAAAAAAGAGTTTTAATATTCTGGCAATTTACTGTTGTGCTCTAACGTGTGAGATGAGCGGCGTAAGCGCGAATAACGAATGCATTAAAAGAACTTATTACCTTCAAAATAATATTAGAGAGATAACTGCAATGGAAGCAGATGGACATCTCACTATAAAATAGTTAGAATTACCGCTTCGAATAAAATTAATAGCCTCACAGACACCTGAGGCTCATTAAATAGGGCGTTAACAGTTTTGCGCTTGACCTACTTATCGGATTTACTTAACCCCGATAATTCTTTTAGTTGTATTAAGTTACGTATAGGTAACTAATATATTTGTAGTTCCGTCTGTACAGTAAATTATTGTTTTCGAAATTTTATAATGCATGTCTTTTATAAACGCGACTGATCTATAACTGTAATATTTTTTTCTCTATTTTGTTCTTATAAAATTTTGTACACGAGAAGACTATGCCGTCCTTCAATTGATCGGCTACTAGAATTTTCTAAAAATTTATAGAAATTGTAAAAAAAAAATCTTTTTTTCCAACCGATTTTAATGAAATTTTGCATACAAGAACTTTGTGTAATTTAAAAAATAATACATTATTCACATTATCAATTTTACTCTTCGATTATATAAAAGAAATACTAAACATTAAAAATATATTTCATGTATAAACGATTTTAATTTAACTGATTTGAATTCAATTTTATAAATGGAAAGCATTCAATTATTGTGAAATTGATATCAATAATTATTGTAGAACTCGCAAAAAACAAATTCCAAACAATTTTCATTTTTTTTTTGTACGTGGGAAGTATATAATTTCAAAAGCTGTAATTTGTAGTTTGTAAGAATATCGATAGTATGTAATATACTAATTATTTAACAACACGAAGTAAAGTTAGAAATAAGAATAATTACTCAAATCATTATTAAAAAACTCCTGCCACGAACCACGGACAAAATTTAGTCGACCTCTATGCCCATTTTTGCTCTCTACAACTAATGGACTCCCGTAAAATGGTGACATCTCCAGAGAGGCGACTTCGTCCACGTGAGACCTGATGTACAAACCAATGACTAATAAAGTCATCTGAACGTATTTATTCCATATGCCTATCTACTTTTCACTCATACTTAAGTCGCGGCGCCATTAAAATTACAATTACTTTTAATAGAGTCGACCGATTTTAATGAAACAAAGGCTAAGTTACTCCCGTATGCTTTATAATTTTCTTCTATGAGGTTTTATTATTAACTCAGTACTTTAGCAGTGATGCGTGTTCATACAAACAGAAAGGAAGTAGTAACTTTTGAAGGTGGTAGAGCCATGCTGTAGCTATTACTGGTTTCACAGAACACCGACGTGAAGTAACAGTGTTTGCATTGTTGCGTTACGTTCGGTCAGTGAGAGCGCCGGAGGCCTACCTCCTTTCCCTCTTTCCCCCTTTCCCTTCCCCTTTCTTCTTTCCCTACCCCTCCCCCATACACAGGCTGGCAGCGCACTTGCGACTCCCCTAGTTTTGCCAGTGTCTATGAACGGTGGTGATCACTTAACACCAGGTGACCCACCTTTTCGTTTGCCTCCTTTTGATATAAAAAAAAGTAAACAGACAGACAGAGATTTCTAAAAATGATTAACATATATTCTCTTACTTATTCCTAGACACATATAATAATTTTTTTGCACGAAAATCTAAAAATTACTGACTCGTTAGATTTATATTATTATTATATGTATAGATATATTACGAATAGGTATCTTGAATAATATATTACAAAAAAAAAGTCGAAGCAGCCATAAGGACTGCAGACAGAAGTGAAAACTCAAAACAATGGAATAACTGTATTCTTGTTTGAATACTTAAATTAATTATAGTCTGAATTATTTAAATTTCATAATTTGTAAACTGAAATTATTAACATTAGTCTGGTTTTCACATGTAATGGCATTCGGAGCGATAGTTATATAAATTTTTAGTCAGTTTATTAATTAATCAAGAATATGATGGGCTACACAAGCTTAATACAAAATATCAAAATTACATGTATACAAGGTGGTACACAACGCGTCGCCACTCTGACGTAAGCGCAATAGCTACGTTACAAGTTCAATAGGACGCGGTGACGGGGGCCTCTCCTTCAATAGCACGCGGTGACGTTGGCCTCTCCTTCAATAACACGCGGTGACGTGGGCCTCTCTTTCAATAGCACACGGTGACGTGGGCCTCTCCTTCAATAGCACGCGGTGACGTTGGCCTCTCCTTCAATAACACGCGGTGACGTTGGCCTCTTCTTCAATAACACGCGGCGACGTGGGTCTCTCCTTCAGTAGCACGTGATGACGTGGGCCAGAAGAAGTTTTCACTACAAATCTTGTTTTCTTTGTCCCTTTTTTTATTACATTTTTTTTTAAATAACACTACTTGTAAGGCTAAACTAACAGAAAAGGAGCCATTCAGAAGGGCCTATTTTGAACTGATTATACTAAACTTTATATGTATCTAAAAAAAAATGTACGCTCTTGTCTTACCAAAGTGTAGAGAGCACTCGCGTACGCAGCGTGTTTTACGTGAAGCGTTCGACAGCACGGCAGTGTTGTGTCTTGTTCGTGTGCTGTCCACGCTTTCATCTGAAACAATGAGAACTAACATGTATTTATTACCTATATACCAGTGGGCCAGGCGGACGTTGTCTTGCCCTGATAATAAATAAAAAATCTTGACAAGTTTAATACCTAAACCATTCTCATTAATCACTTTATCTACTGGTGAAAATCGCATGAAAATCTGTCCAATAATTTTTGAGTTATTCCGAACAGACAGACAGACAGACATAAGTGGCAAAGGACTTTGTTTTATAATATATAGTGATATATTTATCTCATGAACCACTAGTCATCGTCTACGATCTCGTAGACATCATTTACAACATAAAATTTATCAGTAATAAAGCATCCTAACCAAAATTAGAAATGCGAAAATAAATTTGTTCGTTTTTAAGGCTTCTTAAGTACTCAACTAATCATCCTTAAATTATGCATATACATTATCAAGAGTACAGAAAAGGGCATAGTGTACATTTTAATCCAGAAAGTGTACTCTACCGGGTAATAAATCAAATCTACATTACGGCATGCGAAGTCACAAGTAAAAGCTAGTAATCTATAAAGGTCAATCAGACTAGCATTTCGCTACGGAAAAGAATCTTAGAATATCATCAGTACTAAGTTTAGCTCTTCAATAGTAACGTAGATAAACCTACACGTGACTGTGTAGCTCCTTGTCATAAAGAGTCTTAACAAATAGCCTAAGAGCCCGTTGCCGCCAGACCTTCGTTATTTTATTAAAGTTGAAAGTCTCTCAGCATATGCCACTAACACAGGTGAACGATGGCCTACTATGTACTGTAGATCATAGTGGCTTTGACAGTTAACAAGTAACAAACGTGTGTAATATATCAGGCTGAATTTATTTAATTATAAAACTCAGTCTTTTTATGTGTTCTTCTGGATACTAATATTATAAAGATATTATTATAATAATATTATAAAGAGGTAAAGTTTGTGAGTTTGTGACGTTGTAAGGGGTAATCTCAGGAACTACTGGTCGGATTTGGAAAATTCTTTCAGTGTTATATAGCTCATTTATCTGGGAAGGTTATAGGCTATCATCATGCTAAAACCCATAGGAGCGAAGCAGCAATGAAGAATGTTGCAAAATACCCTGATTTTTTCCTTTTCAGAGCTTCCGCTGCGTTTTAGCGCAAAATAACCATTCCACGCGTACGAAGTCACGGGCAGAAGCTATTAACGAATTATATTATCTATACTAATATCATAAAGAGTTAAAGTTTGTGAGGTTGTATGGGGTAATATCTGTGGAGTCGGAGAACGCTGCCTTAGCGATGAGAGATATATGATTGAGTTCTAGAAAAAAGTTGTAGCTTGATAATGCCTATTACTGCCCAACGAAATGGGCTCGGGTCAGCTAGTTTAATTATAAAACTCAATCTTTTCATGTGTTCTTCTGGATATTACTAGAAAACTATGTAATATATTGACAGATAATTAGTATCGTGGCAACCTCTCGCCAGACATTCTTACATTCCAATGAAATATAATTGTACTTATGTTTCAGTATAGAAGCGAATTTTAATATATTCATTCATGTAATTATAAAAATACGTTTACTCAGTTGCCAGACAGTTTTCATGGTAACATCACTTAGGCCGACTAACTTAGTAGGTAGGTAAGTAGGTGCGAGTAAGACGGTGATACGTCTTCCGCGCTCTTTACTGCGCATCTCTTGGTAGCACAGTATGTCTTGTAAGGACTTTCGTAGGTGGTAGAGCCACGCTGAAGCTATACCTTACCGGTTTCGGCATGAATGGGTCGGCTCGCACGGGGTAGTACTACCCTCTTACAGAAAACCAGCGTCAAGTAACAATGCAGGCACTCCTCCCCTGTCCTTCTCCCTTCCCGCCCCTTTCTCCCAAACACAAGCTGACAACGCACTTGCAACTCCTGGTGTTGCTAGTGTCTATGGACAGTGGTGATCACTTAACATCAGGTGACCCACCTGTTCGTTTGACTTCTATGATATCAATCAAAAATCAATTCCTAAAAGTTGAAACCGCTTTCAGAGGTTTTATTGGTCCTCTCTACCAAAATTCTTCCATCAATGGATTCAATGAACTACTTATAACATATATAAAGTGCATAGATAATAACTAATTAAAAAAATAGTGACTAATAAAATCATCTGAATGTATTAAGTCCATTTACTTATCTACTTTTCTCTCGTACTTACTATAACTTATGATAGAGTGGACTGATTGTAATGAAACAAAGACTAAATGTTACTCGAGGATATGCTTTATGATTTGTGAAGTATTTGTGAACGTAGTAGTGTAGCAGTGATGTGTGTTTAAACAAACAGACGGACAGACAGACAGACAGACAGACAGACAGACCGACAAACAGACAGACGTTTCTAAAAATGATTCTAATGTATTATAATACCTATGAAATTGCCGTTCTGCAGTACTGGCCATTTCAAATCAAAATAATTTTTGTTTGGTTAAGAATTCTAATTTCAAATTAATTTTATTTTAAAAACATGGAATTCTTTTTCTAAAAGTAGTCACTTGTTTATTGATTAGTGTTACATTTTCATCGCATTTCCAACTTTTTTGTCATCATGGATACGTTAAACATTTGAGTAATTATGGAATATGAGTACCGTCGTGGCACCAACACAAGCAGCACGAAACATTAACGACTTTTACGGAGCTAACACTACAAACCAACGCACCACTTGTTATTGGTTTGCTCGCTTCCGTTCTGAGAATTTCGACCTGAAAAATGAACCTCGCGGTCGTCCGAAGATTTTGGTCGACAATGACGAATTAAAGGCGATTGTGGAAGCTGATGATACACAATCTACGGCTGAATTAGCAGCAGCTATCGACGTTAACGTCAAAACAATATTGGTCCATTTGTGTCAAATTGGCAAGGTACAAAAGCTTGACAAATGGGTGCCCCACGAACTGATCGCCAGCGCGAAGTACGCGTCGAGACGTGCCTTGCACTGCTCAACAGACACACAAATGAAGGAATTTTGAACCGCATTGTTACCTGCATTGAAAAATGGATTCTGTTTGATGACCGCAAGCGATCAGCAAGTTGGTTGGATCCTGGTTCAGCACCTAAACAATGCCCTAAACGAAAACTTACCCCTAGAAAAGTGACTCACCAGATCTTGCGCCTATAGACTACTACTTTTTCCAGAATTTGGATAACTCCTTGGCGGGAAAAAAATTCAATACCCGAGAGGCAGTACAAAATGCCTTTGAAGAATTTGTTGCCTCCCGTCCAGCTGTTTCTTTAGGAAAGGGCATTAATAAACTGCCACTGCGTTGGCAAATATGTATTGATTGCATGGGTTATTACTTCAATTAATACAAACAAAAACTACACGAAAAAAATTCGTTTAAATTTTTTCATACAAAACGGCAATTTCATAGGTAAAGACCTAATATTACTTATTCCAAGACACCTGCAACAATTTTTTTTTTACAATAATCTAAAAAGTATTATTACATGTATAAAAGATGGTGCATACCTCGATTGATTGAAAATATAATTTATTTTTATTTTTTCGTAAATTTAATATGCAAGGACCTATAATACTTCAGATAATGACTGTAATGCGACCTAATCTTGAAATGTAATATGGAGATGTCAGCGGCAAAATGGCATTCTTTTGCATATGAATGTTAGCAGTGCGCTCCTACCTGAGACGTCTTAATGCTACTTCAGAGTCCGATTTAAAATATATATCATTTATTTTTTCCTAACAATTTATAAATATATTTTCATGAATATTTTACGCATATTTGTTCTGTTTATTTTATACATGCCTTGATTAAGAATAACGAAGTAGTGTGCGAATTTTAAGGGCGAAAATAGTGTAAGAGTCCATTTAGATAGCATTATTATCACATCTTTTTCTGCTCGATTTAGTAGTGATTACAATTTTGTTTTCAGTTCTAAGAGAGTGATTAGTAACAAATTTCGATACACGAATTGTTTCTAATGATTCTTCAGGATTAGCTATCTATACTAATATTATAAAGAGGTAAAATCTGTGAGGTTGTAGGGAATAATCTCTATAATAATCTCATACTGGACGTATTTGAAAAATTATTTCAGTGTTAGAGAGCTTATTTATCGAGGAAGGCTATATATATTCACGCTAAGACCAATAGGAGCGGAGCACTAATGAAGAATGTTTCAAAATCGTTTCTTTCCTTTTGAGAGCTTCCGTTGCGTTTTAGTTTGCCCAAAGTAACTATTCCACGCGGAAGAAGTCGCGGGCAGAAGCTAGTCTGTTATAACCGGTTTTAAAATTACGGTACTATTAAGGTCATTTACATATAAAATTATACATTAACTATTTATTTAACATCAGGTGGACTGAGTGTCTGTTTGTTATTTGATAGTTTAAAAATATATAAGATAATTTTATAAATCCAAGTAGCGTATGCCTCTTGGGATTTGTCATCGGTGCCATTTCAGGAATTACCCAATTATGAACACTTACATTTATTAAAGTATTTTCATAATATTTTTCTACATTATGTATGGAGCTTCTGTGCATAATTTCATGCTTTTTAACGTATCAGTTTTAGCTGTACGCAGTCTATCAGTCAGTTTAAAAATAGTATTAACTATATTTCTTTTGATATTTTGAAGATAACTTGAAGCGATAATGGTTCAATCTTTAACGTGTATGGACACCGCGCCGATTGACATAGGTTTGAATCCTTGCAAATGTGGCGGTGACTTTCTGTGGTGGAAAACATCATGATAAATTCATATTATGGTGGTGACAGAATTTTTATAATCCTGCCTACCACGTTCAAGTTGAAACACTATCGCCAAGCCCTTCTACGTGTGTTCCGGCAACTGTACTGGAGAGCCAGACCATCTTTAGGTTTAAAATATTTTCTATTTTAGACCACCTCATCATTTAATATTATATTCGATTATGGACAAACATTAAAACTAATAAAATATTAAAAAAAGATGGCTGGAATATACAATGCACTACTAAGTTAGTACAATTTTGGTACAATATGTATTATTCTTGCTTATAGGAATATTTATTCAATCAGACACATCGACCGGACTGTAATTGATGGTAAGTACAATGCAATCCAGAACAACGAGAACAGCGATCATCTATTAGCCGACACCGCTTTTATTTCAGTAGTTTGATATACACTAACTAGCTGAGCCGTAAAAAACGGTCACTGAAAAAGCTTCATGACATGTACAACGTAATTGCTATCCAGCTGGACGCAACGTTATGTCTTACGTTTTTCCAATTTTATCGTTTGACTCTAGTTCACCTGATGCCAATTGACGTTGTATTTCAAGTTAGTGACACATTAAACCTAGAAATAACGGGATCTAAGTGCGTTTGCCAAAAGCAAGTATTTACTCAGAGATGGCAAAGGGTAAATGTAACAACGGTGGTTTTTATCTGCGTTATAAGGATATGTTCTAAATGTATTTGAACGCTTGCAATATTGACTCTACGTGTTAAGAGGATCTCGCGTTAGAAGCGTCTTTTTGGCGCTCTACCATATATAAAAACGTTACAAGGTTTAAGAAGAATTTATTTATTTACAAATGGATAAAGCAACCGTCAATAATAATATAATCACAATAATAAAAAGGAGTAAAACACATATTACAACTTACACTATTAATAAGAATGGAAAACTAAAATTATAAATAAATATTGAGGAATATTAGACAAAGAAAAAAAAACTAGAATAAGAGTAAACGAAAAGGTGAAAATGGATTCATTTATAAAAAGTAAAGTTAACGTATGGAAAAGAAAACGGCGTGGCGAATATAATTAAGAATATAGAAATATGATCTACTAATGCCCGGTTTCTGAGATACTCGGTTAATAATTGACTCAACAAAGTCATCCATAAGATAAACTGTCAAATGGCCCGTCGAGTTTTACTGACGTTTATCGTATGATTGTGTGTTTAGAAACACAATTTGATAAGTTATCGAACTGTTAAAGGTATTGAAAAGATAAACTGCAATTAAAGTACCTCAGAAACCGGGCATACCTAAATGTCGTTTAAAATAGTCATAGATATAAACTGTGCTTAACTGTTCTTTTGAATTTGGAAGCTCGATGGTCATATACAGTTGGAACAACATCCCACCGCCATGTCGATCAAAAAAGAGTAAACTTAGCTTTAAACTCTCATATAAGCATTATCTATTGCAATTTCAAAATCAGTAATTAAAGTGACGTATAATGTATTCACGCAGTTCTATTGTAAGCTCTGTTCATTAGTGTGTATTTTTTAAAATCTTTTTTCTTATACATTGATATTTGTTTTGTTTAATCCTAAATTTGTGGTTATTGTGGTATTGGTATTGTGGTCTCATCGAAAATCAGCGCTGCAGTATTACCTATTGTATTGTCGATTTTTGCTGAATGGGTTCGCCAATTGTTGGACATCTATTTTTCATTTATAAAATGTATTTTTTTTTCTGTCTAATTAGTTTGTGTAATTTAATTTAATTGTTTGGTTGTTCCAATAATAAAGCATTTCTTTCTTTCTTTCTTTCTTTCTTTCTTTCTTTCTTTCTTTCTATGTATATCTAATGAGAAATGCTTGGAAGCAAGCTCATAGTATGAACGAGCCATACGTACAATTAAATGTACATATTAGACGCAAAGAGTTAAATGATGGACCAGCACTTTTTTATACTAATGCATACAACTAGAACGGTCATCTTTATAAGATCACGTCTTCAAAGGTAAGTTAGACTACGACTAAGTTAGACTATGACTTACGCTCGAAAGAAATGGAATGTTCAGAAGTCGCCAGAAGACTATATATGCATATAGGCATACATGTTTTTGCGAAAATACACTCACAGCTGCTTAGCGACGAATTTTCAACTCGAGGATGGTAGCCCACCAAACGGAGATAAGAAAAATCCTTATAACATTCTATTTTTAGCACCGTCAATTTTATAAAAACACATATAACTTCAGTCCATTACCTTTTGCTTCTCGCCCCGGTAATATGATCAGATAATGTAAAAACTGGAAACACGACTCGAGGTCGACCGTTCAGTGATAGGGAACTTAATCAGAGTTACATCTGAAACGGCTTGTTAGGAAAATATTGAACTCGGAGGAACACATTTCATGACGTTCATGTAATTATCAGCATATTTACTTTGGAAATTGTTTGGAAAGATCGATAATTATTTGTAAGGAATGCAAAGAATATTAAATCATTTATACATATATTTATGACACACTTTATATAAAGATTCTATCTTAAAAACTTAATTTGTACTAGCCTCTTCCCGTGACTTCGTCCGCTTTTTCCTAGCAAGGTCTTAACAGTTTCACCGGACTTCGTCCACGTGGAATAGTAACTTTGGACTAACGCGAATACGCAGCGGAAGCTCTCAAAAGGAAAACAATCGATTTTGAAACATTCTTCATTGGGACTCCGCTCCTATTGGTGTTAGCGTCATTATATACGCCTATAACCTTCCTCGATAAATGAGCTATATAACACTGAAAGAATTTTTCTAATCGGACCAGTAGTTCCTCAGATTACCCCCTACAACTTCACGAACTCACAAACTTTACCTCTTTATAATATTAGTATAGATATGGAGGAGAAGTGCAGAAAGCTATTTATTTTATATAAAATTCATTAGAAGTACATTAAATTAATTAAAATATGCATTACTCACACTACTGCTTTAATTTTACACAACATATACACACATGTAAATAAAAAAGGCATTTTGACATCTGTCAATAAAGGACTTCAAAAAAGGTTGTGAAGGAGGTTGCTATGCTCGACTGTATGTATTATTTTACTCTTACGTTTCAATTACCCTTGTTCATTCTACATTCAACAATGATATTAACCCTAATAAAATTCAAACTTAAAAAAATCAATGAACTATGGTCGAATGTCGACCGCTGGGCGCCCACTAGTTAGTATAGATTTACGAATTATATGTATATTGTAATGTAATATTGTTATCAAATTAAATTATAGCATTCCTTTATACAAACAATTTTTATAGAAAATAACACTAAGCAATTTTCTAGTAACATAATGCACAGAAAATTAATTTTATTATTACAACAGTATACAAAATAAC
Source organism: Antheraea pernyi (assembly GCA_015888305.1). Lineage (NCBI taxonomy): Eukaryota > Metazoa > Arthropoda > Insecta > Lepidoptera > Saturniidae > Antheraea > Antheraea pernyi. The sequence continues at coordinate 1,159,684 of MU158748.1, read as the reverse complement.
ACTGAGAATATGGATCGGTGAGGTTTACACTGCCCAATACGATATAGGTAATTATTTTCACGTTCATCCCTGTGGGAATATAAACATATGTTTGCGACACGATCGAAATGAGACACCGAATATATTAATTAGGTAACAGATATTTTAAATATCTCCGCTCGACTTACTTTCAGCTTTTAACAATACATAATTACATATTAAAAATCACCAATAAAATATAATTCGGGTGTATTTAAAAAAAAGTTATACGAAATATCAATTTGACGTGACGATTTGAAATTATATAGACAATGATTCTAAAGAGCCTAATAAATATAAATTCAAATAAAAACAATTATTACTGTGACAGCGGTAGGTAAACGAACAAAATAAACCATTACCAACAAATTTTAAATAATGTTAAAAGTGTGTAAATATTACCTTTAATACAAGGCGATACCACTCACAATTATAAAATTTTAAACATCGTTATTACAAATTTTATTCTGTTTACTATCATCGTACTTATGTGACTATCATTTGCCGAGTACTAAGCAACGTTCTCTCGACAACGCTGTCGCGCGGTGACTGAATGACTGAACAAGCTTTTGGTGTTGCTCACTAAAGTCGCAACTGGTTCTCGTAGATACTAGCTGCTATGTTTTATGTCTGTGTAGCATGACTCGCTTGCCTTCAGACAGTTAACAAACATTTCTTTGTAGGACAGTTGACGATTCCAGGCTTAATCGCCATTGGTTCCCTAAATCTTTATTTGTTTATGGGTTAAATTAAGTAGTAAACTAAGAGGACGATTATTTTCTTCTACGTGATTAAAGGTGTTAGTGGAATAACACTACTACATCATAATAACATCTACTGGTGATTCATAAGTTTCTAAATACCAATAATTTCGTTAACGTTCGGACACTCGTGGATAACTAACTTCCGGGATAAAAATAAGTATAGTCGTAGTGTCCTAGTGGTTTGACCGGTGAAATATTATTTCTATGTCCGCAGGTTCGAACCCTGGCATGTAGTAAACTTTAGAAGTCCACTGAGGACCGATGTTAATATTTTGTTACTCCTAAGCGTAGAGTTAAAGACCTAGAGTGACAGAGTGTGCTATCAGGCATACCATTCCAACCGAAACACAATGAGGCGCGTACTATATACAGATAGATATGTATCGTAACCTGTCAAGTAATTCGAATGCAAAATTGTTTTAGCTTACATAATAGCCATGAATTGACTGAATAAAATACGTAGTAGTCTACCCTGTTACTTACATTTTAACGCTATCGCATTTGCATTTTGAATATTAACATTTTCCCCAAGGACCGTAAGATGAACACTCATAAAACATTAAAAGTTAAAAGAGAAATGCAAAACATTGAACAACGCTGAATTTCTTGTAATAAATTTCTTATTGAAGCAGCTAAATATTTAATTTTTCATTTTTTTTGTACCCAACGCAAAAACCCAAAGAGCGTAATTTTTTTTGGGAGTACGAAAGCCTATTTCGTACCTCTACAAACGTAGAATAAGGGGAAAGATAAAATTTTTGAAAAGATTTTTATCTTATTATGCCAATGAAGTATAAGTTCTAACGCGTGTACGTAACTACACACACACACACTTTTATTATTAAAGTAGCGACAATGGAAATAACTTTTTTCATTTTTTTGTAGGTGGTAGAGCCACGCTGAAGTTATTACCGGTTTCAAAATGAATGGGTGGGCTCATCGGGCGTAGTACCACCCTCTCACAGAAAACCAACGTGAAGTAACAGTGCTCGCATTGTTGCATTTCGTTCGGTCAGTGAGAGCGCCGGAGACCCATCTCCTCTCCCCTCTTCCCTCCCTCCTCCCCCTCCCTCGTTCCCTTCTACCACCCCAAACACAGGCTGGCAACACACTTCCGACTCCCCTCGTGTTGCTAGTGTCTATGGACGTCGGTAATCACTTAACATCAGGTGAACCGCCTGTCGTTTGCCCCCTATGATAAGTAAAAAGAAAAAAAACTTGACTGCTAAAGTTCATAGTATTAAAGTTACTTTCACCGCGGCTTCAGGCACTTCACGTAGCATTAATCATTTCCGTTTGAGAATTGAGTAATTTTCTGTCGTTCGCCTCAAATCACGGCGTGATTTGAATTTAAATCGCAAACGGCATGAACGAAATTGTTTAGCTGCTGAAGATTTGGTTACGCTAATGATGAATGCTCTGTGATCTAGTATATATTTTGGAAATGTAATGAGATGTTTATTTTCTAAATAACTCGATTGTATCGCCAGTTTCGTACGCCGATTTTTCGTCTCCCGATCAGTCAAAAAACCATAATTTAATAATTGATTTAATTGTTAAAAAAGAACAAGCTATCTACATTTCGACGCTTAAATAAATCCATCTGTTGATCTCTCTTTAACCAGAATTTATCTTCTTTCCACTATTTTATGTAACACTATAACAATTTTGAATTAATTTGATTTATTTAAAAAGACAAAAAAAATCTGCCAGTAACTATCTTTATACCTATATAAAGACTTTCGTATTCGTGTGGAAACCTTAATAGATTATTAAAATGCTGTTTCACGCTATATACGAATACTTACTATTAATGACCTATCTACCTGGAAAATCGATTAGAAGAATGTTTTTGACGTATATGTCTGATAAAGGAAATGACTCATTTAGAATAGGAAATTAACAAATAATTTATCAAGTTTCATAATGACTTACGTTGAGTTAACAAAATGGATAGGCCGGTCCTCTAGCTAAGTTGTTAAACTTTTAATTGTTTGCAAATTATTCATAAAAGCTCCGCTATAAATTCTCAAAGTAACAAAAAGAGAATGAGATCTAATAAATTTTGCAAAACGAAAAAAAAGTATCGTAAAACCGTCGCTTTCGCTCGAGGAGCTCGCAACAGACGGTAACAAATGGCATCCGGATTCTAGATGCTTCTACAGGTCGCTTTTACCTCACCTAATCGTATCCTGTAGCTTCAAATAAAGTTAAGCGTTTCCTTCTGAGAATTAGGTACATTCATATCTACATAAAATCTGTGATTTCAATTTAGATATGAATTAAAATTAATGATAATGTTACATTTCTACTCTTATACGCAAATGTTTATGTCTTTTTTCCAATTTTGTTGGTTTTGCACAGACATATTTTGAAATTAGCAATATAAAGGGAGAGAGAGATGTTGATAGGACCCTTATAAATAAATTTAATGGCTGCGCTCCAGATAGTGAGATATGTTTCTGGTCTGTATCTCATTGATCAAGTATGGAGCATGCAGACGCTTTAAATACGAAAATTTTTAGATATCAGTATGAAATATTTGATGCACCGTACCGCATTGTTTTTTCTTCAATAAGTACGCTTCAAATCACCGTTAACGCAAGCCATTGCGGCTGCGCTATATAGATATACAATTTTCTAGGACTGTCTCCTAAGTTCTAATATATAATCTCATTGGCACCGCTTCACCCGCTCATATTACCTGCTGGAGAATACTACCGCCTGAGACGCCGCTGCTCTGTACAAGGTACTGATTTGCAGGTCAGTCCACGCATTTTATTTGGGGTTCTTGTTATTTGATTTATTTACAGGCAAGGCCACCATCTGCTCCACGCACTCTTCATTTTTTCACCGCGTAATCCTGGCGGGACCTATTTACACGGTCTCAGCAGACCCATCAGTGGTGATAGCAGTTTGATACGATTCACTTCTCTTTCCATTGACGTGTTGAATGCTCATGCATTATATAAAAACCACCAAGATTTGCCAGTCATGATTTTCATGCGAGTCAGAGAGTTGTGGCAATTTCAAAATGCGTGAAATGTCTCTAGATTAACAATCACATTCTTGAGAACATTATCGAACGATTTTATAGCAGACTCCTTCTCATTCAAAAATGTTTATGTCATATACGTATTGTTATTTTAAGATTATATTTTAAGTTTTGGAATCTGCTACAATCATGCATGCATTTCCCCAAGGGCCGGCTGTGACTCGGCTCAGGCGATAAATTCCACAAGTTTGTAATTTATATCCCAAGTTTTATATCTAAAATAAGATCAATTTAACTGCATAGGTATGTATTTCTTAAATTTAATTATGTATTAGGTATTTTAGACATCAAGATGTGACGATTATTTAATATATGCTATTATGTATGACATTTGTGAGTATTTATGGATGTATAGCATGATGGATCAATAAATTCCTACACTGTTAGATGAACCGTTATAAAAATAGCCACACCGAAGACAAGGTTCAGTTCATAAACAGTTGAAGACATTCAGTTTTTATTAAATTAAACATATTTCCCACACACCTTTAAATTTTCTATAACTTTAATACGACAGGGATCAATAGAACGGAATAATTCCATTCGTTCTAAACCGATAATAGGTGGTAAATACTCCAATACCTTTTCGTATATATGTGGATTTAGGGGCTTATCAACGGGAGTGGTGAATTACGGAATTAAGCGCTACCCTAAATGAAACGTCAGTCAAAGTGAGAATTTTAGGCCACGAAGCGCGTAAGGTGCACGAGTGCGTATGTACTCTCTAAAACAGTGTTTGTTATGGCTTTATTTAATTTAGTAACCTTTATTATAGCACAACAAAGTGATAGCATTGTACCTGATGGTAAGTGTACTCTTACTTAAAAATAACGGCGACTACTGAGACATTTATAATCCATCGGCAGTCGTCACTGTAATTTTATTTTTGTCCAAAGGCCAACAAACAGGTATTTGAACCTTCTAATTTTAAATAGTTACCGTTGACTATAGATAACTACCAGCTTAGTAGTATAACTGTTATGTTGCTGACTTTAAAAAGCGTGTTTCAACACCAATTTGAATAGCGTCATGTCATAACCCTGGCAGAAAACTTTACTGGGTAGCCCCTTCCTCAACGCTAGCGTGCCCATAATGAAGGTTCTAGTAAGGTTTAATATGTTTTAGAGTGTGTGGATGAGAAATCAGCCATTCGATGGGATGGGAAATGCCGTTGCGGGCACCATATCAAAAAGTTTTCATAACACTTTCCATTGAGCATGTGGTAAAGAACACATAGAGACTCAATCTCTTTTTGAAGTTCTAATGATACTAGGCCGCTTGTTAATTCGGGATCGTTAACGACGTCATGTTAGGCTGCATACTATCAGAATAATCAAAAAGAGTAATGACGTGTTTGCAATTTTATAGACGCACATTAGAAATATAAATACATCGTATTTCTTAAAGAACATTTTCAGAAGAGACGGATAGTTAAGAAAATAAAAGATATAATACACGTTTTACACATTTTTGTATAGATAGATGTTCTTGTATTGTAAAACATTATAAGTACTAGTAATTGGAAATATAAAAGAAAACACTTTTATAAACTGTGATCAATGAATGTCAGATAAACAATTGAATGAAATACGTAGAAACCAAAAAAGAATCAGAGTTTGGTATGTTTCATCTCGGTGGCGCCAGACGCCGGGCAATGAAGGAGAAGACGTGTTTGCTTCAAGCGAAAATTGTGTTTGTTGAAATCACGTTTGCGACTCTTGCTTACAGTGTTGCTGGTACAAGTATTTTAATAAATATCGTTTTAAATTCATTCTCTTTTATACATGCAATTACAATTTTACTAATTTTGCATTTCCTCTTACTTATTTAAGCCAAAATTTAAACAAATCGCAGAATTATTGAAATAATCATTGAAATCCACGAAGAAGTAAAGGATTCGATTTATAATTCAATTTAGTATTTATTATCAAAAAATATATTTGTCATATATGTCTTTGAAAAAGTGATATGGAGGGGACATAACGTTTTTTCTTGTGTTACCATTTCTATCAATCAATTCCTACCGCAGCCTGTATTAAGAACTTCATTCCATTATTTATCCTATAAGGCGTCCTTATCTCTAGAATCTGTGTAAAACACAGCGAATTCACATTTTAAAGAGAACATTATACAATGCTTACGTGTTTAAAAGAGTGTATGTGCCAAAACAAGCAAAGTCTTCTGATTTACTTTGTACTGATGACAATTCACTACTGACCTGAGCTAAAACTCTGGTTTAATGTCGACAATTAATCAACGCGTTAGCGAACGCAAATAACTACTGAAAATGTGAAAGAATTAATACTCTTCTGAAAAATAATTCGGAAACAATAAAAAATATAAATTAATATTTTGTGTTCAAATATTAGACGTTTTCCTATTTCACTTCGCATTCATATGCTATCTTCCTAAGAAAGAAGGTACATTAATTTGGAGTTCAAACATAGAGCTCGGTTTGTGTTTAAAATAAATCATTTTATTTAGCTCAGTGAACAATTGTTGGCAACCCAACATAAAATTCCTTTTGTAGTGTCAGCGTCGCTTCGCACAGTTCTCACGCTGTCGTAGTTCGCAGCGCCTTGTTCGCCTTCTATAGTGCCTCCAGATCAGTGCCTAACAGCACAACAATTGCATTCGGTAACAATATATCCTTCGGTTACTTTCTGAAACTTGTGCCTTAAATCGGTCCAAAGTTTTATTAACCAGTATATTTTGAGAATGTTTAAATCCTTTATACTAAGAAGGTATTATTGAGGTACAATACTTTTTTTTTTATAATGGCGACCACCGAAAGAGAAACTATACATCGCCGGTCGCCGCTGTCATGCCGGCTTGCGAAAAGCTGGATATGCACAGGCTGATCCCGAAACGCGACCCGCAGAAGCGAACCACTATGACGGGATTTTTATATGGTGGTTTCGACCCAGTCAGGCTGTGCAACCTTACCACCCCGCTTTCGCCATTGCCTCATTCGTTATTCAGCAGGGTGCACCACGTGCAGGTGAGGTTGGCTTGGGTGTCTCAAGTCTTATGATGTTATTCGACACCCCTAATACAATAATTATAGGACACGTAAATGTACGATACAGCTAAAACGCTTTTAAGATCATCATTATTACGAGGAACTACCAACAAAGAATACAAATAATATATGTTACTATATTAGTAACAGAAGATTATATAAGGACACTAGGCACTGAGATTCCGATACGCAATAAAGTTCAGACAATACAAATCCACATATTAATATTTGTATCGATTAATATAGACTTTATTACAATTCTATGTTTGTATACAGAAGCTCTTTCGATATTAAACAAGGTTGTAGGTTGTTTTCATATGTACCCTAAAGATAGTTTTTGGTTTTACAATATAATATTGAATCAAAGTTATGTCTGGTGTAGGTAAGTGAGTAGTTGACCTATTTCAAAATACTAGTGGGCGCCCAGTGGTCGACATTCGACCATAGTTCATTGATTTCTTAAAGGGATAAATATTATAATAATATTTGTATGTTATAATATCATTGTTGAATGTAGAATGAAAAAGGGTATTTGGAACGTAAGAGTAAAATAGTACATACAGTCGAGCATAGCAACCTCTTTCACAACCTTTTTTGAAGTCCTTTATTGACAGATGTTAAAATGTCTTTTTTATTTACATGTGTGTATATGTTGTGTGAAATTGAAGCATTAGTGTGAGTAATGCATATTTTAATTAATTTAATGTACTTCTAATGCATTTAATATAAAATAAATAGGTTTCTGCACTTCTCCTCCATATAAACTTTAACTATGCCAAATTTCACGTTCATCCGTTCGCCCAATTCCGTTAAAAAGGGATACAAAGTTTAGGCTTCACGTATTAATATATAGATAATTACAGACCACATCAGGGTTGTACAATCTGTTATACTGTATGATTGCGCATTAAGTTATCCTGCTTTATACTCCCTATTTAACATTTCCTTGACCTGTTTAGTAAGACATATACCGTGGTATTACAAAAAAGTTAAATACGCATTGAACTCTTGCTTTGTAAAAGTTTGATTACAAAAGAGTGTGTTACCCTTGTTTACAAATGAACATTATTTTCATTTAAATATTCTCTAACACTTGTCTCTAACTGTACCTATCTCTATTTGCCGTCAAAAGAAGTTTCATAGAAAAGTTATGGATTTCATGGGTATAATTAATTTGGAAGATGTAAACGAATTAAACAATTTTAAACATTCACAAGTAAATTGTAACTACTACTATTTGACACTATTGACATCTGATAGTGTATTCAATCTGTCATTATACTGTTGTTCCACCTTACGCACTTTGACGTAATATATAAATTTTATAAATTGCTTAGCTTTTTTATTTTATACATCATTTTCTTTTAACTAAAGTATCTCTATAATGACAACCAATTAAACGTATAATAAGTAAAGTTTCTTTATGAGGATCTGAATAAAAATAGTATTAATAAATTAAATAGTTTGCAAAATATCTGTATGGAATGGAACGTTTTTGAATGATGAGATCGAATGGAACGAATGCTATTCAGAGTGTTGCTTGCACAAAAAACTTAAATCAGATGTTTAACCGGAGACCGCTTAAAGTATTTTAAAGATGACTTCAACGAGGTTATAAACTTTAAGCACTGCTTAGTACTCGTGTTCATATTTGTTTTTGTAATAAGACCGATAGTATCTGCAGTAATCAATATTTATTTAATTCTAGTTAAGAGTGTTGGTTATAAAATTAAATATAATATTTTTTATACAACATTTTATACACATTGAAGACTTTAAATTTAAGGATAAATATCTATATAAGTAATTAAGTGGAAACAGTTTAAACGTAAGCTATGATTTTATTACAATTTTCTGTTATAGAACTAGACAGGTTAGACTATGAAGTCAAAGCTAACAGTTACACGGTAGCTCTTATCACGGCACGAACTAAGAAATACACAAATACTGTTGTTGTACCATGTGGATGTATATTGATTATTGACATTGAACCTTGAAAAGAAACATAAAAAGTATTTATGCCATAAAAGTAAGCCAATGATAATGACTGCTGATGAAATTCACCACTAACGTTTGCCGTTATTCTTACCATACCAAATTTATCATCAGTTATTGTTAATCTATTTTGCTGATTTGGTGTAAAAATATCAATATTCGATTACTTGAAAATTGAAGTCGAATATTGGATTTAAAATAAAGTGCATCGAAGCGATATCCAAGCGCAGTAATAACGTTACTGTTTGATTCATTTGATTTCTTTCTTCTTTTTTCTTATCACTTCTACACTTTTGTAAATTGTTCTATTCTTTTATTCATTACGCTTTAAAATCATAGCTTTAATTTCGTCCTTAAATCCATCCGATTTCAGTTCGGTGTTCGAAAACTGTGGTGATTGACGTAGATGCGAATTCTTGTAATTGAGCCGGGGTTTTCGAGGAAGGAAAATATAGCATGGCGGTAAGTTTTTTCTAAGTGCTTCTGGGTGGATACCACCCTGAAGTTGAAAAACAAATCACCTGTAGATGTGTTCCGATAGCTGCACTTGAGAATCTTATCTCGACTATAGGTTTAATGTGTTTACCATCTCAGACCATATCGTTATCTCACACCAGATCAAATTGTACTCAAATACCTATTACTATGGAGTATAAGGAAAATAGTCTACTCAATATTATGATATTGGGAACATATGGCTATTGTATACTAAAGCCCTTGTCAGCTGCTGTTATGTTATTTTTCGCGATGTATGCCCTAGATTCTGAAAGGAATCATCTTCCAAATTATTGAAATGTTTCATTGTCTCTTTGTTATAGTTTTTCTAAAGAATCTTTATTTCGATTACAAAGAAAATATATAGAACAGTTTATTAACTTCTTTCACACGTAAGTTAGTTTAGTATGTTACAAACTATATAGGAAACGTAAACATTAAGAAAACGAATAAGAAGAATTTTGTTTTTTACACAACAAATGAGGTGAATGATTGTTTGAATATAATCAAGTTTCAATTCGGTAATCGAAAACGAACTACATGAAAAAGTATTTATTGGGCTGACGAACACTTTGTTTTTGTAACCCGATTTGTAGATTTTAGCGATTATTGCGAGATACTATTTTTTCTACAGCAATGATTGGGTATTATATTTCGTTTAACTGCAAATATGATAAATTACATTTATTAAGTACATTTAATTTCTTAGTTTGTATACATTTTTTTTATATCATAGGAGGTAAACGAACATGTTGGTCACCTTATGTAAAGTGATCACCACCGTCCATAGACACTAGTAACACCAGGGAAGTCGCAAGTGAGTTGCCAGGTTGCGTTTGGGGAAAGGGGAGGAGGCAGGGGATGAGCCTCCGGTGTTCTCATTAACCGAACGAAACGCAACAATTCAAGCCCTGTCGCGTAGTCAGTTCGAAAAAAAAAAAACCCCGGGCGAGCCGACACATTCATGCTGAAACCAGTAATAGCCTCAGTGTGGCTCTATCACCTACTAAAATTACTATGTCGCATTTAACGAGTTACGTAAAATTCTCAATAATTCTCATCTATTATCCAGTAATTACATTTTAACTATTTGAATATCAATATAGATGAAGAGAGATCTTTTAAATTATTCGAACTCATTATCTCTATAAATTTATATTTCACTGCTAAACCATTAAGCCGATTTTATTCATCCTATTTAATAACCACTCATGTTTTATTCATTCTTGGAATTTAAAATAAGAATATTTCTCCTCGAGTCTATAATTATAATGTCGGATGAATATAAATTCGAAGGATGGTCTCAGTCGAAAATATTGTTAAGGACCGCGATTCAAGGAAATCTCGATTTAAGAGCTGCTATACTTTATCCATAAAAATGAAAATCCAATACACACCTCATGAAATATTTATGTTGTTAATGGAATCAAGATTTTTATTTCTGCAAAAGTTTTCAATTTTATATATATGTTAAAATTATAAGAACTTCAAAACACTTATTGTAAATTTAATATACGCAGTATGCTTTATATTTACGACGACGACGTGAAGTAACAGTGCTTGCATTGTTGCGTTTCGTTCGGTCAGCGAGAGCGCCAAAGGCCCACCTCCCCTCCCCTCTCCTCTCCCTCTCCTAACCCTTCCCCCCAAAGGGTGGCAACGCACTTGCAACTCCTCTGGTGTTGTTAGTGTCCATGGACGGTGGTGATCACTTAACATCAGGTGACCCACTTGGTCGTTTGCCACCTATAACATAAAAAAAAAAAAAATTTTGTTTCTTTTCCGGTGTTTGGTTTATTGTTTGTTCTTTGTGTTCTTTATTCTTATTTTTCGTATAATGCATCTGCGTTAAAGTGGTAAAAATATGTGTAAAAATAGTATTACACTCTAGTTAAATATTCAGATTTTATAAGGTATTATCAACTAAATACAAAAGTGATATATATATACTAGCGATACCGGCGGACGTTGTCCTGCCTTGATAATAAAAAAAAAACTAAAATGCGACCGTAGCGTCACCAATTGAATCTAGACCATTTTCGGATCCACTGAAACACGCACAAAAAATTTCATCAAAATTGGTCCAGCCGCTTAGGAGGAGTTCAGTGACATACACACGTACAGAAGAAATGTATATCATCATCTTCTTACCCTTATCTCACCTAAGTGGGGTCGGCACAACATGTTTTCCTTTTCCACGCTCGCCTATCAGATGTCATCTCAGTCATCACACCTTTTACACACATATCATTTTTCACACATATCATTTTTCACACAATCCATCCATCCTTTTTTCGGTCTTCCTCTACTCTTATATCCTAAGAAGTGCAAAGTAGCGTCTACTCTAATATAATGTATATATAAAGATATATTATATTATATATATATATATATATATATTGTTTAAACAAACATTCACAGTTGTGTCACTTGTAATTTGTCTAGAAAAGACAATACTGTTGACCCATTGTCGTCAACTGATTCGTATTGGTGGGATTTATAATAGCAAGTTTTATTTGTTCAGTTGTAGCCTTATAATAATACGAATAGATTAACTGAAAACTAAATATTGTAGTAATTGTGATTCATTCGAGTTCTCATCTTAACAGAGGCAGTTATTGGAGGTAGGCGGATCCGATACGAAGGAATTGAAACAGAAGCGTTCACAAAAATATATGTAGAAAAATATTTCATACACAAACGGCTTAATAGTGTAGATCGAATAAAAAATAGGGCGTGTCGTAAAGACACATGATACCAGTGAAACTTTTGTATAACAGGGAACATTTTTATTAGTCATCAATATCTTTTGAACACCACCGATTGTGTTCATTGATCGCCACACTACCTGAACGCGGTACACGCAACCACGGACAACGTAGAAGAAGGAAAGCGAGAAGAGCTTATGTCTCACTATTCTCCTATACCCGACGGCAAAAGACACTGCTCCCGCTCTATCCGACACAGTGTTTACCGCCACCACTTTTATCACACAAAAAGTTGTGGATTAGAATTTTAAAGTTTGACTTTAAAAAATAATGGGTGTCTCAGAATATCACTGATTTACACAAAATAAAAATGTGTAGAGATTAAATGAATCTAATTCTCAGATTTCTTGGAATGTTAAAGCGAATAACTCCAAAATCCATTTGTTAAATGGACCCACATAAGTCCATAGAGCCACCACTCAAGGGAACAAACAGGACGCGCCACACTTCAGACCCACTTCACGAAATACATACCAAAGCAAACTGGATAAGTTTAACGCGCCCCTGCAGTGCGATAAACACATTCTTCAATCTACCGACTCTGAAATACAAGAATTCGCTTTAGTTTATACTGGTGCAAACTATGTTGTTTAACAGAAGGTGCACTTTAGGAACTAAATACAACGATTTGATAAAGTAGGTATTCGTAAATTTTACATATGCCATTAAATCCAGTACTAATTAGTAAAAATCCCTAAATAAATCACTACGATGCTTTGTGTTACAGATTTAACAAATTAAAATCAAAATTAAGAATAACATTCAGTTTAGCGCTTACAATTTTTTTTTTGTCATATATGGCAAACGAACATGTGGGTCACCTGCTGTTAAGTGATCACCAACATCCATGAACACTAACAACACCAGAGGAGTCGCAAGTGTGTTGTCACCCTTTGGGGGGAAGGTATTAGGGGAGGGAGAGGGAGAGGAGGAGAGGGGAGGGGAGGTGGTCCTCCGGCGCTCTCACTGACCGAACGAAACGCAACAATGCAAGCACTGTTACTTTACGTCGGTTTTCTATGAGAGGGTGTTACTACCCCGGGCGAGCCGACCCATTCATGCTGAAACCAGTAATAATTTCAACATGGCTCTACGAACATTGAATACCATCACTACTATTGTAATATAATTGTGTAACAGTGATTTTACAGGTGGTTAATGAAAAATACCAGCGTACTGGTACGGTACGTTACGGTCGATTACGTCTTGACTACATTAATTTATGGTTAATAGAAGTACCGAGTATTCCGAGAAAAAAAAAGGTATTTTTTTCCTACTCCACGTAAGCAAGGAACATGCATCAGAAATTTTGTTTTTTTAGTTTTCTGTCTTTTTCTTATTTATAAAAACCAAAGTATCTTGTATCCAAAGTATCATATCGACGATAGCTATTTGACTATAAAAATCTCATATGAAATATAATAATGTAGGATACAGTTATATATAAAGGCCAATGTAAAAAGTTCGACTGCTTAAGCCACCAAGGTTATATAAACAATATTTCCTGAATACAAGCTTTGTAAACGTAAAATATGACGTACATATATGAAAGAACAAACAAACGATGCTTCTGTATTTCAATTGAACTGTGACATAGGGTAAGACATTCGAAGCTAGTCTCTTTGTCCCGAAGATATCAATTAAACGGCGCACTAGAACTTCTTATCACTCGCCGCCGGCTGCAGAGAACAAAAGAGACGTCTGTCCTACTCCTACTCCTGAATCTATAGTTTGTCTCTCTATTATATACTATGTTACTATTGTTGTTTGTTTTTGAATAAACATAATATGATGTATAAAACTAGGAAGTAAAATTAACAATATCAATTTACACCAACACATTAAATCCAAATTTCTATAGATATACACACTTATTTCTTCATACTAGTAGGCGCCCAGTGGTCGACATTCGACCATAGTTCATTGATTTTATAAAGTTTGAATTTTATTAGGGTTCTTTTCTCAAAGGATATTATATATCATTGTTGAATGTAGAATGAAAAAGTGTAATTGGAACGTAAGAGTAAAATAATACACACAGTCGAGCATAGCAACCTCCTTCGAAACCTTTTTGGAAGTCGTTTATTGACAGATGTCAAAATGACTTTTTTATTTACATGTGTGTATATTTCGTGTAAAATTGAAGCAGTAGTGTGAGTAATGCATATTTTAATTAATGTAATATACTTTTAATGCATTTTATATCAAATAAATAGGTTTCTGCACTTCTCCTCCATATAAACTTTAACTATGCCAAATTTCACGTTCATCCGTTCGTCCAATTCTGTTAAAAAGGGGTACAAACTTTAGGCTTCTCGTATCAATATATATGATGATAACTTTTGTTCATAATTCTACAAAGCAATAAATAAATTATTATCATAGTATCTCGATATAAATTAGAAGTAATACGTACAGCTAGGATGAGCACTTCTTATATGCGCTAATGAACTACTTGCTGAGGTTATCCCAAAGTCTAGTACAGTATGAGTGTTGAAAAAGAAATTAGACAATGAAATATCAAGTTTCTTTACTGACTTCCACATCAGATAGATTACGTAGCTTTCCCTAACAGGCCGGACTTACTATGATTTGTGCAGAAAGCCCCTACTATTTAGTATTTTAAAGTAAATTTTTAAATTAGCACTAATTAAATAAATTTGAAGCTAACACAATAGCAAAGAAAAGTAACACAAGCGCTATACTGAAAATCGTTTGTTATGTTTCCCGATATTTAATAGACCAAGGTGAAGTTAGTGATTTATAAGCCCCTGTGCTATTTGTAATTCAGATTGCAGAATTCATGTTTTATGCAGTTGGCCTTCTTCGTTGGGAGTTGTTGCATGCTAATATTTAAATCTTAATATTCGTCATCGATTGGCAATGCTTGAAAACTTGGATGTTTATTTCTAAGAGTCATCGTAATTGTTAATTTAATATGTATAAACAATGACTACATTTCATTAAGAATTTTATGAGGAAGTATGTCGGCTAACATGACACTACGACTATTACGCACGCTATAAATATGAAAGAAAATTTGTTTGTTTCTTACGTTGCCTTAAGTTATCATCTACCATGATAAAACTTGGCATGCAGGTTGACTAGGGCATACAAAGGATATAGGGCTTTCATTTAGGAAAAATATGTTGATCCCGAAGGACAGAATAAATCTATACTAATATATAAAGCTGAAGAGTTTGTTTGTTTGTTTGTTTGTTTGTTTGTTTGGTTGAACGCTATGATCTCAGGAACTACCAGTCTGATTTGAGAAAGTCTTTCGGTTTTAGATAGTTCATTTATCGAGGAAGGCTATAGGCTATATATCATCACGCTAAGATCAATAGAAGCAGAGCACCAATGAAGAATGTTTCAAAATCGGGCACTTTTTTTGCTTTTGAGCGATTACGTTATTATTATATACGTTGCCATGGTAACGTAGTAAGTAGTAGTAATAATATTCGTCCAATAGGACAGGCGAAGGAATTAATCCATACTGCCAATTCTGAAGTTATGTAGTAAGTATCAAAGCTAACATTTTCAAAGTTTTTTTTTTCCTATTCAAATAGTTCATAGGCGAAGGAATTAATCCATACTGCCAATTCTGAAGTTATGTGGTAAGTATCAACGCTATTTTCAAAGTTTATTTTGTTTTCGTATTCAAAATTTTATACTACTTTTATTTCCAATTTTTTATTTGTTCTATATTACGTATTATAAAAATAAAGTTTGTGTATGTACAATTAAAATAATTCACAAGGTTTTAGTAAATTACGATTCATATCTCGGGAGTGTGATATGTTTAGTAAATAAGGATTAATCATACTTTGAAGTTATTACTATACATGTATCGTTTTAATATTCTGTATTAGTTCTATTGGACAACTACATTGCTTTTTTGTATAAAAGTTTGGAAGAAAGTATAAACGTATGTATAACCGGCAGAGGCACATACATCAGCACGGCCACTGAGCTCGCGCAAGCTGAGACCACTCAAACATCTTAAATATATCATAATAGGAAAATATCGGTAATGCTAGTTATCATGTTATTCTCCGGGCGTCGATTGCTGGGTCAGTTTGTCGCTTAGTTCGTTTACCTCAGGGTCTAGAGCATATTTACCTACATCGATAAATGTACTATATATTATTATATATTGACGATGCAGTAGTATTTGTGTTGATTGACGCGCCGTTTACATCGCCATAACGGTTAAAAAGGCAAATGTTTCTCGTTACGTAAATGTGAGTATTTGGAAAACTTGCAGCTAAATACACAACTACATGACACGTGCAGAAACAATAAAGACTATTTACCAGTTTCCACACGTATAGATAAAAGAAAAGATACACTAAAACACACGGAAGGACAGAGAAGTCTTATTCAAAGAAAGAGAATTCAAAAGAACTTTTCACGTTTCCATACACTTGCGTTGAGCAACATGACGGTTGCGATCAAATTAAACGTATTTATTTGGATTGTTGCTATCGAATTAGGTAGTAATATTGTCTGTAGATAGCTTTATAAACTGTGTTACATAGTACATGCGATTACTTAGTATCTCTGAATAGACAATTAAGCCAAACAATATGCAAAAAATGATGATAAACGAGCTGTTTTTCTTCGTTCCTACAGTATATTATATATTTCACAGCGCGATGTGTAATCGAGTATGTGTGTTTTAGATATAAATTATAAGTAACGCGGAAATCTTTCTTGTATTTGTTCAATACAAATGACGTAAATGTCATAATTAAGATTATTTAGACTAGCTATTTAACGCGCCTTCGTTTGCAGTGCTATCTCCAAAACGATTAAACCGATTTTCACGGAACTTTCACCGGCAGATAGATGACTTTATAAAGAGTAATTTAGGTAATTTTAATTTATACTAACTGTTAACCATGGCTTCGCCCGCAGTGCTATCTCCAAAACGGTTTGACCGATCTTCACGATATTTTCACTGACAGATATAATGACCATATAAAAAGTAATTTGACAGATATAATGACCATATAAAAAGTAATTTAGGTAATTTTAATTTATACTAGCTGTTAACCATAGCTTCACCCGCAGTGCTATCTCCAAAACGGTTAAACCGATTTTTATGAGACTTTCACCGGCAGATAGACTAAATTACTTTTTATAATTTAGACTAACTGTTAACCGTGGCTTTGCCCGCATAGCTTTTTTTAACCGACTTCGAAAAAGGAGGAGGTTACTATGTTCGGTTGTATATATTTTTTTCATGCATGTTAATCGATATTTTAGTTAATTATGAACCGATTTTAATGATTCTCTTTTTATTTGAATTGGTACACTATGTAGTGATTGACTGCTACGTATGTATTAGTCCATGTGAAATTGATGACTTGAGACGTGTGCCTTACTGACTCCAAGAATAAATATACATAATTGAAAGTCATATATTTGTATGTAATATGAATTATATCATATTTTTGGTCAATTTGGCTGCCATATTGTCTTATTTACCACGTTTGCTTCTACATAACTCAGTTATTATAGCAACGTATAAGAATAACTTAAGTATATCGACAATACGGGCATATTATATCTATCTATAAAATAAAAGATTTAAGATATATTGTTCGATAATGTATAGCTTATAATTTTCATTACTTTCTTATATAGTGTTAGTGAGTACTGAGTTTGGTATATAGTAGGTTGAAGTTCCAGTTATGTTGCTGATGATAAATCCCATCCCACTCGATATACTATTTGTATTCATATATCTAATGTACACGTTACATGTTACAGTTGGCGTGAGTGTCGTAGTTACAAATGTTTTTGAAAAAACTTTTCTGTAATGTACACACCCACTCACAATTTTCCATTTCTTTAATACATTTTTTAAAAAGCGCGTGCGGAGCCGCGGGTAACAGCTAGTATAGATTAATGCGGGAAAAATCGCGAAGCCGCTAACAAAAGTTAGCGTAAAATACAGGTCACAAAACACGTCAAGCAGAAAGAAGCAATATGGCATGGTGCGGAGTACTGGAACGAGACGCGTTGAGTGACTAAGGAGAACTGCTAACAGACGTACTGTGAATGCCTATGTAAATGTTATACCTTGCTACATGTTTCGATCATATATTCGGCTTACTACGAAAATTCCTGCATTATATAGTATTTACTTAAGCTTCGTTATTTTTTTTATTAAACTTCAATATAACTATTGGTAACAGTTATTGCAATATACGAAGGATATAATCATTACATAGTATAAAACAAAGTCCACTACCGTGTCTGTCTGTCTGTCTGTTCGCGATAAACTCAAAAACCACTGAATGGATTTTCATGCTGTTTTCACCAGTCGATAAAGTGATTCACGGTGAAGGTTTTACTATATAATTTGTCGAGGATTTTTTTATAATCAAGGCGGGACAAAGTCTGCCGGGCCCGCTAGTGAGTAATAAAATATTTCAAGCAATTTGCCTAAATATTAAAAATTAAACAATATCTTAAGCGCAGTCTCTATACAATTTATTTCTTTAATAACTTTTTTCACAGAAAATGTCATTAGGGTTGTTGTTAATTGCGTAAAGGAAATAAAATACATATTCATTTTAAGAGATACGGTAGTGAATTATTAATGATATTTCGACTTCGAGTGCAGTTTAATTGGTTTAAATCTAGTTATATGAAATGGTTCATGAGATCTTTCAGTTATTTACGTATTATCACTTTGTAGCGCTAGAATAAATTCAAAATAAGCTTTTCAAATTGAAACTCTTTATGGGAAGGCTTTTGTGTGACGAAAAGTGGTGGGGTAATAAACACTGTGCCAGATAGAGCGTTGAAAACACCGTTTTTCGTCCTATAATCGAAGTCAGTAACGTCGGGCGCGGTCAGTACTCGGATGGGTGACCACACGGGAACACCACGTGACGTTGGATTTTTGTTGCATTTTTCCAACTAAAATATTTCACTGTAATATTACACACATATAATAACATGTAATAATACACGGTAAAACTTTAGAGCTGGTAGAGCCACGCTGAAGCTATTACTGGTTTCAGCATGAATGAGTCGGCTCGCCCGGGGTAGTACCACCCTCTCGCAGAAAACCGACGTCAAGTAACAGTGCTTGCATTGTTGCGTTTCGTTCAGTCAGTGAGAGCGCCTGATAACGTACCTCCCCACCCCCTCCCCCTTTCTCCACTCCCCCTCCTCCAAACACATGGTGGAAACGCATTTACGACTATTCTGGTGTTGCAAGTGTCTATAGACGGTGGTGATCACTTAACATAAGGTGACCCACCTATCCGTTTGCCTCATATGATATAAAAAAAATATATATTAAAGAGTCACTGTTACCGTGTGCCTTTACACCCTGTTTTTTATCTTCGTAGTATTAGCGCTCCTAACCTAATCAATAGTTTAAAAACACTGCAGAACCCGGGATTGCAATTTAAATTGCGATTTAAATGAAAAAGGAAGATGAAAATAAACAACAATAAATGTATTTTCTGGGCCGACAATACACGTGTTGATTACATTTCTGTTGTTGGCATTCCTCTCAAACTACTCCGTTTGTAACTTTACCAGGCATACAAACAGGAAATTTACTCGACGGCGCAAACTAAATTGACTGCAACACTCTCGGTGCCGTGGAATAGTTTTCGTTGAAATTGAAATACGTTTTCTAAATGCACGTTATAATATTCTTTTTATGTAAATAAAATGATAATGTTCTTCTGTTGATCGTGCATTACATATAAATACTAAATAGATTCCACTGTTTCGTTTTCGACGGTGAACGATAGTACCTGCAACACAGTTGTTAATTACAGTAGTTACTAGAGTCTATTAAAAAAAAAACACTAACTCTTTAACTAAGACGGTTAAGTTTGCGCTTTTTAAAGCGTACTGTCAGTCCTTTTACACTTGCAGCCTGTTGGTTGACTATATGCAGCGGGCATACAGTGATTTGCGCGTTCAATATAATAACGTTTTCCGGGTGCTGATGGGTCTGCCGCGCCACTGCAGCGTCTCCGCGATGTTCGCGGATGCTGATATTGACGGCTTTACGGCGATCATGCGCAAACGGTGCGCCTCTATCATGCGTCGCATGCGTGACAGCCCCAACAGAATACTACGTGCGCTGGTGGACCGGTGGGACTCTCCGATGCTGGCTCGCTGGATACGGCTACATGCAGTCGTACAGTGAATTTCCACCATCACCGGAGGTTCCACTCGGACCTACCACTACCTACCTACCTACCACTTAATGTTATATCCTGTGTTTTGTGTTTTTGTTTATAATTTATTTTTCTGTTTTATTATTATTACTGATACTATTTTCTTTTTTAACCTGTAATTGTACCCACAAATATGGATGTCTGTCTGAAATAAATGATATTATTATTATTATTATTTAATAATAAAGAATAAAAAACTCAAATCCATCCTTTTTTGTATATATCTTTTCATTATATATATAATAAGTAATTTTGTAAATACAATTTTAATCCCGATTTAAGTAGATCTCTGAATGCAGTTTCAAATTTTTTTAGAAATATGGAGATTTTAGCAACTTACAAATAGCCCTTTTTTATATTTTACTTCTTAAACTCTTGGTTCTTACTTTAAAAAAATATCACAATACTTTAATTTAATATGAAGTTAAAACTTAAGAAACGACAGTTTTTATAATGCTTATTATTGTAAGTATTCAACGATGTCGGTTTCCTTCCCATAGAGGAATGGAGCAAGCGGTGTGGTGCGCAAAAGAACTAAACGGCCATCATTGGTTGAAAAGAAACTATGCAAGCTAAGTATATGTAAATATATTGTTAAAATAAGAAACAACTCAGACAAAGCCGCGAGAATTTGCGAGTCCAATAATAAAACTCTAAGACTGTCGTAAATATTAAAAATATTTACCAAAATCTGCTTATGAATGATACAAGGAGTACTTAAGAATATAATAAGAATATTTTCAAAAACTTTGATGCTTGAATACTACTAGTGAAAATTAATGAAAATTATCTAATAGGGAAATCATTAGATTTGAATAACAGTTGGTTTTCGTACGCGCAGCTCTATGTGACTCTTTTAAGTAAGCAAGTAAAGTATAATATTGATATTTTGTATTAACCCTTAAATGCATGATTTTTGTTTTGTAACCAATTGTAAAATGACCACAAAAAAAAAATTATAACACCCGCCAAAAGTAATGTCAACTTTATTCTACACATAAAATATTTTAGGTTTTAACATGCCTTCGGAAACACACACACGCAGGTTTTTCAATAAAACGTACTAGAAGTGGAATGTAGATAATTGGCAACAATATGCATTTCGGGATTAAGCTTGTGGAGCCATTACATATACAATTATTTATGTATATGTATATGTGATAAGTAGACCAATGTTAATAATTGCAAATCGCAAATTATGAAATTTATATAATTCAGATTACTTTGTAGGTCGTAGAGCCACGCTGTAGCTATTATTAGTTTCAGCATAAATGGGTCAGCTCGCCCGGGGTAGTACCACCCGACCCACAGAAAACCGATGTGAAGTAACGGTACTTGCATTGTTGCGTCTCGTTCAGTCAGTGATAACGCCAGATGTCCTCCCCCTCAACCCTCCTCCAAACACAGGCTGGCAACGCACTTGCGACTCTCCTGGTGTTGTAAGTGTCTATGAACGGTGATGATCACTTCATATCAGGTGACCCACGTGTTCGTTTGCCTCCTATGATATAAAAAAAATGAAATGTATCGTTAAGATAACAAAGATATAAAGTCGCAGTGGTTGAGTGGTTTGACCTATCGAATATGAATGCGATATCAGCAGGTTCCGAACCGCCAACGAACTTTTCGGAATTCGCGTACATTTATTAATCTAAATATTAACTATCAGCTAACGATGAAAGAAATCATCGTGAGGAAACCTGAACCGGAGAAATGTTCTTACAATACTACTATATGTCGGAAAATATAGAACTGTGGATTTCTCAGAGTCTGAAATAGCCAATATGTCGTGGGCTGGCGTGGTGATTACGCCCATACCTTCCTTAGGGAAGAGGTCTATGGCCCTGCAGTGGGTATCTTACACGCTGATGATGATAATGAAGATAGCAAACGTCACAGACTGACGAATTCGGCTGGTAATTCATAATTTTAATATCTCCATACAGTGAAAACCAAAAAAATATTATATGAAAATACTTCTCTCTGAAAATATTAAAAGTGGGTAAAATTTCAATAAGTCAGATTTTTTCGATTACCTTTTTCAATAAAGCACAATGTTAGTAGAATCTTCCTTTCTCGAACCATCTGGATCAATCAACTTTTTTTAATAACTATTTTAATAAAAAAAAATTATAGCAGTGATTCTTTAATCATTGTATTTCACAGATTACAACTAAAAACTTGATATATTTAAAACGAAATGAATTACTCCTATCTGAGTATTTTACAAAAATCAAAAACAAATAAAATACTTCCCAGAGGCCTATGTTCTTTTATACACTACAATACAAATTGATTCGCATTCTATATATCAACCAGCGATACAAATTTACAATTATCGTATTGTAACTAATTATTTGTCATCTTATACTAAAAGCAAAAGGGATGCATGAAATGCACAAAAATATTTTCTGAAAACGTAAGGCTATTTTATAGAAAAATAAATATAATAGATTTTTAACTAATACAAAAAACATTCAGAACTAGATATATTTTTGCAGATTCTTGCACTCAATTATTCAGGAAATATTTATTGTACAAAATAATTACTTTTTTGGAAGTTTTCATAGAATTACTCGGGGCTCAGCTTGTGCAAGAGAAAATGTCGAATGACTCAAATACTCTATCGAAGAGTCTATAGATATTGAACAGCCTAATTAATTATAATATTATATAAGCTATTTAAAGTCATAGTCAAGTAACGGAATATCGATTTGATGTTCACAGATTCGAACCTAGACGTATACAGTGACATATGACAGTATACGTATGACAGTGAAGAAAACCTAAACCCAAGATATCGTCTTGTATTTCTCTGTGTTTGAAATCGCCCATAAGTTATGGGTTGGCGTGATCATTATGCTCGTACTTACTTACACTTGTGAAAATACCTTTGGCCTAGTTAGGCCCAGTCAATCTGTTATTTCTCTCAATATATTCTGCATATTATCTTCTGTCACCTTGATATCATATATATGAATACGTGAAGCCTAAACTTTGTATCCCTTTTTAACGGAATTGGGCGAACGGATGAACGTGAAATTTGGCATAGTTAAACTTTATAGGGAGGAGAATTGCAGAAAGCTATTTATTTTAAATAAAATGCATTAGAAGTACATTAAATTAATTAAAATATGCATTACTCACACTACTGCTTCAATTTTACACAACATATACACACATGTAAATAAAAAAGACATTTTGACATCTGTCAATAAAGGACTTCAAAAAAGGTTGTGAAGGAGGTTGCTATGCTCGACTGTATGTATTATTTTACTCTTACGTTCCAATTACCCTTTTTCATTCTACATTCAACAATGATATAAACCCTAATAAAATTCAAACTTAAAAAAATCAATGAACTATGGTCGAATGTCGACCTCTGGGCGCCCACTAGTACTTACTATTGACCGTATGGTGCTGGCAGAGTAGAATAGCACCACCCAATATCTTCCCGTGAACATCGTAAAAAGTGATTTAGGAAGTGCGATACAGTACTGACTCCTTACCGCGATACTGTACCACCTGTCTGAGTTCTTCTCCGATCGTAACGGTCTCCGTTCCACTTGGTCCAGAAGAACCAGGCCATTTATGTGCACCTGTGTGTTGCGCGTACACTTGTGCACCTTAATATACTTTACGTATCTGACCAGATCTAGATCAGATATATCTATATTACTGGACTCCGAGTAATGATGAGAACGGTGTACTCACGTGCCCTTAGTGTGCACGGAGTTTTGCCGCGAAGATAGGCTACATAAGCCATCTTCAAGCGCACCAGCGTTATTTATAGATTAGGGGTCAAAGCGGTCTCTATGGCGGAAATCAGCCGGAACAATCATCATCATACTTTAAATTGTTTTTCAATCCAAAATGTTTACTTAAACAAATTTTTTTTATTGTAGCACGGCAAACGACTGCACTATGCCTGATGGTAAGCACAGTACAATCCAAAAACAATGGCGACCACCGAGTGACACACTAAACATCGCCGGTCGCCGCTGTCATGCCGGCCTGCGAAAAGCTGGATATGCACAGGTTGATCCCGAAACGGGACCCGCAGAAGCGAATCACTATGACGGGCTTTTTCGCCATATACATGGTGGTTGCGACTTAGTCAGGCTGTACAACCCTACCACCCCACTATCGCCATTGCCTCGTTCGTTATTCAGCAGGGTGCACCAAGTGCAGGTGAGGTTGGCTTGGGTTTCTCAAGTCTTATGATGTTATTCGACACCCCTTACACCCCCAAAATTTTCTTTCATGTAGTCCTTACTCTGAAAATACATGAAAAAAAGAATTTACCAAATATGTGCAGCTATTCTAATGTTATTTTACACACATTCGGCAATTTTTATTTAAATAAATAATTTTCGGACTAATAAAGAACCTTAAATAAGTTTATTATGTAAAGAATAACTGGTGCGGTCAATTTATATTACTAAAATTTATGCGAGTAACTGAATCAAATTATAAAGAGGGTTTACTTCTTAAAACGTTTTTTGTAAACTAAATTTATTGCGGCAGGATCCCCAGTCTTGTTCACTGAGCACCTTCTCCGCTTTATAATAACCGTCGAGTACCGTTGGGTAGCTGAATAGGTGTAATAATTTTAGCACAAAAGCGCTTTGAATTCGTGAAAATATGACTCGAATTTCCTTATATTTAAGTGAACAATGTTTGTCTGATCATTTTTATTGTTAATAAATTTAAAATGTTAAGATATTCATTGTATCTTGCAAGGAACTGAATGGTCGTCGTCCTATCACTCATTACACAATCTATCCATACGTTGTTCGGTCTTTATTTACTACAGTCTACTTTCATAATTAGCATTCCTATAGTTATAACTTTCTTTCGTCCTCATAACTTTTCTAATTCACATGAACTTGCAAAATTCTTTGTCACTGGTGCTGTAATGATCAATATAACTATGTATAGATACACTGGTTGGTAAGTGGAAATTTTAATATGAAAAATTATTTCATTATATAGTATTTAAACCTTTTTTCTCCTTTTCTTAGTAAACAAATAGCTACACATAAGTATATATTTACGCGGACGGCTTTTAGCTTCGATTTGTACGTGACCCTTTATCTAGTTATTGCTGATCGAAGCTGTTACGTCCGTGGGCAAATGAAATGCCGTTCACGGCAGAAGACATTTATTTTGTATTCGTGAAGATAAAATCAAAACTCAAAAATTAAAAAAAATCAAACCATCACACAATTACATTACACTCGCACTTACATCTGATAATGCTGTAGCCGTTGTCCGCTTTAAAATGTCTTTATTTTATTTCTCTTCGTATTCGCTCCGCGCAGCGTGGCAAGTTTATGAAAGAGGGTGGAAAATTCTAAGAAACTGGCGTATTTATTCAAACAATAAGACAAAAATCAGAACAGATTATTTTAAGAACTACATTGTTTTTGGTTCCCACGTTTGATGAGCCATTCGTTATTTATTTGTAACAGCAAGTTCGCATATTTATAGTATTCAAAGATTAGATTGATTTTTACTATCATTATATATCTATTATGCAGAAAATAGTATATCCAGCTATTGAGAAACATGCAGGCCGGTATGCTTGCGACTGCTGTTAATGGATTGTAAACCTCCCAATAGTTTCCATTGTTTTGGGATTGCACTATCCGTACCTACTATCAGATAAAGTGCTGTCACTTTGTTGTGCTACAATAAAAAAATAATTAACGGATTATAGTGATATATGGCCATTTATGTTTCACGTCATCCATCATATTGGATAACTGTATCATAAAAGTATGTGTCTTCCATATTACTGTTATTATCTTCGCAATATTTCATAACTTATCGAATTAATACTGTCTACTAGCTATATACGTTCTACATTGGTCTATTTACTGCTAGCCGTCTACGACTTCGTTTGTAATTGTATATTTACAAATAATTATCCTTGTAGGTATACTAATTTTCTAAATAAAAGTAGCCTAGGTTACTCCTTATAATATCAGTTACCGACCAGCGAAAGTCTAGTCAAAATATATTTATCTGTATTGAAATGCCCATTAGATTAACAGATGAACCAATTAAAAGGATCTAATTTGTCGATAAATTTCTTCTGAACTAAAGGTGGTCGATTAAATCAATCTCTGAATAGGTACTATGGCTTTAGGGCATCACAATGCCTTATCGTCTATTTATTATAAATTACAAAAAAAAACCGCCTTCGATGTGAAAAACTAATAAGGCACTACAAAGCGAAAAATAACTGAATTATTAAATTAACCAAATTAAATAAAAAATATTGATATTCGCGCTACCTAATAATATATTTATTTGAATCAATGCCAACCTACATTTCAAATTTGTTGCAGGTAATAAACTATGTATACTATACAGATATACATCATGGGACACGAGAGTGGACCAAAACTTTGTATGTAGATGATATGAATTTAGGTTGGCATCGACTTCAAATATATGATTAGGTAGCGCAAATATCAATATTTTTTATTTAATTTGGTTAATTTAATAATTCAGTTATTTTTCGCTATTTAGTGCCGTGTTTGTTTTCTGTAAAAAAAATTATTTCTCCATTTTTAGTGTCCATAAATATATCTGGTTTCTAATGGATTTAATAAATCGGTTCCAATTTCACGAAAATACGTAGAGACGAAGTAGGTGAAAATCAAATAAACGATATTTCACCCCCTTAGGGGTTGAATATTATCTTCAAATTATGGGACCATCTCTGAATATAACCAATTCAAATAAAAAAAGCATCATTAAAATCGGTTCATAATTGACGGAGATATCGATTAACATACATAAAAAAACATACAACCGAACGTAGTAACCTCCTCCTTTTTAGAAGTCGGTTAATAACTTCACCCCTTTAGAGGTTGTATATTTTCTTCAAATTTATATGGGACCATCTTTGAATATAACCAATTCAAATAACAAAAAGCATCATTAAAATCGGTTCATAATTGACGGAGATATCGATTAACATACATAAAAAAAATACATACAACCGAACGTAGTAACCTCCTCCTTTTTCGAAGTCGGTTAAAAAATCAAGAGAAGTCGAAAAAAAATGTCTGTATCACAAAAAGTTAATATCGAACTTCAAAGGAAGTTTATGGTCTTCTTTCGGGGATTTTTTTCTGTTACTCTTCATTAGATAAGGGGCCGACTTTTCTTTAATTACCATTTTTCTTTCTTACAGAAAAAAAAAATATATCACCAGTCGTGTTGTTTAAATTGTGGGCTTTCTTCTTTTGTTAAATATTTTCTTTGTTAAAAAGGCCTTTGTTAAGATAAATATTATTTTAATTTGTATGTAAATATTGTTTGCCTGCTTTTTTGGATATTTCAAATTTATTTAAATTAAGTGTGTGAGTATTAAAACTAATTGGTGTCCGTGACTTTCCTCACGTGATAATAGTTTTGGTATTTTATAGGAACAACGTTTTTTATTTGAATTCATTATGAGCTATTATTAATTTCCAATACTGTATTCCTATTTAGCTGATATAACTCTATTACCGATTTTAATTTACCTCTGTTAATTTTATATTCACTGCTTAATACTTATAAAGAGGCATAATGATATGTCTAATATTACTATAAATATCTCGTCTAATACACAAAAATCTAGTGTCACGATGTTTGTGTTCGAACTCCTCCGAAACGGCTCGACCGATTTTTATGATTGGTTGACCGATTTGTTTGTATGTATATTTGGTAGGTTCTCATACCTAGGTCGTGAGGGTCAATTAGGTTGGGTAGGGGGGTAGGTTTAATATTCAATTTTTTTGAATAAAAAAAAGATTTGTATTTTTTCTTAATTGTCACCATAAAATACCTATAACCGCACATTTTCGCCCTCCTATCCCACCCTCTCATTTTTTAATCGCGATTTTAAACAATAACAAAAATATATCGCTTGACGGGTGGAGATGTACTTAACTGTTATTGATGATGCAGTTGAGCAGTACAGCAGTTGTAGTTTTATAAATTAGGGAGTAATAATATCTATAATACCTATTAGGGAGTTCTAGAATGGAGAGTATAAAAACTTTCATAGAAAAACTTTATATTATTTGTAGCGTGCCGTGTGTGTTGCATTAAAAAGGTTAATTGTATTTATAAAAAGAGAAAAGAGTTTCTGTGTGTGTGTGTTTTGTCAATTTTAATGGTGGTCAGTCAAACGGCTTCGAAAATATAATTCTCAGATATACTACGTTCCATTACTATGTATAGAAGCGAAGATAACAAGCGGCCATATGAAAGTATGACCATAGTATCATCATGGTTATGTTTCAATCGATCAATTCATCAAGACCAATTGAATAAAAACGTTAGCAGATACAGAAATGCAAGATTGAATATAGTTATAAATGATCTGTAGATGTTAATAGCCCATCCGTCGGTCGCGTTTTAAGTCAGCCAATAATAATCAAGATGTATGAACAGCCGGTACCTCCAACCAATGGTCTTTCAGAACGGGGTAAATAGTATGAACGCAGATCAATAGTAAGCCCGCCGATTCATGTCTATATGTATATATATAGATTTATCATATTTTTTCCTTTATTTTCGCATTTACGGTAAAAACATACTCTACATGCATTACGATTCTACTGATAGACTTAAGTTCTACGCAATTTAAATAACAGTAGCATTTTTGTATTCGAATTCCTGCTAGAATATTAATTAAGTAAATTAAAACTCTTATACTCGAACTCGTACTCGATACAGCCTTAATAGTGAACATATATACATTTAATTGAATGAATATTAACGATATAATTTCAGTTTTTGTTTATATTCAATACGTTTGAGTATTTCCCCGTGAGCCTATTAGAAACATTTCCAATTTAATTAAATCTTTTTATTTGTGTGTTCTTTTATTTTGGCACCATTTATATTACTCTTGAATTAATTATTATTGTTACAAACGGTAATAATAATTATATTTCTAATTATCGTTGTGTCGTATTTATTTTAAATTCCATCAAAGATAATATATAAATCAAAATTTATTACATCATAGAAACGGGTTTACATACAAGAATTCGAAGTAAATTTATCTAGAGCATATATACAGTGATTACATCTCGAGAACTTAAAATTAAAAAACAAATAATTGCTAAAATATTTGGTCATTTCAATTTTATATCAAAGGGTTGCCGTATTTGTTAAAGCTTTTTTCACATAAATAAGGTATATTTCTGACACCACTCAAGGGTGCGTTTACCGGCAAAGCTAAACTTTTATTTTTATTACAATAGCCAAGAGACGATAACATAATTTAGGACCCTTATCGCTAGGTAGATCGTATTTGCCGAAGAAAATTCTCTTTTCATTTTGCCCGACTGGCGCGCACAGAAAATATCTCTATGAAATTTACTACCGCGTTTATCGGTCCCCAAAGCATGATGCTGGGAAAAATGAAGCGTGGATAAGAGATTCACGCTTATTGATTTAGCATCATGTGAAATATTTTCTAATAATGTAGCGCAAAACGAATATTAAAATGTTCTTAAATTATGTCAAAGTTATTTAACTACAATTTGTACATGAGAGTAAGTAAATTATCGTGGAATATCAACAGAAATGTCAGCAATAATATAAGCTACTGCAGTCCAAAACGCTGCGCCCAAATCGAGCTCCTCTGGACTTTCTACGTTCATTGTATCGCCTTCAGTGTGATGGAACCAGAAATATCGCTCATTCGCATTATGAAGGCTTGCTCCTGGGACACCAGTATTTATAATTACAGTTATATCAGAGCCCGGACTATCATCTTCAATCAAAGTCGAGGCATTTATAGAACTGAATAACTTTAGAATTTCCGCGACAATACAGCGAGCTTCTTGAGTACCTGCTACGATTAATCCTAGAGGGGCGAAAGTACCTTCATCCGATTCCATAATAAAGTTAATATTATGACTTTCATTTCGATGTAATTCTTCATATGCTTGAGCACCAACTAATCCTAATTCTTCTGCAGTCCAAAAGATCGATCTAATAGTTCTTTTAGGTCTCAATTTTAAACGTTGTAAGATAACTGGTGCAGCCCAACTTATGAACAAGCCACCACCGTCGTCCATCGCACCCTGACCGACATCCCAACTATCAATATGACCAGATACTATTACAAGCTTTTCAGGTTGTGTGGTGCCTTTTAAATCGATTAGCGTGTTCCTTGAAATTTTTGTGTCATACTTAGAAGACATTTGAATATTCAGTACAACTTTCTCACCGCGATCGTACATTCTTCGTATTAAATCAGCATCTTCTAATGTAATAGCAGCTGTAGGGATTTTGGTAACACCTTCTCCGTAGACCTGAGATCCAGCATGAGGCGTATAGATTGAAAATGGAGTAATAGATCTAACTAGAGATGCTATAGCGCCTTTACCAGC
Source organism: Antheraea pernyi (assembly GCA_015888305.1). Lineage (NCBI taxonomy): Eukaryota > Metazoa > Arthropoda > Insecta > Lepidoptera > Saturniidae > Antheraea > Antheraea pernyi. The sequence continues at coordinate 1,128,930 of MU158748.1, read as the reverse complement.
TGCTTTAGTGGCTCCCGAAGTTCTATATTGATTTGTCTCACCATATTGTGTAAAAACAGGGTCATAAAGTACAATTTTTCCTTTAACATCCTCATCGGGTGTAGATTCTAATTGAGAAAAGTTTGCGAAAACGATTACCTCTCCAGTAATACCGTTTAATGGAGTAGATACACTGCGTCCCAGCCCTAATAAAGCGATATCTTTCCTTCTTGGTTTGAGCATTGTTATTTTTTCTTTGCCTCGTACCCAGTGAGGAACCTGGCGACAATAAATGTTTCTATTAATAAAAGGTATACTATAAGAGTGATCGTCTTCTCTTTCTTTTCAGGTACATAATAACAATATTTCATATATTTACCAATGTTAAAATACTTAATGTGATATGCTTAAAGACTCGTAATTCAGCAAAGTCTTAAAAAGTCAGCAAATTTATTTTAATTTACAGTTTCCATTATTATATCTTCATAAAATACAAGTGAATATTTTTCATTTTAAAGTTTGAATACATTTCAAACAATAAGGACAAAATTGTGGTATTTTAAGTTGATTATTAAATAATGTTCAAGTTCCAAATTTTTACACTAATCTATGAATCCATACGTACCTCTAATCTTTCTGTAGTGATATCATTTATGTCCTCTTCGCGAGTTAGTTCAATCATATAGTCGATCGATTTTTCCAAAATATCAGAACCGGAGGGTCGTGCACCAAACTTGTCTACGAATTTAGCCAACCTTCAAAAGTGAAATGATAATTCCATAATTAAACAATGATTATGAATAACAAAGGAAATTATTAAGACAAGCGAGAAAGAAGTAGTAGTAATTAAATAAGATAGATTGAAATTAATGTCACACCTGATCCGATACGAATTTAAAGTAAGAAGTTAAAAAGATTTATAACATTTTTATATATAACTTCTTCAATCAATGTTTCGAAACTCACTCATTATAAGTTTTTCCTTTGAATTCCCCATCTAAAACATAAGCCAATATTTCATCCCGAACATTTTCGTACGACCATATTTCTTCAATCAATTCATCTCCCAAGATATCTCGGCAAATATCCGAATCCTTCAAAACTTTCGCTTCGTACGCGGTTATGAGTAAAATTGTCCATGATATTGAAATAAAGAAATACATATTCGACAAGATCTATCGGGGTATTGAGTCGCCACAATAACAATGGGTTTTTTATATCCAATATCTTATCGAGGAAAATAGCTACTCCTGTCTAAAATGTCTATATTCATTTACTCGAATAGTGTTTGATCGACACATCATCTTTGTGAGATACTCTTGAGCGTATATCGCGTACGATATGTATCTTATCTTATCAAATCGTCTGTAAAATTTCAATCGCTCGCTTATTCCATATGATGGGGCTTCTATTTCATATCTAATACATTACACAAGCAAAATTTTGTAAGTATTTTTTTAGCAACTTTAATGTCCATTTTACCTACGTTTAAATAATTTGGTTCAGTTACCATCTGACTGCGTTTTAATAGAGTTTTGTGAGTAAATTGACAACTGATTGAATACCATAGAAGAGAATAAGCATTAATGTGAAAAATTAGACCTTTACAATAGCGTTGCAAAATAAATGAAGTAGAGTGTAAAAACAACATGGTGTGCTATATAAACACACGGTAGAAGTAAAACTTTTGTATTATAGGAAAAAAAGTTATTCATCAATCACTTTTGAATAGCCCAGTTTGTACTCAGTGATCGCCACGGATAACGAGAAAGAAAGAAAACAAGAAGAACGTATGCGACGCGGTTCTCTAAGGTCCGAAGGCAAGCGAGACATTGCTTCCATTCCAACCGACACAGTGCTTATCGCCACCAATTTTAGTTACACAAAAAACTTTACGGATCAGAATTATAAAGCCCTACTTAAATAAGTTGCACTTTAAAAAGTATACGGTCAGTTGCAGGAAACGTTGATTAAGTGTTAATGCTGCCATTACTATTTTAATCCTCTATTAAACACTTATGTGCATTGCAAGAATGTCCATTTGACAGGATTGGTTTAATAACCCCTTAAAATTAATTTTTAAGCTGTCAAAGTTGTCATTAGCTCGATTTTGCGTTGCAAGAAACTATAAACGCACTTTATTTTGACACTCCATTTATTAAATTTTAATGGCGGATAATTAGTTCATTAGCGTTCCATTACAGAAGCATTCGGCATTTTTCCTTGTGTTTAGAGAGTTTATTTAACTTTCGTGATATGTCTTCAACATCACTTTCATCTCTTTCATTGTCAGATGAAGAAGTTTTCTATCGTAATCTACCAGATATAACTGATATATGGAACTGATATATGATATATGGATATGATAATACAGAATTTGTATCTAGATTCAGGTTTCTTAAAGAAACTGTACAACAAATGCTGAATAAAATTGAACATTATTTGAAGCCCGCGACGCATCGTTCTAAATCCATAAATGCAAGAACACAACTTTTGATAGCATTAAGATTTTACGCTACAGGAACATTTCAAGCGGTTCTTGGAGATTTAATCACTTGCAACAAATCAATAATCTGCCGCATAATACAAAAAGTCACCGACGTTATTGCGAAACTGGCTCCTATTTACATAAAAAATGCCTGTCCAATCAGAATACCATATAGTTACTGAACAGTTTTATGAACTATCCGTAATAATTTTATAAATACTTATTTTTCAACAAGATCTAAAAGCAATGCTATTTCTGGCGCAGTAGAATTGGAACCACGTTTTTTTTTAAATTCCATTGCGAAAAAGTACTTTTTTTATAGAATAAATTATAGTACGATTTCGTACATTGGTATTTCAAGTATTCAAACAACGCGTAACGATATTGACTACGTGATGAACACTAAACTGACAACTCGAAACAAATACGTTTTATTTGAATAGAACAGCAACAACTTCTAAAAATGTACAGAACAAAACGCAATCCATTCATTCATTTTAAAATCAGTCTCTCTCTCTTTTTAATGATTTCATTACTTAATAAAACTTAATGGGATTGGAGAAAACATTACGCAATAGTCATTAAATTAATGACAGCATTAATTTTAATGGGACATTAACAAATGCAAAACTAATGACGGCTTTCTTGCAACTGACTGATAGTCAATTAAAACCCATTATTCCTTGCACAGTCCGTATTCTGTAGTCTAACTGCTTGAGGTCATGTTCAACGAATCAAGGAAAACAAAGTGATCCTATGTGACAAATTTTCCTCATTTGCTACTCATCGGCCCTGCATATTAGCTTTAGTGGACACGCAGCCTTAACCTAGATCCTGTCCAGTGTATATCTTTAAGTATGGCACTTTAATCAATGACATAATCTGTGTATATCGATATTACATAGTAACGATTTATAATTATAGTTTCTAAGCAAACTGAAACAAGTCATAAAGTAAGGGAATTACTTATTACCGATTTCAATGAAATAAATTCAAAACGACGATGTTACATAATTATCACTATGCTTATTTTTCAATACTACAAATAACTAGCTAATATCCGCGGGATCGTCTACGTTATTTATTATCTTAACAATGTATTTAATGTACACAATGAAAAGGATAAATAAGTTAAAAGCAAGAATACACTTTACTTATAAAATCTCATATGTAGCGTTCGTAAAATTTTAATTTCTTATAACTTTAATACCTATACATCAAGTGAAGATATCGTGGTATCTTTTTAAAAGACAAGATACAAGTGTCTAAGAATTAAAACTAAATAAATCGAAACCTTTTCAGTGATCATTGCGTGATGCGCGTACAAATGTAATCCCCTATTATTTTAGTATACGATAAGAAAATAGATTAATGATGAACTAGAGTTTTTTTTATATTATAGGGGGCAAACGAACAGGGTCTCACTGACCGAACGAAACGCAACAATGCAAGCACTGTTACTTCACGTCGGTTTTCTGTGAGAGGGTGGATACTACCCCGGATGAGCCGACCCATTCATGCTGAAACCAGTAGTAGCTTCACCTTGGCTCAACCACCTACAAGTATGTCCGTGACATATATATATATGTATATATATATATATATGCTTTTATGTTACGAAGTAGCCAACGGACATGTAATTAGGCTGATTATAGGTGACCGTTGCAACCTATTGTTGTATGTAAACCAACTGGCGATAGCAACAGATGTAGTAATGGTGGTCTCCTTTCAAACTTTACCTAGATTTTGTGTTTTATTGTAGTTCTCAACTACAATAGCGGCACGCTATGATGGCCATTTTGACACATTACAATAGTGACGCCAAATGTCGATTTATTTTCTACAAAAACATAATCAAATGCTGCTTTGTTTGCATTAAGCATTGACGCGAGTTTTCCGGAGGTGGTAGTTGTGCTGGCCAATGTTCCCATATATAAATATATATAGGATATAAATATACCTCCTCAAACCTCACATTAATTTGCACTATAAATTTACTGTTCTGTAAAATGTATACTATTTCTTTTTTTTGTTCACAAACAATATTGTATAGCTGTAAGAATCGAATTGTGAGGTCAAATAAATAAATTTATTATTATTATTATATAATTATAAATTTTGAGAAATATAAATACTGAGTGGTGTTGACTGAATACTGAATCATTATAATTCATTATGGATTATGTAAAACTACGCTGTTTTTTTTATTAGTTAATATTATATTTAGATATAATAATAGTTAGATAGATATATAGTTACACATATATATAATTTTGAAATTAGTTCATTACACTGACTATAATAAACTGCAATTAGCTACTGCAAACGTAGTTATTAATATATAGGTAACTTTATGAGTAGATAAACGTCAAAACAGCCATCATAGTGTGCCGCTATAGCATAAAATTTTCAAAAGCTGTTAGACGATGTTTCAAATTCTGTCTCTCTAACCATTTGTTAAATCTTGCTTTCATTGTTCAACAACGTAATGAATAGATAAAAGATATTTGACACGTAATGTATTTAAAACAGTCAGGTGTACTATAAAAGTGTGGAGAATTAAACGTAGTTCTAAAACAAGAGGCTTATATCCAACATTGTTAATTTTTCGGCTGATAACAATAGTACATAAAGCGTTCCAATTCGAACTTCAGGAGTAGCAGCATATTAGGACCTGCCTTGGACTACGTTCCATTTAAATCGGTTATATATTTTACCAACTATAGAATGCGAAAGTCACTTGACTTCAGTGAGACTTTATGCCTATTTCTTAATTCGTAATAATCAAAAAAATCTTTACCAAAATGTTTCTTATTGTCTAATATTTTATATAACCCATGAAAAGATTTGATATTATAAATCGTAATACTCACTCTTCGTAAGTTTTTCCTTTAAATGGACCGCTCACATATTCCATTATGTCCCTCACAATAGTGTCATAAGAGGCAATTTCCTCCGCCAAACTACCGATATCGCATGAATTTAGTTCGGAATAACTTTTAACTTTCGGAGCACTATACACTGGTGAAATGAGAAATAGCAAATAAAAGTACATCTGCTTATCCATTATCAAATATTCGTGTTTTTTTTTTTCGAACTGACTACGCTATTGACCAAGCAACGTCTTAACAGCTTCACCGGACTACTCCAAATATTCGTGTGTACGTCCGCTTGTGGTCAACAAAAGGACAGTAATGTTTTTAAACTAACGCCGGATATTAGTTAACTGTGACTCATTCCCATTATACGATACGACTTTGCTACGGCAACGACTATATCGGAAATGTTTTATTAGTCGTTTGTCCTTCTGTTATACCTTCTATAGATATTTTACATAAACGATTATATGTAATGTCATATAGGTCAGCCGACATTCAAATAACTAATGACACATGTTGTATCATTCGTTTTAATCAACATACAATTTACAATCGCAAAGAATGAAGATTTCATAGAATACATCATTTTATTTTATTATGTTATAAAAGGCCAGCGTTTGAATCTAACCACATTTGGTATTAAGCGACGTTGTGTTTGAAGATTGAAACATGTTTAACCTATAGTTTCATCAATTCATTACCTGTGTATTTGTTTGTGTACCATTTGTGATGTTTATGTTTTATTAACATTGTTTTATTTAGTTACAAGTAAATATTAAGAGTCAATATAGAGGCATAGACTTGGTATTTACAAAGACCTAAGTAAGGGATTCGAGGAGTTTATAGAAGCGAATATAATATAGTATTTGTTTATGTTCTATGAAAATGAAATAAGTTTTCCTAATAAAAATGTTAAAAAGATAGTCTGGTTGTATGTTTTATATGTAGGCTTTTTATTCGAACTGACTGCGCTATTGACCAAGCAAGGTCTTAGCTTCACCGGACTCTTTAATATATGTAAGCGGTAGGAAGGCGTAGTATTTTTTATTATATTTAGCGACTAAAAAAGACTAAATAAACCTAAGCCATGTTATTACCAAAAATTTAAATACTTGGCATAAAAAAGTTTCCTAATAAATGCACCGCGTTCGACCAAGGCAAGTTCACGATGTCCTTTTTCACAAATCTAACCTAACGTAACCAAAGCGAGACAAAAAAGCAAGATGGCGAACATTCAGCGACCGCGGTGCATTTAATATGACACCTTTTTAAAGCCAAGGTTCAATACGTATTTAACTTTTTTCTAATAACACCGTATAGGTTTTTGTTCGCAAAATTCGAACTTTGCCAGGATTCAGAGAAAAGACGAAACGATTGTCTCCAAAAATATTATCTAGGTTATTCGAAATAGTAATGTTTCGACAGATAACTAAGATCATCATAGCATAGTATCAACTTTAATTTCGGTCACATTTTTTTTAGAAAGAAAGTATCATGTGGTATAAAATAATAAATAAACAAAGTATATTTTTATTTTCAATTTGTTACGTTTTCTCCTCTGTATATAAAATATATTAAGATAATAAATAATGAAACCAGTCGCGGGTAGCAGTTAGTATAAAAATAAAACCATCATTATCGCAGCGTTTAAAAATACTTTTAATCCATATTAAAACTTTTGTTTATATTTACAAATACTAATACTTGATAAGGTAATTAATGTATTGATTCATATAGCGTGTTTTGATTGTGCATTATTTTACGTTATTTAAAGAATTTTATCGCATAAGAACGGATAACAAACGAAACCATAATTAATATGTTAACGACTGGTCCATTACGTTATGGTATTGAATGCATACTTAGAATTTCACTTTGTTTGGCAGTAACTCTATAAATTAGATATGCAGCTATATCTGTTACGGAGTAATAACATTAAGTTATCTCTTAGACTTTGTACCAAATATTAATTTAGACATCAAATTTGCTAAATCAAAAGTATACACCCCTTACTATAAATGTAAGTTCTTTTTTTCGAACTGACTACGCTATTCGCCTGACGCGCCTTCGCAGCTTTATCGGACTAATATGATATATGTAAGAAGCGGTACGCCCGACGCTAATACAAATTATCTAATATAGTCATACGTTCCACATAACAGTTCGTACTTTCTCCGAATAACCCAACTTCTTGATAAAGCATTGGTGTAAATGATTTATTTGCCGAGAACTGAGTGCCATGTTAAAGGTATACAACTTCCTGGAAGCGACCAAATACGTATCACTGACTGACCATAAGTATCTAAGAGTCTAGGCGTATCTAAAATTAATTGTATATAGATAGCCATGGCTTATAAATACTTACTTATCATAAGATATAAAAGATACTGATTATTTTTTTAAATATAAAAAAATACATTCAGACTAACGTAATCCAATCAATCGAATATTAATACTGCAATTGTTGCGTTTTCAATACGCATCATTGTGAAGTGAAATATAAGCGTAGAATAAATTTATATGGCTTCCAATGAAGATAACAATAGGTCCGATTTGAGCAGATTGTGTCGCATTGAATGGATGCGACTTTTATAATGCTTATTGTAGTACCTACATGTTGCGATCCTGCTTAAATTTAATCTACTGTGACAGAATAATTTGGTGTTATTTGAACTATTCGTGTACTTTATGCCTGGGTATGCGTGTTGTTGAATATATTAGCAATTGTCTGTTTGAAGTACCGTATTTTTATGTATCTAGAGTTCAAATTCGTTCAGTACAAGGTGGAAGATTTTTCGATGGTAAGTTTTTCTTCATCCGTCCAGGGTATCTAGACTGTAGGAAATATCTGAGATTTATTCTAAGTATTATTCATGCCCGCTTTTAGATATCTCACTACGCCGAAAAGGTCTCTGCCTGTGTGAAGAAACAAATTATCTACCTAGTCCGTGACATATTGGTGATTCAGTATGTCGATTTGTCGTTAGATCCAGGGTTTGTGCCGACATTTTCGTTCAGTTCAAAAATTCTTATGCCAGCTTATTCTATAGTAATATTGCAAAAATGTAATGTTTGGACTGTTTGTCAATAGTGTTAACTAAAAATTAACCCCCAGAAGTCAAATATTTATTTACTGTTTACTTCACTGATATCTCCAGTAATAAATAAAACACATTTTAATGGTGGTAGAGCCACGCTGAAGCTGTTACTGGTTTCAGCATGAATGGGTCGGCTCGCCCGGGGTAGTACCACCCTCTCATAGAAAACCGACGTGAAGTAACAGTGCTTGCATTGTTGCGTTTCGTTCGGTCAGGGAGAGCGCCGGAGACGACCCACCTCCCCTCCCCTCTCCATCTCCCTCCTCTAATCCTTCCCCAAAGGGTGGCAACGCACTTGCGACTCCTGTGGTGTTGTTAGTGTCCATGGACGGTGGTGATCACTTAACATCAGGTGACCCACCTGTTCGTTTGTCACCTATGACATAAAAATAAAAATAAACCTTTTCAGGGTATGACAATTTAATTTTAAACTCGTCGACAGGTCATTATTTTGAAATCGATCTTGACAGCGCAATTGAGTAGTCCGGTGAATCTGTAAAGACCTTGCCAGGTCAATAGCGTAGCCGATTCGAAAAAATAAAATTAGCGCAATTGTTTTTTTTTAGTACATTTTTTTTTGCATAGCCATCTCTTGATGACTGGCGTTATTATTGACGTCTAGCGGCAGTGCTTCAGCACTTATAAAATCCATCTAAGTCGAAAGCTCGAATTTTGTGACGTCTCCCTTAAAATTCAATTTACAGACGTCCTGTTGTATAATTTATATTGTTCTTGAGTATGTTCATGTGCTATTAAGTTTTATTTAAACAGGTGCGGTTGATGATAATTTTGGTGTTTGATATTACTTAAATTATGTTAAGAAACATGAAACATAACTAAACTAGCTTACAAAATTGTAATTTTATTTTATTTTTTATTTTTTACAAAAAGGTACAATTATAGATAACAGATTGAAATTATATGAGTAACATAACTATTGTAACATAATAAATCTGAAATCCAATTATAAATTGTACACAACATTATCAATTGTAACAATAACCACAGTTAGCCTAGTGTAATGATAAAATAAATATTAGGGATACACGACTATCATACGTCTATGTTTCTAATACAATATGTGCCTTAAATTTAATTTTTTAAAGCTGTCATTAAATATGTCTTTGTGAACACAGAATTCGTTATAGTACTTGCACATTCGATACAACGGATTGCTTTTTGAAACGTTGTTATTAACTGCTGGTAAATGAAATAATTGCTGAGCTCGTACTGAGTAAGTTGGTATTCTGAAATTGATTTTTATATTTATAATTGATGGTTTAATATGGCCTTTATAATATTTTAACACTAGCGTTCTCCGGTGAAGCTGTTAAGACCTTGCTAAATCAATGGCGTAGTCAGTTCGAGAAAAAAAATTAGAGAGTTCGGCCTATAAAAGGTAAGACGTCGTTAATCGGACATTCATAGCTATGTCGAAGTTATTGTAGGGTGAAGCTCTGCTCGGATAAACAGTCACAGAGTGTTAATTGGTTTCCCTGACTGACTATACGTTCGTTTATTACAAAATACTCTAAAATTATTATAATTCAAGCATCTGATAGGTTTACAAAATCTGTATAATGCCATCAGGTCATTGAAAATATTTTTATTAAGGAAATTATATTGAATTTAATGCCTTTATTATCATTTATATGGATTTAAAATAATCGTGCATAATTATAGAAACATTACACATAACCAAGCTTTAAAGTTCAAAACAAAATGAACTATAAAATTAATGAATAATTTCTTAAGAATTGTCTCAGAAATTGGTAAGAAAGATTTGTGACTAAGTGTATAAATCACGGTCTTGTTTGGTTATAAAAATAATGCGGTTTTTTAAACAAAACTTGTTCGTTTTTATGTGAAGAGACATTTTTTACGTTCATAGAATATGTCTTTCAAAACGTTATTTTTAATGGTGTCGTGTATTTTGTTATATTTTAAGCACTTCACTAAATCGTTTCGTTTTATTACTATTTTCAGTGCTGTTATGATCTTAAAAGGTGCTTTACACTTGTTCTGTCTGCCTTTAATGTTGACATTAATTTTTCTGACTCAAGTTATAATTCTATCCATTACTTTTACAAAATAGTTTCTATAAGCTTCTAAGAGGCGTTTAGAGGTCAGTTTCTTTTGAAAATTATTATTTTTTCAAGTCCAGTAGTCTTTTATCGGATTAATCTTCTAAAGTGTTTTTTTTTTGCCATCGCCTCAAATTTTTTGTCCATCTATCGCATGTTGCGTTACATCCGACCGCGGGGTAGGGGTAAAGTGAAAGGCGCTCGGCAGATCAGCCAAGGCCAGTATGAGTGTACCCATGTCTAAATTCATAATGATTAAATGTTTGAAATAAATATTGTGCTTAATTTTTAACATGTGTCTATCATCTGAACGATTCTATTTATTATGTATTCCGTACTC
>MU158748.1:923062-1113062 GCA_015888305.1 Antheraea pernyi | reverse complement strand
ATAGATATCTCAAGCTCATTATCAATTTGCCGGATAATGATTTCAAGGATCATGTCAAGCGGGCTTTAATCTCGAAAAGCTATTATTATACGGTGGTTCAATATATGAACGATGATGACGTCTGGAAATGACGCCAGTCCTCCATTAAGACTATTATTATTCTGTGCGCTAATCTCTGTGCATCCACCAAAAATGAATGTGGGTGTCTGTAAAAATATTTGTCATGAAAAGATAAATCGAGTTTCTTGCCGGTTCTTTTCGATAACTGGGTTGTTCTTCCGACCCGATGGTAGCTTTGACGTTCAATAACGCTTTCTTAGGGTCTAAGTCGAATGAAGTGTTTTTGATTTTGACTTCATATAGATTTTTCTTTTGCTTTTTTTTATGTCATAGCAGGCAAACGACCATGTGGGTCACGAGATGTTAAGTGATCACCACCGTCCATAGACACTAACAAACCAGGGGAGTCGAAAGTGCGTTGCCAGCCTGTGTTTGGAGGAAGTGGGTGAGAGGTAGGAGACAGGGGAGGTGGGCCTCCGGTGCTCTCACTGGCCGAACGAAACGCAACAATGCAAGCACTTCACGTCGGCTTTCTATGAGCGGTTGGTACTACCCCGGACGAGCCGGCCCATTCATGCTGAAACCAGTAATAGCTTTAGCGTGGCTCTACCACCATTATAATAAGGAACAAAAATTAAGTCATACATAAATACGTATATTATTTATTTATTGTATAATTACACTGAAGACACTTAGTGTTAAATAATTTGTTCGAGAAATGTTTCAATGGAAGAAAAGTTACAGAATATCGTACGTTTATGACACACGTGAGTACCTACTTATATGTTACGAAGGATTATTTTCAACAACTTTAGTATGAAGTTAATGGGGCTTGTACTTTCAGAATAGGGTCACCACACGTCTGTTTAATAAACGATTTTCCGTAATATGATATCGTTAAAATCGAAATCCGAGAGGAATCAAAGAATATTACAGAATTTACGTCGGTTTATATAATAATACGCTCTTGTCTCATTCTTTCTTTCTGGTTGTTCGTGGATGCGTGCACTGCATTCAGACGGCGTAACGAACACTGAACAAAATCTATGCTACTCAAAAGTGACTAATGAATTGTTAAAATTGTTTACTTGTAAGACAAAATTTCACTTATATCGTGTGTCTTTAAGACATGATGTTTTTTTTTAATTCGCGACTTAACTATTCCACCGATCATTATGAAAATTTGCATGCACATTCTTGATCACATACATATATATTTTATAAAAAAAAGTACTTTGGAGGGATAAAACAAATCTCCATTAATAAGGATAATTTTATCTGCGCTTGCAATCTAACATTAACGTTGCAGTTGAAAATTATGAATATATTTTCCCATTATTATACTGGGTAAGAAATTATGCTAACTAAAAATAAACTGTCTCCGGTTCTGTTGTGTTCTATTTCCAGTGATATTTTATATACATACAAATGTTAATTGCTTACCTTAAAAAATCTAAAATAATCCAGTTTACGACCAGAGGACCAGACCACACCAGGAGATTATGAACGATAAAACTACCATCGGTTCGGAAAACGATCAAGTCGTCGGGAAGACCTGATAAAAAAGCTTATCTGGTTTTTGGTCGTTGGTTTGTTGATATATAGTTTACAACAATGTATTGTAGATATATTGTCTTTAGCGGACTCAAACATCACTAACGTTTACATACTGATCCACCATATAATAAATAGTCTTTTAACATCAAATCCTTCTTCATGATACTTGTTCTTATTAGTCGGCAAGTTGGTTGTATTTTTTTACGATTCTTTTGCAGTACTTTTTTTCTATGATAGCACGGAAAAATGACTGCACTATACCTGATGGTAAACACAAAACAATCTAAAAACAATGGCGACCACCGAGTGGCACACTATCCATCGATGGTCGCCGCTGTCATGCCGAAAATGCCTGTGAAAAACTGGATATGTACAGGCTGATCCCGAAACGCGACCCGCAGAAGCGAATCACTCAACAATTTGACATCTGTGATACAGTTGAACATTAGTACAGATGTCAACGATAATTACTATTGGTACGATGATAATACATAGGTTATTCAATTAAATTCAGTGTCATAGATTAAGTAACTATCTTTGTCATTTGCTTTGTTTTTAATAAATATTATTATTATTATTACTATGACGAGATTTTTCGTCACATGCATGGTGGTTGCGACCCAGTCAGGCTGTAGAACCCTACCACCCCGCTGTCGCCATTGCCTCATTCGTTTTTCAGCAGGGTGCACCACGTGCAGGTGAAGTTGGTTTGGGTGTCTCAAGTCTTATGATGTTATTCGACACCCCTTACACCCCCTTACACTTGAAACACAGGATGGCCCATTTGAGAATGTTTCTGGTATTAAAAGAATGCCAGTCCTTATTGTTCTTATTAAAAAGTGGCAACCCTACTTCTGATCGCAGTTTCGGATATTAGTGGCGGCTTGTCCAAACAAGTTTGTTCTGAAGTAACGCGAAGTTTCGGCATAATTTTTCTAAGGGTCGTGTTAATGTGCTAAGGGCGGTCCTCGGGCCCATTACGTGAAGAAATGTACATATAAATAACAGTAAATTAGTACAGAATGTTAATTGCTTTCGGTTACTTAGACACACTTTTTGATGGTGGTAGAGCCAGGCTGAAACTATTACTGGTTTCAACATGAATGGGTCGGCTCGCCCAGGGTAGTACCACCCTCGCACAGAAAACCGACGTGAAGTAACAGTGCTTGCATTGTTGCGTTTCGTTCGGTCAGTGAGAGCGCCGGCGGCCCACCTCCCCTCCTCTCTCCTCTCTCCTCTCCCTCTCCCTCCCCTAACCCTTCCCCCAAAGGGTGGCAACGCACTTGCGACTCCTCGGGTGTTGTTAGTGTCCATGGACGGTGGTGATCACTTAACAGCAGATGAGCCATCTGTTCGTTTACCACCTATGACATAAAAAAACAAATTGTCATAGGCATTCAGTTATTATGTAAGCGGCGCTATAGGACTTTAACCAATGATCTTATAATTAAAAAGCTGTAGAAACGTCATTAGCGCTTCGACAGCATCCTATTAAAACTAGGCTAGCTAGCGTGTCTAGTCCCGTCAATCCGCCCGTATCTAAGCAACATAAAATTATTTCTTTTTCACCACCTATATTGACGATATGCCATCTTACATCCACATTTTATCTAAGGCAGTGTGGCGTTACAATATTACTTTACGTATGTGTGCGTTATCGTGCCCTTTGTCTTGTCAAAATCTCATGTAAGTAACGTACCTTTGATTTGCCTTTTTAGTTTAATACCATTGATTTTTACACTTCACGTTGACTGTCATCAACGAGAAATCTCATCGTTTGTGAACTTGACAAGGAGGACCACTACAAGTGATCTCGTCCTTTCTTTAGTTGCCATATTTGTATAACTACGAATAAAGTCTTAATATAGCAGTGTAAATATAGGTCGGTGGTGCCAGGACAGAGAAAAAAATCAGGTTTGGGTTACATGAACTTGTGTTCAGATATAACTATGAGAAAATTCGTACTATGTATTTCTTCGAAAGACACTATTTTTTACTTATTGATTTTTAACATTTAAACATTAACATTTTTGGTAACATAACATAATTAAAACAAAACGGGGACTTAGGTCAGTTTCTTAAAAAGTCTCGTGGCAGCGTGTTTGGGTACTGATAAAGCTGTAAAGGCGTATCAGGTCAATAGCTTAGACACTTAAAAAAAACACTACATCTTTTCTTTTCGAACAACTACATGCTAAATATTATGACGTTACTTTGCACTTCCGCCTGGAATTGATTGGCCGCTGTCATGTCTCACTGCACCAGAGAAAGTTTGTGAATCAACAAAAAGTAATTAAAACGCGTCTTTGGTCAACGGTTGAACCCGAAGATGGCGGATGGTTAAATCTGTCGTCGGTTGACATTATCTGTGTGTAATTGTAGAATATAAAAAAATATGTGTCGGTAACAACCTATTTCATCCGATATTTAATGGCATATATTCTTTGATACCATATGATTTTCTTTTTATCTTTAAATACCAATGTAATGTATACCAAAAAATGTCCATATTTTTTGTTTTTACATTGTTATTTCATTAATTAAAACTTTCACTGCACAAAATTATATGATTGATTAGCTTTACCTAATATTAGGATGATTTTTTAAATTTTATTTCTATAGTTCATATTTTTTGAAAGGATAATTAGCCCTGTAAATTACTCAAAAATAAAAAATAATTGTCTAATTTTACTATTTAAAAATATTCAAAGTTCAACAAAGGTGATTTTTAGCAATAAATATATATTATAGCCCTAAGTATCCTCTTTCAAACGAACCCAAAGACTTTTTTGTAGCTATAATAATTATCGAGATATTTAAGAAATAAATTTGGAAAACTGGACAAGTAATTAAATTTTGAATTTTGCATAACTTTTGACAATCTTTTTTAATATTTTGTAAAGCTTCGTTTTACATTCAAAAGATTTCCCAATAAATTTAATCGAAATTTTTCTAGATAGATTCCAACACTTGGTTACTCACAAAGCATAAAATGTAGTACACAGTCACGTGGATAGCGATTATGTTTCATTCTATTGTAAGTGTTGATAAACAAACCGAATTAAGGTCACATTACGATGATTAGGCTTGAAGGAGCTTCTTACAAACCATTAAGGTCACAAGCAAGTTAAAGGTAAATCGATAAATCATTATTCTATGTGAGGAGCGATATATGTTAGTATAATACATGCCTTTACTCGCATGATTGATATGTGGTAATTAGGCCCGTACGACGCGGACGTGTCGCGTCTGCTAGAGGCATAGAACAAGTTGAAATACAAGGTCGCACAAGGTCAAGGGCTTGCGACTTCAGCCTATTGTTACATGAATAATATTAGGTAGGGAAACAATAACAGTTGTATTAAAGAGGTTCGAAATATACGCATATTTAATTGCAATTGTTTCACAAAACCGTGGTCCCAAAAGATTTTTTAAACTTCGTATTTTGCTGACAACAGTCTTTTAACCAATGTTTCATAAAAACAACATTCATTTCTATGGAACTTAAAACTTTATGGTTTTGGATAGTCCAGGGGTTAACTGTTTAGGCTACAGAGTCTGCCAAAAAAATAGACCGAAAAGCGTTACTTTCCTTCTGCGCAGTCGGATAAAAATTTATTAAAAGTTTTAGCGGGATCTTGGAACGTCGTATAGTGGATTTTATATTTTATTCATAATCTTTTGTTATTTGATCTATATTTTGTACTATCGGTGGTGTTTTACATAATACAGTTCGGTTATAATGCACGAGTGAAGTGGATGGAATGTAATATCATGAAGCAAGAATCCCGACTTGCCACAAAAATTCCCTGGAAAGTCCTAACAAGACAGCCACCTTCTTGCTAGTTCATTAAAATAATCACTAATGTTACACTCATCACGTATAGTGTCGATTCAGTCAGGAATGGCAATAAATATTTCTTAGATACTGTCACTATTTATTTGGCCAGAGCTTCGCCTTACAATAACTTCCACATAGGAGTGCGTCCAGATCAGCGACATCTTGCCCTTTATATGCCGAACTCCCACCAATGTAGTCTCACACCGGAATGAATAATGAATAGCCGATAACTTCCACCAATAGCGTTCGAGGTCATTAGTAACACCCCGATAGAGTCAATAGCGCGGTATCACAGGTCAATAGTGGTTCCCCGGGTGGCGTTGCAGTCTCGCCTCTCGGGTGTGTCACGGTACCAGACGTAGACATTAACACTAACTTGTAATAAGCATTACCTACTCGACAACGGCTCTCGCTGTGAACTAGAAAATTGGTTGCTAAAATAAATAAAAAAATGTATTAAAAAAGAAATAAACATTGCCACATATCGTCTTACAAATAAATAATAATTATATTTGAAATGTATGAAGCGACTTTGACCTTCATACTCAAGGTTCTGAATTCCCGAGTACGTTAATTACTATTTCAATTTGCAGGTTAGTGCCGGTGGCTTTAATTTGTCAGACCTATTTGGATTCCGTAACTAACCGTCACTGCCTTCGCAACCTCTTGCCGTTTAATGAAGTTATTGCTATTCCAAGTTTGTAGGCAATTGATGTTACATTATGTAGTTTAATAAACTTCACAGTTTGCATTAAGTTTCGTAATGTACTATGAATATTATAAATTTACGTATCCTATATAATATTCGATAGATAATATGTTATGATTTGTATTTTATAGAATCATTGAGAGATTAATCATCAATTACTATATTTTCTTTAAAGAGCATTAATTCAAGCGATGATAGCTTAGTTGACAGCGTTTTTTTATATTATAGGCGGCAAACGAACAGGTGTGTCATATATTGGATAGATAATAAATTATGATTTGTATTTTCTAGAAACATTGAGAGATTAATCATCACTTACTTTATTATCTTTAAAGAACATTAATTCAAGTGATTATAGCTTAGTTGATAGCGTTTTTTTTTATATTATAGGCGGCAAACGAACAGGCCATCACCTGATGGTAAGTGATCACCGCCGTCCATAGACACTAGCAGCACCAGGGGAGTCACATGTGCGTTGCCGGCCTGTGTTTGGGGGAGGGGGGAATGGGCAAAGGAGAGGGGGCGGGGAGGAGGGTATCCGGCACTCTCATCTACCGAATGAAATGCAACAGTGCAAGCGCTGTTACTTCACGTCAGTTTTCTCTGAAAGAGTGGTACTACCCCGGACGAGCCGACGAATTCATGCTGAAATCAATAATAGCTTCAGCGTGGCTCTACTACCATCAAAACCAACGTATTCAAACTTTGCGTCGATAGACATAGGTTCGAATCCTAGTAACTGAGTCGACGCTTTCGGTGACGGAAAACATCGTGATGAAACCATAGCATGATGGTATTGCTTTTTATAAGCCCGCCTCGCTAGCTTATTAGCCTCAAGTTAAAAACCTTTGCCAAGTACCTATCGGTGTATTCTGGCAGCTGCACTTGAGAGCCAGTCCTCTAGGTTTAGCATGTTTACCACATTAGACCACATCATCATCTAACATCAGACAAGATTGTAGACAAACGCTAAGGCCTATAAAGTATTAAAAAAAACATTAATGTTATCTTTACAATTAACTAACTATTGCTTTTAGCTTCGGTCACGTTCTCGGGACTGAGCGGGTGTGCAGCCGATTCTATATGAGAGTTATGCAGGCAATGGTTGTCTATGGCCCCGGTGTGGGTCGCCGCCCTCTGCGCCTACAATTTTTCGGTTTTACGCTTTCGCAGTGCGCAGTGCATTGTAGCGCAGAGGGCTGTCAGGGGTTACCACACCATGGCCTCTGCGGCGGCCTTCGTGCTGGCGGCTTCCTACTCTGAGATCAGGAGACAGGAGTTCTTGCTGTGTATGATTTCACGGCAGCGAAAAAGAGAAATGGGGAGCCTTCAGCTCCCAAGGAGATCGAGGAGAGGCGGTAAATCTTGAGAAAGGAGGCAGGAGCTGGCGGACGTGCATCACGGGCGTTACACAATTGACGCCGTCTACCCGGTCCTGCCGGAGGTCATAAACAAGGAGTGAGACTTCCTCTCGTTTCGACTGATGCAGGTGCACACCGGACACAGATGTTTCACGTGGCACCTGCACCATATCGTGCGCAGGGAGCCGACTGCTGCATGCCGCAAGACCGGCGCTGACGAGAACACCGCGCAGCATACTCTGTTTGAGTGTGCTGCGTGGCAGGAACAGCGCCGCAATCTGGCTGAGATGGTAGGGCAAAATTTATCTCTGCCGAATGTGGTTACGGCTATGCACGGCAGCGAACAGGCATGGCAAGCGATGGCCTCCTTCTGCGAGTAGGCCATCTCGCAGAAGAAGGCGGCGGAGGGAGCCCGGGAAGAGGATTCTCTGAGCGGCTCCTTCTGCCAACGGAGGATCGATAGGGGACCTAAGGGGATGGGTCGGGAGCCCGTTTCCTCATTGCACAGGTCTGACTGATGAAGGGAGGCAGCTGGAATGTACCCAGTCTGTCTCCCTGTCAGGCAGGAGCCCGGCGGGCACGTTCCGCTGGGTGGGCCGTTAGGGCAGCAAGGGTGAGTAACTAGTACGATCCCTGGCCGCCCCAACAAACAAAATCTGTCGGTACATTGTGGTGATTTAGTCCGTGCGAGTCAAACATAACCCACTCTCTCCCCCGGGACGATGGGTATCCATAAGGGAATTCCCCTAGTTAATAAAAAACACTCGGGACTAGTACTTTTTTTATGAAAGATGCCTATTTTTTGTTGTTCCATTAACCCTTTGTCATTTTTTTAATGTCCAAAGAAGCAGACGGATGTCACATAGTTAAGTGTATAAAAATATTCGCTTATATATAAAACTAATATATTATAAGACCACAATATTTATCTTATTAATACTACGAACTAAACTGAAAGCACCCAGTAAAGTCTCCTTAATAGTTAAACACAGGTATACCTTCGTATAACAATGTATGTATCCCCTGGGTTGATAGTAATTTAATTTACTTGTTCACTGCTTCTTAACGTATTTTTTACTTTAGAATTATCTTGCAAAGTAGCAGTCCACGAAAGCAATAAAAATAATCCAAGTTTTTACTAATTAAATTTTAAGTTTTCTAGAAACCTTTTATGTCAGCTAAAATAATTAATTAAGATTAAAGCCTTACTGACTAGTCCAATAAATGTCACCAACGTGAACCGAGGGACGTACCCTCACCACATATATAACAGTATAAATCACACGGACATTTGAAATTGGAGTTTTGTCAATTAATATTGAATAAAGTATGGACCTTCTTTATTTGAACAATATTTATCTTACGCTCGTAGGTTAGTTAGCAACTTGAATAATGTTATTTTCTAGTATATAACGAACACATCCATACATATAATAAAAATGAGGTGTCTGTGTGTAATGTCAAAATTACAACGTTTTATTGATGGAATATAAAATTATATATACTATTTATAATAAAAATCCAATTTTTACAATTTCGTCTGACTGTATTTTTAGGGTAAACTCTTAAATCAAAGGACCGATTTTGACGTGAATTTTGCTGGCAGATAGGTTTATAGGATTTATAGGGAGTGTCATAGGCTCTTTTATTTTAAACTAGCTATTATCCGCGAATTAGTCCGCAGTAAAATCTCCGAAATGTTTGCGGGGTAGTAGGGTTTTAAAGCCCGACTGGGTCGTGACCACCATGCATGTAGCGAAAAAGCCCGTAATAGTGATTCGTTCTGCGCGTCGCGTTTCGGGGTCAGCTCATGCACATCCAGTAGTGAATGACTTTCGCCGTGGTTCAAGTTCCGGTGAGATGATTAACACTGATCACCTCTGGACACGGACGGAGATTGTTCGCTGACGCAGGCCGGCATGACAGCGGCAACCGGCGAGGGATAACACGTCTCTCGGTAGTCGCCATTGTTTTTGGATTGCACTGTGCTCACCATCAGGCACAGTGCAGTCACTTTGCAGTGCTACAATAAATAAAAAACTGTTTTTGAAAGAGCATTTCTCTAACTCATTTTCTCCTAATTTTACATTTCTTTAATAGAATTTAAAAAGCGCGTACGGAACCGCGGGTAATACCTAGTTTTACATAAAAAGATATATTATAGCTTATATACTCTATCTTGAATCAACTGCAATAATACTTAAAAGCTTAATATACTTTGTTTGTCTTTTTTTTCGTTTATTTGGATGCGCTAATCTCTCACACATTAGTCCGATTTATTTTGTACTTTAATTATCTTATTTTTCTCTCCTATTCTTATTTCATTTGAAAGATAATACGCTAAAACGAGATTAATGGACATTCTTAAGTGCAATTGATACGTTTTTTTTTCCTCGAACTGACTACGCTATTGACCTGGCAGGGTCTTCACCGGACTACTAAGGTTGACGCTTAAGGCACTCAACCGATTTGGGTTTTAGGTAACATACACAAGGGTGCACGCACACCTCGGCTTGGGCTGTTACCTGGAAAAAGTCGCGTCTGACCTAGCTAACTATTCTAAGCTATTCATACATATATACATTTGTGAACCATACAATCGAAATTGCATGATTCACAAATGAATACGTGTATATAGGATTGAAACGAACTAAAACTATTCGATTCAGTTCGATGAGGGAAAAAAAAACAAAACCCTCCCACCATGTATACACATGTATACAATGTATACCATGTATACAAGTATATGTGCACGTGTGTGAGTTCTAAGTATACTAGGTATTATTACTAATCGAATTCAGTCGTTTTTAATATTAAAATGTTGAATTAATATAAATTACGTATGTTTAAACAGATTTGGTACAAACCACGACGTCACTGTTGTGTAGGGAGTTGATTACGTGACTGACTGACTGAGCGTGGAATGGTACTTCCGTTTCATAGGCTTTTATAGCTCGATCTTTCCCGGTAATGCTCGGTTCTTGACGTTCCATGTCACTGTAGGTGTAGAGCCACGCTGAAGCTATTACTGCTTTCAACATGAATGGGTTGGCTCGCTCGGGTACTACCACCCTCTCATAGAAAACCGACGTGAACTAACAGTGCTTGCATTGTTGCGTTTCGTTCGGTCAATGAGAGCACCGGAGACCCACCTCCTCTACCCGTCCCCGCCCTTAACCCCCCCCCCCAAACGGCAGGCTGGCAACGCACTTGCGACTCCCCTGGTGTTGCAAGTGTTTATGGACTGCGGTGATCACTTAACACCAGGTGACCCACCTGTTCGTTTGCCTCCTATGATATATATATATAAAAACACGGATCAATTGCATTTTTCCGACGACCTCAAAGAGCAGAAGATTCCTGTTCGCGAGGTTCATCGTATGCGCTCTCCGCGCACCAGGGCTCCATACGACATGGTTCTCGTTGTCCTCGATCGCACCCCTCAAGGGAAAGCGATCTTTAATCTCACATCCCTCTGCGGCCTCTACGGCGTTATCGTCGAGCCGCCGCGCAAAACGTCTGTGCCCTCGCAGTGTCACAACTGCCAGGTGTACGGACACTCTGCACGAAACTGTCTCCTGAAACCCAGGTGCGTTAAGTGCCTCGGCGACCACTCCACCAAGGAGTGTTCTCGCACGAAAGACTGTAACGCCGTAGAGGCCGCAGAGGGATGTGAGATTAAAGATCGCTTTCCCTTGAGGGGTGCGATCGAGGACAACGAGAACCATGTCGTATGGAGCCCTGGTGCGCGGAGAGCGCATACGATGAACCTCGCGAACAGGAATCTTCTGCTCTTTGAGGTCGTCGGAAAAATGCAATTGATCCGTGTTTTTATATATATATATCATAGGAGGCAAACGAACAGGTGGGTCACCTGGTGTTAAGTGATCACCGCAGTCCATAAACACTTGCAACACCAGGGGAGTCGCAAGTGCGTTGCCAGCCTGCCGTTTGGGGGGGGGGGTTAAGGGCGGGGACGGGTAGAGGAGGTGGGTCTCCGGTGCTCTCATTGACCGAACGAAACGCAACAATGCAAGCACTGTTAGTTCACGTCGGTTTTCTATGAGAGGGTGGTAGTACCCGAGCGAGCCAACCCATTCATGTTGAAAGCAGTAATAGCTTCAGCGTGGCTCTACACCTACAGTGACATGGAACGTCAAGAACCGAGCATTACCGGGAAAGATCGAGCTATAAAAGCCTATGAAACGGAAGTACCATTCCACGCTCAGTCAGTCAGTCACGTAATCAACTCCCTACACAACAGTGACGTCGTGGTTTGTACCAAATCTGTTTAAACATACGTAATTTATATTAATTCAACATTTTAATATTAAAAACGACTGAATTCGATTAGTAATAATACCTAGTATACTTAGAAGATCATTGTTACCTATTTATATTTTTAGTTTTAATGTTTTTGAACCGTTGCTTTTGCTCGCGGTTTCGATCGGTTTAATGAAGATTTGATACCTCGGGGACTATACTTTTTCTGAATTAAAGTTATGTCCCTTTCTGAACTCCTTACACCGTGCATTTCATGATAATCCGTTATAAATTAGTAAAGTAAGTTAATGTAAAGTGGTAGATAATGTAATAAAGCGTAACAAAAAAACAATTCGTAAAGGTCTAGTGGTTTGACCAGTGGAATATCATTCCGATGCCCGCAGATTCGAATCCCGGTATATACCATCAATTTTTCGGAATTTTGTCGCGTACAAATACTAATTTTAATTGGTAAAACTATCGGCCGACGGTGAAGGAAATGTTTCTATAGTAATACCGTATGTAAACATAGAAACTTAGAACCGTGGATTTCTCAGAGTTTGAATTCGCCTATACGTAGTGGACTGGCGTGGTGATTATGCCCTTACAACCCTTATGCCCCAAACAAGCTGACATTCGTATATATAATATTAATAAATTATTAAAAAACTTCTGTGGCATCACAATTCCAGGACACACCATTTACCATCGCAGAAAGAATTGGGATCCTTAGTTTCAACATCTCTAGTGACGTTCAATTTCGTAGTCACCTGGAAGACAAGGTTAAGCTGGCAACCAAAAAATACGGTATTCTGAATAAGGCGAAACGGTACTTCATCCCTGGGCAAAGACTGTTGTTGTACAAAACACAAGTTCGACCCCATATGGAGTACTATTGCCATCTCTGGGCGGGAGCACCTGGATACCAGCTATGAGAATTGTTGGCGATCCCAAGCTCACAGACGGTATCGAACCACTAAGTCTAAGGAGGGACATCGCCTCTTTATGTGTGTTCTACCGATTGTATAATGGGTTGTGTTCCGAGCAAATGTTTAACATTATGCCTGTAGCAACTTTCCACCATCGTATCGCTCGCCATCGGCAGGGAATTCATCCCCATACATTGGAACCGAAATGGTCTCGGACGGTTCGGTTCCAGAAGAGTTTGCTTCCATGAACGATCCGATTGTGGAATGAGCTTCTTGCTGAAGTTTTTTATGGGGACTACAGTATGGAATGCTTCAAAGGGGAAATAAATGGGTTATTTAAGGGTCGGCAACGCGCATGTGACACTTTTGATGTTACAATCGTCCATAGACTGCAGTGACCGCTTTATGTCAGGCATGCTTGCTTGTTTGCTACCGGCGGAGTATTAAAAAATAATAATAATAATAAGGAAGTAAGAATCAAATTTTATTCACATATTTGGTATGTTTATTTCTCGTTAATGAGTATTAATACATTTTGAAAACTAAAATCGTAACTTAATCATTTCTAATAATAGTATAACCCAATAAGGAGCCTGATATTACCCGCAGGCATTAAATCAAATAATTTAATTTAATTTGCTTACCCTTACAAGACATAATATTCACGGTTCGTTGATTTATTACGATATCAAAGCCTTAAGCTTCGGTACAGTTTACGTAAAATAATATATTGCCTTTATTCAAAATTAATTTAATTTACAACGAATATAATACGACACGTAGCCCAAGGGGTGAGACTAAATCATCCCCGACGTTACCAGACCGTAAATTCGTATTAACTTTACAATAAGACAGAGTTACAGTGGTCCAAAACGCCATAATTCAATTTTTAAAAGACTTTCGAATTACCAGCGCGTTTTTTGCGTTAATTAAAACCTTAAATCTGACGCAATGCTTATATCATTCATATATAACCTTTTAAATGGATATATTATTAGAATCAAATCAGTAGTACTAGAGAATAACCACTTAAAAATAATCAAATTTTACCTCTTTGACATAATAAATAATACAGATTATTGTTAAACTTTATGTTAATATTTGGCTGTATGCGATGAGAGTCTTTGCCTGTTCATTTTTCTTATGTAATACTTGATGGCGGAGTTTTTGGCGGGATCTTGGAATGTCATGTAGTGGATTTTATAATCTTGTGTTATTTGGCCCTATATTTTGTAATATTGATGGTGTTTTTTTTTGTAATAAAGTTTGGTTACTGTGCACATGTAAGTGGATGGGAAATAATACCACAGAGCATGGATTTTAATTTGCCACAAAAACCCAAGACAGCCACCATCTTGTTAGTTCATTGAAATGATCGCAAAATACTTACAATATCGTTACTTATTCGACAATGGCAGTAATAATCTACTAGAAAATTGGTTGCTAAAAAAAAAAAAACCACTTGATGGTGTCACTATTATACGAGGTATTTTATTTTCCGTAATTTTCAAATAAAATTTATTTTCCAGTTTAAGAGCCACAAGAAGTCTTGATTATCTTGATCTGAATTCAAATATAATCTATTATTAACTACTATAGATTATACTTTTTATTCGGTGAAGAAAACGTTGTTTGTACTTAAATAACTAAATGAGGAATGTTAAAATGACTCCTCATTCATATTTCCTGTTTAGAATACGATGTGATGAAAACCATTGGTATGCCTCTCGCACATTACAGCGAAATCACAGCGTCGCCTCACATCATTTATACTATTTACTGTTTCGTAGATTAAGAAGATCTTATTCCCGAATTTCGTATCAAGCGATAACAGAAATAGTTAAACGTTAACGTTAATGGAGCTTCGAAGTTGTAAATGTAATTTATGTATCGCTCTTCTGTAGGAATTCTTAGGGAGACTTTGATAATCTATATTTGATAAAAAAAATGTTTTTATTGTAGCACGGCAAAATGACTGCGTTGTGCCTGATGGTAAGCACAGTATAATCCAAAAACAAAGGCGACCACCAAGTGACACACTATCCATCGCCGGTCGCCGCTGTCATGCCGGCCTGCAAAAAGCTGGATATGCACAGGCTGATCCCGAAACGCGACCCACAGAAGCGAATCACTGTGATGGGCTTTTTCGCCATATACATACATGGTGGTAGCGACTCAGTCAGGCTGTAAAACCCACTACCACCCCGCTTTCGCCATTGCCTCGTTCGTTATTCAGCAGGGTGCACCACGGGCAGGTGAGGTTGGCCTGAGTATCTCAAGTCTTAGATGTTATTCGACACCCCTTACACCCCAAATGTATATACAAAGAGAGCACTATCGTTATTTTGTTAAAACTTGGTTCTGACTGGGCAACATAAACGAATTTTGTCATTTTGTAGCTCTCATTTAGCTATTGCTTTGCTATTGTAAAACGTATAACCAGGCAACCGTTATCATTTCACACCGTTATGAGAATTTTGTAAGTGCTATTCTCTCCTACGTACTAAACTGTTAGTTTATACTTAAAAAGCTTTACTTAGAACGTTTAAAGGTGTTTATAAATTATATTTTGCCTATTATTACAATGCAATGTATATGAATGTGATCAAATAAACAAAATACAGACATTTATTTCAGGTCGTACTTCAAATAACATATAATAAAATTATCCGGGTATTTATTTGCTTGCTAAAGACTGATTTATTGACCAAGACCTTTTCGACACATATGAATGAACGTATATTTGGACACGTATGTGTTCGCAAATCGAGAGAGTTCGAGCCCCGGGTAATTTACTACCTTTTATAAATCATTTGGTGAGGTCGGCACCATTTATTAACGTCATTTCATTCTAACAAGTACCTGTTTAATATCAAAGTCATTAAATCATTCCAATGATAATGCTTTATGCTTTGATAGATATCGCTGATTAAATGCAAAAGAGTCACAAACCAAAATTACAATTTTGTTTGCAGAAAAATCATTTATAGTTTTGAAAATTATTTTTTGTCTGTTGCATTACCTTACATTCGTTTTAAAAATCTGGTATACGGTTGGTACCGTTTTTAAAACTTCTTTTTACGTTACATTATATTGTTTTATATAAAACTAGCTGACCCGCGCAACTTCGTCTGCGCCAAATCGGATATAACCGGTTTCAATTTTATTTCCAAGCCTAGAACCCGATTGTAGCGACACTTACCGAGTCCAATTATGAATCGAAACTATCCTATATATATATATTGGCAAGAAATGTCTTCCATGTATCCCCTGGGTTGCTCCTCAGGCCCTCACCTCCGCGCCCCATTTACAATCCTCGCAACGACGCAATAATTTTACCGGCATATCGTTTTTATGTTATCTTCTAACTAACTCCATCAATTAATATGTTTTAAAAAATTAACTTTATATCCATGATTTTTTATCCATTTTTCACATTAGAATAATCTTTTCGGCTGAGATATTAAACTTAGATATATGGTGGCCCGGATAGTTTTTATAAAGCTAACAGTAATGAATTTTGCTACGGATTTTATTCCTTTATTTCAAATCATTCCAACAACGCTCGCTATGTTATAGAATTCTGCTTATTTATTAATTAATAATAGAATAACCTCAATTACTTTTTATAGGGCACGGTATCTGCCAGTGAAAATCCCGTAAAAATCTGTCTAACCGTTTTGGAGATAGTACTGCGGACAAAGCCACAGTTAACAGCTAGTCTAAATTAAAATAAAGTAAATTACTTGTTATGATGTTCGCTATCTGCCAGTGAAAGTCCCATGAAAATCTGTCTAATCGTTTTTGAGATAGCATTGCGGACAAAGCCGCGGTTAACAGCTAGTCTAATTTAGAGTAGCCTAAGTAACCCGCTGTAATTTCAGCTATCTGGTGATTAAATTCCCTTTAAAATCGGTCCACCCGTTTCGTTGATTACCTGGAGCAAATAAACAGAGAGACGCATTTTTGTTATCAGTTTCGTGTATACTTTAGCCTTTTATTTCCCCTCTCCTGCACATGCATAGCACACTGCTTGCTTCACTTACGTGCCGGGCTTCCAACCTGTGGATATCCATCTGATATTCCACCGGTCGAACCACTCTACCACTACGATTACCAACATGAAATTTTCAAAGAATTTTAACATTTCTGGGCAATTTTTTTAGAAACACTAAAGAGAAAAAACTTTTTATGGCCCTTTGAAGAAACAAAACCGTATTTCGTACAATGAAGGACTTTATATTGTTACTATATCCCTAAGATCACGCGATTTAAAATCAACTTTACTGGTTTGTGCTTCTCTTCTATCTTGGTGTCTTTGCTGGTAGGCTATGACAGTGCGACAATGTGGCATAAACATGAACTACATTTCCTGCAAAAAAATCACACATTTTTCTCTTCGCTAGTCATTATAACTACATAATTGGAAGGTATTTAGAAATAACTCTATCATGGAAGTGCAGTTGTAGCATAGTATTATGTTTCCTTTGCACTTTCACCTACTATTATAAGTTTTTCTTATTCTTATATTAACTCTTTGTGATTAGTTTTTATTATTTTAAATGACTATTATTAAATTTCTTGAATGTTTTCCGAATATTGATAACTCATTTGTAAATATTTGATTAGCACCATTTGATTTTATTATAAGATTTTGTTATAGTAAAATAGAAATAAATTATTATGAAAAACTATACACCTCATACTATCCATGTTATATGTTTCTATGAAACCCATTTCATTCTTTAAACAAAAATGTATATAGAATTTTACAACTTCAAAGAGCTAACCTATTTTATATTGAACAAAATAAATACTATATCGTATTAGAAACATTTAAAACAATTGTTATTGTTTGCTCTACAGAATAAAGTACCACTCGTGAATGAAACAGTTCGATCAATATACAACAACTTAAGGTTGGGTAAATACTAAATACGGAGCGTACCCAACCGCGCCCTCGTTTCATGAACAAATTCAATTCCGCTGGATGACATTCCGAACAAAGCTTACTCACGGATGACGTATTCAATACGAACGAATACGATCGAGGACGCTTATTTATGGGCAGCCTTTGAATAACCAAGCAAACTGGTACTCGAATAGATTACATACTTGGAGGATTCGTTGAATTTATTATGACTACTGAAAGTGATATTCATATTGTCAATTTATAAATACATGTTTATGGGTGCTCATTCTTTTAGGTAGTTTGCGGGGACGATTTCGTATAGAGTCGTATCTGAGATGTGATAATTCAATTGAACAGGATCTCTAAGTTAGATATTCTATTCATAATAATGCTGTGGATACACTATATTCACATTTAACAACTGTATACGACTATATAATTATTGAAATTGCCTAAGAAGACACAACCAACAAACTTCCTAAAACTAAATTTACCGGGCAGTTGACTAACCGCAAACATTGCTAAGAAATTGCAGACACCGAGGCTAAAGCTATTGTAAAAATGATTCCCGTATAAGCGTGTGTATAGATAAGGTCAAAAACAATGGCAAACATCAAGAAACGAAAAGATACTGTATGTCGCAATCACTCTGTCAACCTTTAAACGTTGCAACAAAAGACTCAGTAGTACATTGGAACGAGTAATTAAAACCTCCCTAACTGCGTACTTTGCCAGAACAAAGCGACATTGGAAATGAAAAAAGGTCGGCTTTATTATAATAATAAATGGAAATAATTTATGGGCCATAAAATAAACATAATTATGCATTTTTTCTATATACTAACTTTATTGCAAAGTCAAGGCTTGGTTATAATTGGTACATCATTTCTCATAATATGCATTACAGCCCCAATTAAGAAGAATATAAATATCCTACTATGCAATAAACAAATTCTATATTACAAAGAAAAACAAGCGATGTTTTAAAACCATGCAATAAGAATAAACACAATCAAAATACATTGTTATCTTTATCGCGTGTTTGTTGACGTTGGAAACATAAAAGCTCAGAATCATATTACCGTGAGCTTGCTATACTGAATCGCGGAATATTATTTGGAAAAAAGTAAAATCTTTACCTAACGTAACAAGCCTACGTTTTTCCCTTTACGGAGAATAATTCGATATTGTGAAAGACGATGAGATGTTGGTTCGAGATAAAGCTATATTTTTTTCAATTTAGCGGAGACATTCTCATTTATAGCAAAATTAACTCATAAGTAATTTCAGCACATTATACTGTATTCTCTCACTTCTCTATCAGCTATCAACTTAGCATTCATACTTTTTGAGATACTTCATTATTGACACAAACCATCCATAACTTCTTACGTCTTACAGTTCTATATAAGTTCAACTTCATACTTAATACTCTTCTTTTATCTCTCGTCTTGACAAGTTCAGCCAACGCTTACTTATTACTTCTTACTTTCTTTCTCACTTGTGCTATATTCATACTTTCTGTGTTATACACGTTTCTAATCTTATCCATTCTTAATATATACATATATCACATATCAAACATAGCATTTGCATCTCATTTGTTAGGTGGTAGAGCCACCCTGTTGCTATTACTGGATCCAGCATAAATGGGTTGGCTCGCCCGCAGTACTACTTTCTCACAGAAAACCGACGTGAAGTAACAGTGTTTGCATTGTTGCGTTTCGTTCGCTCAGTGAGAGCGCAGTAGGACCACCTCCCCTCTCCTTCCCCCTCCCAACTCCCCCCACCCTTCCCCCCAAACAGGCTGGCAACGTACTTGTCACTCCTCTGGTGTTGCTAGTGTCTATGGACGGTGGTGATCACTTAACATCAGGTGACCGGCCTGTTCGTTTGCCTCCTATGATATAAAAAGAAATCTGCTACACATAATATTTTGTCATTAGTTAGTTCCTTGTTTCATTCGTTTCTTCTATAATGTATCCTATATTATTATACTTTATTTATAGGTAATAAGAAGAAATGATTTTTGATAATATATCCCTTAAACGGGTTAAACAGATGGTTCAAAATTTGGATAAATTCTGAGATAAATTGGGAAATCCCATTGGGCACATAGCTAATCATTATTAATATCTTATTCCATAATACGGTTTAAAAATTTTCATAAAATTTCAATGTTGCCCTTCGATTACTTACATTGTCTAGATTAAGGTATTCAATTTATTTATCAGGTTCAAGCTGTAGAGTAACATCAAAGAGTTTAACCAAACGAACTGGAACAAATGTGCCGACGCTCTAGATTATCTGCAGCTGCATATAGAAATATAATGAAGTGCACTGTGCTTTCAAGAATGTCAAGGAGCGTGCCGCGTTGAAATAAATACAAGGTTCTACAAACTCGAGGTTGAATTGCATATTCAATATGGATGATTAATTAAATTCAGTTCACTATGTGAGTATTTGCAAATCTCTCTTCTTTATTTTAAAGTTCTTTAAATAATCATCGGCAATTAAGCTTCTAACACGATTAGTACAAATAATTAATAGGGTGTAAGGGGTGTCGAATAACATCACAAGACATGAGACACCCAAGCCAACCTCATCTGCACGTGGTGCACCCTGCTGAATAACGAACGAGGCAATGGCGAAAGCGGGATGGTAGGGTTTTACAGCCTGACTGGGTCGCAACCACCATGTATACGGTGAAAAAGCCCGTCATAGTGGTTCGCTTCTGCGGATCGCGTTTCGGGATCAGCCTGTGCATATCCAGTTTTTTTCAGGCCGGCATGACAGCGGTGACCGGCGATGGATAGTATGTCACTCGGTGGTTGCCATTATTTTTGGATTGTACTGTGCTTCATCGGGCATAGTGCAGTCATTTTACCGTGCTATTATAAAAAAAAATCTATACAAACAAAATTACAGTGTCTGTTGCTTATTTGGGGGTGATCTTTGAAGCGGCCGAACGAATTTTAAAGATACTTTAAATAGTAGACATATAACTTTTCAAGGTTTTGTCCAAGCTACCTATCTTTAGGTAATTCCGTAGGAGGTAAAAGATAATCATAAAATTTAATAGAAGTAACTTAAAATCGGTTATATAGGTACTACCGAAAAAAAATTAAAGTGTGTGTGTACTTACGTACACGCGTTAGAAGTTATACTTCTTTGGCGTAACAAGATAAAAATCTTTTCATAATTTTTGTCTTTCGCCTTATTCTACGTTTGTAGAAAAAACGACACTAACAATAGAAAAAGTTGACTATAACTAGCTAACTTCAGGGTGTCGGTTTTTCGTGACGGTGTGCGCGCGCATCGTAAATATTTACTCTCATCGATTTTCCCTAACGCGCCAAAAGAAGATAATTTCAAAAAGGTAGTCCACAATGAATCCACAGAAAACACATATTTCTCATGAAACAACTAAATTCTTTTCAAGAGAACAAAGTTGTGGGCGTTACCGATTTCCAAATAAACACAAGTGAGAGGTAAATTGCTGAGTATTCTATAAATTGCGCACAGTATATTATTTAGATTAACTCGCATAACTAATAAAATATCTAGGAATGGAGCTCACTTAGTAAAATGTAAATATTAGATCATAATACTTAAAGTTGATAACAACGACTTTACGGTTAACGAACGATCCACTTTTAGGATCTCTCGAGAGACAGTATATTTACCCACATTGTATATGTCATAGTGGGAGCATCCAGCAGTCGAAATTAACACATAAATAGTAACGCATATTGTAATTACATAATCCTACAATAATTCGAGTTATCATAGGTGTTTGCTAACACCACCATCTATTTTTTTTAATGCACTTCTATTTAATTATTGTTAGTGTGGATTATTCTAAATTATTGAGTAATTTAGATTAGATTAAACTGTTCATAACTTCTAAGCATTCCACATGTTTATTCATATAAGCACTGATAGAAGTAACTAAATAAGCCGGTGTCACGCTATACGACGCGAGACACCATCTTAAGAAATAATGGCGTCGTGCAATAACATTTGTAACTTGATTTGATTCTTGATTTAAAGTAGACCTAAATTAGTGTCACGATAATTAAAATCGGACATGTGAAATTGTAATAGAATTATGCGTTACTATTTAGGTGTTAATTTCGACTGCTGGATGCTCCCAATATGACATATATATCCAATTTGTATGTTTGTATATAAATTATTAAACTCACGTAGACTTGAAATATGACTTTTAATTTCACAGAGTGAAGTGAGCAATAAAGAGAATTGTATTAACACAGTTGCGGATGAAACCGAGGGGTAAATTCATTTATCATAGCAGAACTAAACTGCGACGCAAACTTTTAGACAATGAATAATTTCTCTCGCGGGCATTCAAGTTTAATCTTCTGCATCCCAGTCCACAGCTTCATTTTTGCCCTAACCACTGTTTTATTGTGACCCGAGGCAAACGACTCTTTGCGGGCAGGATGGGGAAAATTATAGGAAAGATAATCTTGTATTTTATTGATGTTATTAAAATATTGCAACGATTTATAGCCGAGGTGTAATTGAAACTGGCGTTTTCAGAGATTTATTGTTAAATGATATTTTTACGCTTCATTTAATGTTAAATAAAATTTCAAAATATTATCTTCATAAAATTGTTTAATAGCAGTAAATAAACTATCTAAAAAAGATTAGATATAACAAATCGTTTATACATTTGTCTCCATTTTAGGGGATTAAAAAAAACGGAGCAAATTCTTATTACAGTAAAGTTGTGAGGGCCCATCAGACCAATAGGGTATAAGTCAAGTCGAAAAATAAAAATCTGGCTAGCTATCTAATTTGTTTGAAACGACTGTAATAACACCCCTTGATTCGTACTTGCTTATATACATATTATTTAAAGCGCCGGAGGCCAACTTACCTTCTTCTCTTCCCCGTTCCCTCTCCCCCCTCTCCCAAACACAGGTTGGTGACGCACTTGTGATTCTCCTGATGTTGAAAGGGTCTATGGACGGTGGTAATCACTTACCATCAGGTAACCCGCCTGTTCGTTTGCCTCCTATGATATTGAAACAATTACATCACATGTGAAATTTTCTGTTTGTAGTAAATAAAACTAAATTATCGCAACGAAGTAAGCACATAATCATGCCTTTCCTTATTTTAATCATTACATATTATAAAACAAAATCCCCTTTTTTTTATACGTGGGGAAATCCCTTATGGAGACGCCACCCCCCCCCGGGGGAGAGGGTGGGTTATGTCCGACTCGCACGGACTAAAACCCCACGGTGTACCGTCCGACCGTATTGTTGGGGCGGCAAGGGATCGATCTATGCTTCTCCCCTTGAAGAGCCGCCCCAACGGTTCGGTGGAAGGTGACCGCCGGGCTCCTACCTATAGAGAGGCAACCGGGTACACACCGGCTGCCCCCCCTCGTCCGCCGAACCTGTGCAATGAGGAGATGGGCCCCCCGGCCCATCCCCTCAGGTCCGGCTACGGTGGCGGGAAGAGTTGGGCAAAGCGCCGCCTCCTCCCGCCGGTCCTCCGTTGGCGGAGAGGGCCACTTAGAGGGTCTACCTCGCGGGCCCTCTCCGCCGCCTCCTTCTGCGAGATGACCTCCTCGCAGAAGGAGGCCATCGCTCGCCAAGCATGTTCGCTGCCGAGCATGGCCAAAACCACGCTCGGCAGCGACAAATTCCCTCCTACATTCCCCACCGCCGCAGCCAGAATGCGGCGCTGCCCCTCCCACGCAGCACACTCGGACAGAGTGTGCTGCGCGGTGTCCTCATCAGCGCCGCACTCGTGACATGCGGCGGTCGGCTCCCTGCGTGCGATATGGTGCAGGTACCATCCGAAGCAACCGTGCCCGGTGAGTACCTGCACCATCCGGAACGTCAGGGAGCCCCACTCCCGTCCCATCCACTCCCGCAGGACCGGGCGGACGGCATCCACTGTATAACGCCCATAGCGCGCGTCCACCAGGTCCTGCATCCACCTCACGACCGCCACCTCCCGGATCTCCCGCCTCTTAAACTCAACTTCCCTGAGAGCCGGAGGCTCACCACTACGCTTTCTCGCCGCCGTGTACTGATACACAGTGGCGAGGACACCCGCCTCCAGCTCCCAGGGTAGGGAGCCGGCGAGAGTGAAAGCCGCCGCCGAGGACACCGTGCGGTATGCCCGGACCGCCCTCAGTGCCACCGTGCGCTGCGCCTTACGCAGCGCGCGCACTTTGTCGGCACTGAGGGCATCAGCCCACACTGGTGCCCCGTAGGCGGCCATCGCCCGCACGACTCCCATATAGAGTCGGCGACACCCAGCACTCGGCCCCCCTATGTTGGGGAGCAATCGGCCGAGTGCCGCCGCCGCCCCAACAAAAAAAAAAACCCCTGCCATGTCTGTCTGTCTGTCTGTTCGCGACAAACTCAAAAACGCGGATTTTCATGCGGTTTTTACCAGTAGATAAAATGATTCCTGAGGAAGGTTTAGGTATAATTTGTCTAGATCTTTTTATTATCAAAGCGGGATAACGTCCGCCGGGCCCGCTAGTAATAAATAAAACTAAATTATCACAACGGTACACAAGTATATGACGGTGTCATATTGTCTCTAATTTGGTAACTCTATAGGTATAGCACGCGTCCTTTGACTTTCTTTCCGTTGTATATCATTTCTAAATATAAAATAATTGCTGTAGGCGATAGAGCCACGCTGAAGCTATTATCGCTTTCAGCATGAATGAGTCGGCTCACCCGGGGTGGTACTACCCGACGCACAGAAAACCGACGTGAAGTAACACTGTTTGCATTGTTGCGTTTCGTTCGGTCAGTGAGAGCGCCGGTTACCCACCTACCCTCCCCCTCCCCAACTTCCCCTCCCCCAAACAGGCTGGCAATGCACTTGCTACTCCCTTGTTGTTGCAAGTGTCTATGGACGGTGGTGGTCACTTAATATTAGGAGGCCCACCTGTTGGTTTGCCTCCTATGACATAAAAAAATAAAAAAACAAAAATATTGTTAACAAACAGCAAATAATACTTTTAATAATATATACATATATATATCCACATTAAAATCTTATTAAGGTCCATCAAGAAATCTTTTAAAAAGCGTTATTGAAACAAATTATCCCGCTTTGGTTTGTGGTTAATTTTCATTTAACTTCCCAGAACTCGTATTTAACTATGAAGTGTTTCATTATTTCAATCACGTCCCAGGAGGCCCTCCATTCGAATCATTGCGAGCCACTGAACAATCCCGAGTTTTATCTTTTTGGATACATTTACTTTTCAGAATGTCTCTTTGCTCGTTGAATATTTTGTTCCCTTCCATAACGCAGATTGTGTAGTATAATGTAACATTTAATCCCGTTACTGGACAAACTTATATTATCGTTTTACAAATTGGACAATTTTACTTTTGTTTACTTTCGAAGAAATGGGAAAACGACTTTTTTATATTCTGAATAATATCGAAGTCGGAAAACTTAAACTTGGGTTTAAATTAAGTTTGTATATATATTTTATAGTAATATATTACAATAATGTTCTAGAACTAGGAATTAAAATTATCCACCAATCCTTTAATTCAATGAAATAATTTTCAAATCGTCTGTTTATTCGTGAATCAACAAAACATGAATGATTTTTTCATTGAGTATTTTTTGGCAACTTTTTATACATGTAATACTAGCTGATTCCCGCAACTTCGTCTACGTTCTTTATTATCTCAATTGTTTGTTATATCTCAAATGGAATTAGGCAGCGTTTTCGACGAAAGCTCCCAGCCGGCTTGACTTTTCCGACACTTGATACATTTATCGTTATGTTTCAACCGAATTACGAAAAATCTTGATAAATTATATATCTAAACCATCCTCGTGGATTACTCTATTTATTGATAAAAACCGCGGGAAAAATCGCTTTGCAGTTTTAAAGTTCATTGTGAGCAGACAGACAGACAAACAGACAGACGAGGTAGAAGACTAGGTGTTTTATAATAAGTAGTGATACTATAGTGATACTGTATATTAAGAATATTTGTTACAAGTTACAGTTCTTGAGATACATTCGTCGTAAGTTACTAGATCGTAAAATGCGCGCGTGCTAAAGCCAAAATGCACCAAAACGGCAGAAGTATATCTTATATTATTCTAAAAAGAACTGGTGTTCGCCCCCACAGTACCTTCAAATTCACATTGCATGTAGAATAGCATTGGAACTCGTATCAGATATCGTTATTCGGTCACACTACGATTGGTAGTCACGTTTCTTGGTTAAGATTTAGCTGTAACCATTTGTTCACATTTCGATCGGTACTCACATATATTAGGGTTATGTTTGAATTGGTACCATGTATTCATTAATATGACTATTTGATCACATTTCGACCAATACACATGTGTATTAATGTTTACTAACATTTAATAGTAAATACATAAATATTAATTAAAAAATGTATATTAATTTCATATGCCTCTGAGGCGCTACACATAATTTAGACGTAAATATATAGATAACAATTTGGATATAGCACTGACATAAAATAAAAAGCTACTCAAAATATATACATTTTAAATATTTCAAGATTTGATCTGAATCATGGAATATGAAATATTTTCATTTTCTAGTCAATTTGAACCGTTTGAACTGTCAATCTCATGTTATTAATATTAGGTTTTAATTTTTAATAAGCTAGCCTCTGAAATAATAAAAATGGTTGAACTGAAGGTGTTTGCTAGATATCGATTAATATTTATTCTACAAAATCCCATTAATCATTTATTAACTTTTTAAATCCTGTAGGTAAATATCATTGGTAATTTATAAGGTATATAAAAAGGATTACTCAAATATAACAAAACTATATAATAAAGATATATTAAACTAAGGTAAATGGAAGCTAAGATAAATATGTACAAGTAAGTAATGTATGTATCATACATGTATATCATAAATTTTAAATAAGACAAGATACAATTACTATATCTGAGTTAATTTGATACAATTTGTTTAAAATCATCAAATTTGTACTAATATTTAAAAAAAAGCTTTTATCTAAGCCGAAGATTATTATTATATACGGCTCAATGATAAAGATAAGGCAGAAACTCTTAAGAGTAAAATGGAAGTAAATTGAGCATGTCTCATAAAATTGAAGCGAGCGTTTATGCATTACCATAAGATACCCTCATTCTATAAGCGCGACTCCGTTGAAACAATGGGCTGAGGCGAACCCATCATTTTGATCTTCGATAAGAGCTCTCAAACAAATGTTC
Organism: Antheraea pernyi; assembly: GCA_015888305.1. Taxonomy (NCBI): domain Eukaryota; kingdom Metazoa; phylum Arthropoda; class Insecta; order Lepidoptera; family Saturniidae; genus Antheraea; species Antheraea pernyi. The sequence goes on along the minus strand of MU158748.1, from coordinate 1,086,163 downwards.
CATAAAGGGGATTTAGCTTTATTCATAATCGAGTACAGAGCCTTTTGTGGGACTAATATTACTTGGATATCATATTACAATTAATTGGAAATTCCCCTTTTATAAACTTTTCGCATTCGTAACTAAATTACGCCGAAGCTTAATTTTCTAATAGCGAAATTCTAATCATTACTCTTTTAATAAATAATTTTCTAATCATTACTCTGTTTTAGTTTCGTCTTAAAATGAAAATACAAAAACAAGTGCGTGTACTATTTAATATAATTTCGTCAAATTTTTAGTATTTTTTTAAATAAAATATATTAAATTTAATAATAATAGAAATCGATTATGTATGGGCGCGCGGCCATCTGGGTTCAGTGTAAGTAAGTAACAAATTAAATCAAAGCTTCATTATCTGTATGCTATCTATCAGCTAATTAGGAACTGAAATAACATAGGAAATATTATTAGCAACTTATTGTTATAACGTAAATAAAATATATAAAATTACTAACAGATTATTAATAATAAGTAACGAATTAAATTAATTATGATTTAATAGAAGTTTTGGTTAAGTTTAATTATCTTCTAACCGGATGGTACAGAAACTTGACGCCATATTGCCGTAACGAACTTCCGTTACATCGTCGTCCAGTTACCTCCTCATCTAAAGAAGAAAGCTTAAAGAAGTTTTACTTCAAAAACAAACTTTTGTAAATGTATTAATTCATCGAATTCATCTACAATCCATATCGATTCGTCTCCGTATATAGGAGTAGGCTCAAAGCGGGCGATAGTATTCAGTATTTGTCTATGCGTGTCAAATCGTTTTAATTTTTTCTACGCTTACCGTCACTTCATCTCACTAAGAGTACTTCACGCTACGTATGTTTGAATAGTTTCCACTCGATTATTCCTCTACTGCAGTGATTGTTAAGTTTTCATGATATATGATAACAAGTTTTTAAGAATTAAGAATTTCGGAAATCTTGAGGTAAACCAACATTTCTTTTTTTTTTTATTGTAGCACGGCAACTGCTACAACTGTGCCTGATGGTAAGCACAGTACAATCCAAAAACAATGGCGACCACCGAGTGACCCACTATCCATCGCCGGTCGCTGCTGTCATGCCGGCCTGGAAAAAGCTGGATATGCACAGGCTGATCCCGAAACGCGACCTGCAGAAGCGAATCACTATGACGGGCTTTTTCTCCATATGCATGGTGGTCGCGATCCAGTCGGGCTTCAAAACCTTACCATCCCACTTTCGCCATTGCCTCGTTTGTTACTCAGCAGGGTGCACCACGTGCAGGTGAGGTTGGCTTGGGTGTCTCAAGTCTTAAGATGTTATTCGACACCACTTACACCCCTTACTTTTACCTTTTCTTTTCTGTATCACTATTGTCAGTATAGCAGTATAATTTTTACGAGCGCTTTAAAGAAGTTAAAGATTGTCACTAAATATAATATTTGATTGAGATTCCGAGTAAAATCTCGTATATATTATTAAAAAAGGAAAAAAAAATATATATATAAAGAGATCAGAATTAAAGTGACCTAAAATATTTTCAGACACAATATGTTTCAATGATATGTAAGTTTGTGAAATATCACGTAATATTTCTCATTCACTACAACATATTGCCTGACCCGTGTAAGTCACACGAAAATTTGCGGCGGCTAATCCCAATATTACCTTTCCCACTTTTCTTACACACGCCCATAGCTTACTTGATGCATGGTTTGTCCCTTTATTTGTAATATGATCAAAATAAGTCAGTTGAGTGTATAACGTCTGCTACTAACTTTCTGGGACCTTATAGAATCTTTCTTATGGACGGCAAATATTTTATTCTTCATTGAATATCGACACGGTTACTTTGTAGTGACTAGTTTTAAGGCTTTCAAAGAAATACATGAAATTAACTTTAATCTCGATTATACATAGCATGTATATGTGGAAAACAAAAGAAAAAAATACAAAGAGAGAACAGTTATAATATAATTAAACGGAAATAAATAATCAAAAGATATCAGTTCCTCTAAATTTAAATAAACAATGATTGCTGTGTTGTTACGCTTTTTTATGTCACCCGAAACTTGAAAGGTGAAATAAAACGTTATGAAGTTAATAAAACATTGTGGTAGAACATATTCTTGTATTCATCTAACTGCAACGAATAATACAGTACTAGATTTCAATGGTCCTCACACTATTTTAGGCACATAGGGTACAATAGAGCCTGGTGGTTTGTAGGTGGTAGAGCCACGCTGAAGCTATTACTGGTTTCAGCATGAATAGATCGGCTCGTCCGGGGTAGTACCACCCTCTCACAAAAAACCGACGTGAAGTAACAGTGCTTGCATTGTTGCGTTTCGTTCGGTCAGTGAGACCGCCGGAGACCCATCTCCCCTCCCTTTCCCTTCCTCTCCCCCCCCCCCAACACAGGCTGGCAACGCACTTGCGACTCTCCTGGTGTTGCAAGTGTCTATGGACGGTGGTGATCACTTAACATTAGGTGACCCACATGTCCGTTTGCCTCCTATGATATAAAAAAAAATAGAACGATAGTGTGGAACATATCAGACTATTTTTCTAAACGCTTCTCCGATAGTGCAGTATAATAACGGGACTAATAGGCAGCTTAGTCGGCTTGCGAAGTAGATATATGACATATTCATTGGTATAGAAAAATATTGGAATAATTATTTATTATTTTTATAAACAAGGATGTTTGTGAGAATAATGTTTTCTAAAAACATATTTTAATAACTACGAAAGAGATGTTTAAGTTACTTTATAATGATATGTGTTAAGAAAATTGGATAAAATTCTACCATCTCAGAGCTACATTATTGTGCGCTGCCCCGTTTGAATTACACGAAGATCACATATGATGTAGTCATTTATGCAAATACAAGAAGACGAAATCGCTTACGTCCTTTTGTAATCTATATTTTTACCTCAAACATTTGTTAAATTTTCCATAAATTTATTGGACTGGTTTAGGATAATTGAGATTGAGCTATTCGAGCATCATATGGCTAGAGATGTCAATATGATAGCTATTGAAAGTATTGTCTAGCACCGAAACTTTTCATTCTCGTGGTTTGTCTTTGTATGAAATGAACTAGTAAACCAAATACTTTTACGACTTCTCCAGTCACAGTAAAAGTTTCCTTAGCATTAATAACTACGGTCCAATTAGCAAACTAACTTAATAAGCGACATATTACTCAGGGGCCACAGCTACCTAAGTAACAGGGCTTTTGAAAGTGTGTAGTGTAATTGGCGCTTATCGCTGGACTACTTCGAAAATTAACCTTTGTTCTAAGTATAATCGTGGTTCTATTTTCAATTGTTAAGCACTCGTCGATAAAACACGAAAAACTTTTAAGTTCAAGGTTTTGCTTGTGATTAAAATCGAAATTAATCACCTATATTAATTTACAATTAAACAGTTTATGATCGGTAATTAATCTCATAAAGAAACCGAATCACAAAATACATTTAAAAAATAGAGTAATGGCATATCACAAGCCTTTTGAAATATCAGAGAGTTCTTTACAAAACTCACAGAAATACTTGAAGATAACATTTTTATGGTGCTACGTAAACCAAGAGAAACTTTCGCATTCAATTTTTTTAATTAAAAAAATACCCTTCTTCCGGTCGAGGAATTTTGGCCTAAATATATTTGATGATATTCTACAACTAATGTTTTTCGTGTTTTATTTTTATTCGCAGCTAGTACATTCAACATTTTAGTAGTTTCAATCCATCAATCCATGTTTTATAATGTTAAACTATACTAGTGGGCAGCCAGAGGTCGACATTCATTGTTTTTTTTAAGTTTGAATTTTATTAGGGATAATATCATTGTTGAATGTAGAATGAACAAGGGTAATTGGAACGTAAGAGTAAAATAATACATACAGTCGAGCATTGCAACCTCTTTTGCAACCTTTTTTGAAGTTCTTTATTGACGGATGTCAAATTGTCTTTTTTATTTACACGTGTGTATATGTTGTGTAAAATTGAAGCATTAGTGTGAGTAATGCATATTTTAATTAATTTAATGTACTTCCAATGCATTTTATATAAAATTAATAGGTTTCTGCACTTCTCCTCCATATAAATTTTAACTATGCCAAATTTCACGTTCATCCGCTCGCCCAATTCCGTTAAAAAGGGATACAAAGTTTAGGCTTCACGTATTAATATATAGATATATGTCGATTCTCAGTGGTCGAGAGATGAAATATCGATTCGATGCTTGCGTATATTCACCAATTTGGCTAACAATGGAAGCAAACTCCCTGAGGAAACCTGAACGTAACAAATGTTTTGTAATAAAAATATAGAACTATGGCATTCTTTGTATTTGAAATCACCAGTACTTCGTGGATAGATGTTGCAATTCTTTTCGTACTTTTCTTCGGAAAGAGGTTAATGATTGGGATTCTCATAGAATGGTGATATAATCATACATTGTATACTCATTTTGCATAAATATATGCAAAGCTCATCACCAGAAGTTCATTATCAAATTCGTATAGACACAGAGTAGGTTCAAGATATAAACGGAACCTTAATTATTTCAATAAAATAGCAAACATAAAATACCAAATCTGCAACTAAGTCTCAAGGTACAATGTCGATAAAATAATAACAACATTTTTGCCGTCTTATTTTTTTTTATTGAACTTTGATTAACCTTAACTCGAATAATTTATGCTACCGATTAGTAATCTATTTCATTGTTTCTTAAATATTATTGGATGAGGCGAAGAACGCGAGCCTTGTCCAACCAATCAGAAAGCGTCACGGAACCACCACAAAGCACCCGGTGTCCAGTGAAGACTGTCCTACCGTGCAATAGTCGAAAATTGTCAAATACGAGGATAACACCTGAAAAGTAAAAATATTACAAAATATCTTACTGTTAAAGAAATCTTTTTAAGTTGGAAGTGAACCCTATCTCTGGCCTTCATAGTAACTTTCAGCCGAAAATTAAACTGGTTTTATATAAATTTCGTAATAATATAAACTAGTGGGCGCCCAGTGGTCGACATTCGACCATAGTTCATTGATTTTTTAAAGTTGAATGTAGAATGAAAAAGGGTAATTGGAACGTAAGAGTAAAATAATACATACCGTCGAGCATAGCAACCTCCTTCACAACCTTTTTTGACAGATGTCAAAATGTCTTTTTTATTTACATGTGTGTATATGTCGTGTAAAATTGAAGCAGTAGTGTGAGTAATGCATATTTTAATTAATTTAATGTACTTCTAATGCACTTTATATAAAATACATAGCTTTCTGCACTTCTCCTTCATATAAACTTTAACTATGCCAAGTTTCACGTTCATCCGTTCGCGCATTTCTCTCAAAAAGGGATACAAAGTTTGGGCTTCACGTATTAATCTATAGATGATATAGAACTCTTTTCAAGGTGGTAGAGCCATGCTGAAGCGTACTGGTTTCAGCATAAATGGGTCGGCTCGCCCGGGGTACTACCACCCTTTTACAGAAAATCGACGTGAAGTAACAGTGCTTGCTTTGTTGCGTTTCGTTCGATCAGTGAGAGCGCCTAAGGCCCACTTCCCTCCCCCACTTCGAGCCTCTCTCCCCTCCCCACTTCCCCCTTCGATCCCCCATTCCCATCCCCCAAACACAGGCTGGCAACACACTTGCGACTCCGCTGGTGTTGCTAGTGTCTATGGACAGCGGAGATCACTTATCATCAGGTCCCGTCTTTTCGTTTGCCACCTATATTATTAAAAAAAAGTCTAAGTAATATTATATTAATTTCCACATGTTTTACCTTTATTTATACCTAATATGATGATATCAAATAAGTAAAAGATAATTATAAAACGAAATAAGAAAAAAACAGATGACTTTGTACTACGTGCACATTTTTATTTATAAGGGTATACATGACAGTGGTCGTATACAGTCAAAACTGTAAGCTATTATTAAACAGAACTGCGATATAATTACTACAGTGAAGGAATTAACTTAAATAGTTGAGTACATAAATATGTTTATTAAAATTTTCCTGCAAAACCAAATTAATTATCATTCAAATAGAAGAGGTTATTTTTTAATAATACATTTTGCATTAGTAGTAACATATGAATCATAATATTTTCAATGATAATGTGATCCTTCATACATAAAACAAAATGAACACCATTGTATGCCAAGCAAATTTAGTATAGGTACTGCGTTATTAGAGCCTCTTGAGCTTGTTTGGTACATGAAAAGAATTTTTTTTTTTTCGAACCGTTTCCACTATTGCCCTGACTGACTTTCGCATCTTCATCGGACTACGGTAACAATAGAATTATAACCAATAACATATTAGGCTTGTACATGTACCAAAATAGATGTAGCGTTATTATTTATTCAATCTTATTTTGCATAATAATGTTATTTAAACGAAACATTATTATAATAGACCTTATTTTAACAATAGATACTCTTACGTAAATTTTTTGGTTTGGTTTATTGCAAACAAGACTCTAATAGAACTCACCTGGGTTCAGTTTAAATTGAATACAATTATCAGGATTCTCATAATATTGTACGAGATTTTTTAAGGCACGATAGTACGTGCGGCATTCTTCCCCGTTTCTGAACGCCATTGGAGATCGAGTCTATGTATTCAACCTGAAAGAGAATTTCGCTAACGTTAACATTTTTAAAGATCCTTTATTCCATAAATTTCCTCATCCTTTTTATTTATTACCAGTTGTGCCCGCGACTTTGTCCGCGTGGAACATTATCTAAAAACAATAATTAATACTATTAATTAATAAAATCACCTGAATATATTAAGTCCATTTACTTATCAACGTTTCTCTCGTACTTACGCCGCGTCGTCATTAAAATTACAATAACTTATGATAAAGTGGACCGATTTTAGTGAAATAAAGACTAAGTTATTGTCCAAGATATGCTTTATGACATTGTGTGGTTTTATTCAGAATACAGTGCACGTGCAACAATTTTTTTCACGAAATTCGAAAAAGTAAAGACACGTTGGATGTACATTCTTATTATATGTATAGAAGACTACGAGACGATATAAAATAATAACTAAGTTAATATTTGCGATAATGGCTTAGTTAATAGTGTATTCGGGCACCGTTGGTTCCAATCCTATATCCTAGCAAGTTAGTCGAAGCTTTCGACGAAGTAAAACAAAGATGAAACTATAACATGTTGGTAGTTTTTTACAGCCTGAATGGGTCGTAACCACCTGTAATAGTGATTCGCTTCTGCGGGTCACGTTTCGGGATCAGCCTGTGCATATCCAGCTTTTAGTGATTCGCTTCTGCGGGTCGCGTTTCGGGATCAGCCTGTGCATATCCAGCTTTTCGCAGGCCGGCATGACAGCGGCGACCGGCGATGGATAGTGTGGGACCCGGTGGTCGCCATTATTTTTGGATTGTACTGGGCCCACCATCCGGCACAGTGCAGTAATTTTGCCGTGCTACAATAAAAGAAAAAATAGATATTGGTAGGGTATTTACTATTGCTTGTCCATATAGCCACCACTTTTATATATCCACTAGCCGACCCGTGACCACTTCGTTGGGCATAATAGGCATTATCAAGCTACAACTTTTCTCTAGAACTCAATCATATATATCTCATAATTAAGGCAGCGTTCGTATGAAACGTTTTCGTTCGACCATTTTTCTTTGACTCCCCAGATATTACCCCCTACAACTTCACAAACTTTACCTCTTTATAATATTAGTATAGATTATAGATAATGTAATTAGTTAATAGCTTCTGCCCGCGACTTCACAAGCGTGGAATAGTTATTTTGGCCTAAGACGCAGCGGAAGCTCTCAAAAGGGAAAAATACCCCGATTTTAAAACATGTTTCATTGTTACTCCGCTTCTATTGGTCTTAGCATGATGATATGTAGCATATGACACTCATAAATAACGTGACTTTATATTGGTAAAAGAATTTTCAAAATCGGTTTAGTAGTTCCAGATATTACCCCGTACAACGTCACAAACTCACAAACTTTATCTCTTTATAATATTAGTATATAGATTATAGCCCCTGCCCGAGACTTCGTCCGCGTAGTAATAGTTACTACTCTGGGCTAACGCTGACACACAGCAGAATCTCTCAAAAATAAAACATCTCGATTTTGAAACTTTTTTCATCTGCGCTCCGCTCCTATTGGCCTTAGCATGATGATAGCCTATGACCATTCTGGATGAATGAGCTATATGACACTGAAAGAATTATTCAAATCGGCCCAGTAGTTCCTGAGATTACCCCTTACAACGCCACAACGTCACAAACTCACAACGTCACAAACTTTACCTCTTTATAATATTGGTATAGATAGTATAGATAAAGCGTTTATGGATATATTACAGCAGACGTACTGGTAAGTCTATCATCTTTCTAGACGTATATTACTTGAGTTGGGTCACGGTTTCATTTTATATCAATTGTGACTATCCTACAATGCCATGAATATATATTCTCCTTATTGATAACAGTCAATGGTTCATCTTCATAACAAGATTAAGAAAAAACATTAACGACACCTCCGTGATAGTGGTAAAGATCAACTAAATTTATGGGCACTGGTTGAAAAGGTTATTATTAAAGTAGCTTAAGTTTTTATTGTTGTCTATATAGTCTTTAAGATTATCTATAGATTTGTTTAGGTATATGAATGGCTTATAGCATAGCATACCCCTTCAATGAGCAAATCCATAATCCAGTATAGATTTAAACACATTCCTAGCGCCATCTGTAGTGGTGAGGAATTCTTCAACTCGTATTCTTTTAACGTTGTGTAAAACATCTTTGCCACGCCACGTCACAAGATTTAATCGACTGACTGTTGCTTTCTTCTCGCACGCTGCGAAGCAGCGTGCGGGGAAACCGTTCCAAGGTAGACCCTTTTATCGGTGGCCTCGCTCGCCTCCCGGAACACCGGGAGCGTCAATTTATTTATTTAATCGCCCACGTTAGTGGGCGATAGTGGCCTCATCTGCGCCATCTGGCGGTGGTTTTGGGTGACAGGCATCTTATTTTATTGCGGTTTTCGGCTGAGAGGTCTGGCCATCGGGTTGCAGCTCTTGCAGGGGTCTCAGGCATTGCTGTAGTATACCCGGGGGGGCTGCGGCTGCCAGGGACTTCAAAAATGTGATGAAGGAAGTGAAGATGAAGATGAAGTTCTCTTTGGAGTCCTCTGCTGGCCGTAAGGCGTCAAGAGATGGCGCTTGCTAAAATCAATACACGACTGAAAGGCGGTGTCAAGAATCGCATACACTTACATATAACGCACGAAATTGTAACTCATTTTAATTTTTCAACATACGTCTCAAATCGATCTCGTCGTTTTATTTTTGGGAGGACCTCAAAGTAGGCGGTTCAGATATTATAAACATAGGGTTGCAGCTCTTGCAGGGGTCTCAGGCATTGCTGTAGTATACCCGGGGGGGCTGCGGCTGCCAGGGACTTCAAAAATGTGATGAAGGAAGTGAAGATGAAGATGAAGTTCTCTTTGGAGTCCTCTGCTGGCTTTGGCGGCTGGGTCGCCTCCGTCGCTTCTCGGGTTCCTCCTTTTTGTTTAGGTTGTCTTTTCCTAGGTTTTCTCTGGCCGGGGTCGTTCGCGGGGGCCATCAGGCTCCCCGCGGCCGCCTCCTCGACCGTTGTGGGCGCTGTGTTCTTGCGCTCCTCTTGTCGTCCGGTGTCACCCATCCGGACGACGGTCCCCGCTCGGCAATTGCGCGCCTCGCGGCGGAACACAGGGCACAGGCGGGCGTTATTTGAAGTATGCGCCCCGCCGCAGTAAGCGCAGGACGCAGGCTCATCGCGTGGGCGATCGCAATTTGTCGCGAAGTGCGGACCGCCGCACCTCACGCAGGCTATCGGGCGATGGCAATGGTGGGAGGAGTGCCTGAATAGCTGGCACCGATGGCACTGTGCCAGGCCCCTCCTCCCTCGCCAAGCTTCTATAGTTATCTTGAATAACAGAAGGTCGCTTATTTCATATATGGCCGGAATGAGGCCAGGTTTTCTTTCCAGGGAGCAGTGGAAGATGCACCCTGGTCTTCCTTCCCTTCCCTGGATGCGTCGGGTGTATTCCGGAAAGAAGCCCTTCTCGCGGAGGCCTTCGGTAATCCTGTCGGGCTCTGTGTCCTCCGGCAGGCCGCGAATCGCGACCTTGAAATTTCTCTCCGTGGGGGGGTGAGTAGGTAAACCAACTCACCCCTTCCACTTGCTTCAAGTATTCACTTATCGTTTTGTGTTCATTGTTATTAATTGGAAGGAAGCGTACTCCGTGTCCGTGCGCGCGCGCAATCGGTGGTCGTCCCAGCACATCCGCCAGTCGCCGGAAGTGCTCTGGCCAGTCGGGCAGGCCCTCGACGACGATCGGCGGGCAACGTTGTCGATGTGTGTCGCACGTTCCTGCGGTGCTTCCCTCCAATTGTGGATTTCGTGTTATTGTCGTCTGGGCAGTCAGGTCGACGGGGACGCCGCTGTCGCAGCGTATGATCGCTGCGGTTGCGGTGGTGCAGACGCATGTGGCGCCCCGCGGCTCTTTGCGGGTATAGCGGTCATCGGTTGGGGTTCCGCAGGCATCTTCTGCGATGTAGATGCAGGCGCTAGTAGCGCCCCGCGGCTCCCGACGGGTATATCCGGGACTATGGCGGTCTCGGTACGCTGATTCGAGGTAGGCGCTGGTGGCGCCTCGCGGCTCTCAGCGGGTACATCAGGTACTTCTGGAAATCGGAGTTCCGTCGAGTGCACAGCTACAGGCGCTAGTGGCGCCGCGCGGCTCTCGGCGGGTACAACAGGGACTTCTTCGGTTTGTTTATATTTCTTGCTTGGCTGAATTTCTGAGATCGAGAGCAATCGCTTTTGCGTCTCTTCGTCGCGCTTGCAGAGCTCGGCTGCTATGCGCGGCTCGAGCTGCTTCATTTGTGATGCGGGGACTTCTGGGAGCACAAGTAGTCCGGTTAAAGGAGATCTCAATGCGGAGATGTTTTGTTTTCGGGGTTCAAAGCCCTCGTCTTCATCCTTCTGGATGCGAAGGAATAACGCAATCCACCACTTCAGCATCTCGGACGAGCTCCCAGTCGCGATCAGTTGGGCGAAAACGTCGCAGTCGTTTTCATACTGTCGCGTCCGAGCTGTCTGAGATATAGGCGATGTTAAGAGCGTTTCCTGAGGGATGGCAGGGGTCGTCAATGGTTCCTCCACAGTGGGGGAGTTTACCCATGTGAGTAGGGAGTCAAAATGACGCTCCAGATCAGCAGAGGCAAGCTCAGCGGGAATCATCGATGTGCTTGGGATATCGGAGTCGGTATGCGTAGCGGAAGTCGTCGGTGTATGCGGGATATCTTGGTCAGTAAGCAGGCTGTGGGTCGTTCGTCTTGAAGACGAGGTATCTGTTTGGCCCTTAGAAGGGCCTTTTTTCTTCTTCCCCGTCACCGTCGCCGGCCGGGAAGGGGACTCATTAGTGCGGCGCATCGTCGCGCAGGACAAGCAGAGTTTACGTAACTCGCGGAGCTCAACATACGTCCTCGCGCGCGTGTGACGATGGAGCGAATGCCATTTAATCGACGACTCGCAGACCAGCTTTTATAGTCAAACTTAGTTAGTCGAGTAACTTAGTCGAGCATAGCAACCTCTTTCACAACCTTTTTTGAAGTCCTTTATTGACAGATGTCAAAATGTCTTTTTTATTTACATGTGTGTATACGTTGTGTAAAATTGAAGCAGTAGTGTGAGTAATGCATATTTTAATTAATTTTATGTACTTCTAATGCATTTTATATAAAATAAATAGGTTTCTGCACTTCTCCTCCATATAAACTTAACTATGCCAAATTTCACGTTCATCCGTTCGCCCAATTCCGTTAAAAAGGGATACAAAGTTTAGGCTTCACGTATTAATATATATGATGATGATGATACCGTATCGTTAATGCCTAAAAGACACTTAGGTGTACTAAATCGCATGATCATTGGAGTTTATCAACTTCATATATGCCAACATCCATTTTTATATAACTTTAGAAAAGAAAAAGATGTAATTTTACAAAAGTTTAGTAAATTAAAAGTCTCAGTATCAAATGCAGTTTTCAAGTCGATCCTAAACTTATTTAGAAAGTTTCAGTAAACTACTCAAAAACTGTATTGGAACTTTCTACGTTGAATATATTCGTACAAAAACTTAAATAGGAATGCAGCGATACTCGTATTAAAGAATATAGTTAAGATTTTATATTATACTAGCTGTGGCCACGGCTTCGTCTGCGCGGAAGTTTATATAAAAAAAACAGTTGTTAATAAAGTCATTTAAATGTATTAAGTCCACTTCCTTGTCTACTTTTCTCTCGTACTTACGCCGCATCGTCATTAAAACTACAATAAGTTTTGGTAGAGTGGGCCGACTTCAATAAACACTAAGTTACTACCGAGGATATGCTTTACGATTTTCTGGATTTGTTGTGAATCTACAGCTTTAACAGTAATGCATGATCATACAAACAGACAGACAGATATTTCTAAAAATGATTGTAATGTATTCTATTACTAATTCCTAGACACCTGCAACATTTATTTTCAGGTAAGGAAAAAGTACAGACATCTTAGATCTATATTCTTATTATATATAGATATTGATTTTATATCTACCGTGAGATTGGGCCGTGGCTCCGTTAACCAGAAATATAAAATTATTGTTAAGGTGTGCTTTTTTTTAGAAATTTTTTAAAGTATTAACTTGTTTATATGTAAACATTTATCGTAGAGCTTTTTGTACATAATATGTATTTTTTAAACAATGTGGAAGAACTGGGAGCTGTAGACTAATATATTTTTAATTTAATTATGCTGATGAAGAGATTATGTCATACTGTAACATTTCGCTTGTCGCATTAACATACAGACAGTTTTTATATTTTAAACAATTCTCTATTGCATTATATCCGTTTCGGTAAAATTTACCTAAAGTAACAAAGGATACATTCAAATCTATACGGAATATATATAAATCAATCAGTTCAGTAGTGTTCGAGCTATGCGCACACAAACGGACAGACGACAGACGAAGAAACGTCTCTATTCTTCAAGGAAGAATGTAACTCAGTTTATTATATATGTGAATAAAACATGTATAGTTTTGCTATTCTGATACCAATTAAGGGAAATATAAACATGTTATTGATATATACATTTGATTTTTTTTTTTTTTTTTTTTTTTCTGAAATAATAGTCAACAATTATAAAACAACAATAAAGATGTATAAAACAACAAAATTATACTATTATAAACATTAAAATGCGCATGTGAAGGAAAAATCATGTCCCGTTACAGAGAGGAGAGAGGAGAGGGAAGGGGAGGTGGGTCTCCGGCGCTCTCACTGACCGAACGAAACGCAACAATGCAAGCACTGTTACTTCACGTCGGTTTTCTATGAGAGGGTGGTACTACCCCGGGCGAGCCGACCCATTCATGCTGAAACCAGTAATAGTTTCAGCGTGGCTCTACCACCATTTGATTTCCTCATATCGATTTTTTTTAAATAGTTATTTTATAATTACTCAGATTTTTTGTGATAACAAGTATATAACAAGATATAAATGTTACTCACAAGTAATCGAAAGTCCTGCATCATTGTATTGGAAGTCCAATATATACGCATCCGGTATTTCTAACAGATGCTTTGCCCTTTGGCCGGTCCTAGGATGGCGACAAAATGGGCATCTGAAATGATTATTAGGTATTTTTAAAAGACTTTAAAAAAAGGGGAGTTTCGAAATTAGATAGTTTTTTAAAGTGATACTTCTAATGCTACTTGCGTCAAGGTTGCGTTAAGCGTTTAACGCTACCATGGAGGGGATATGAAAGCACTGTTGCGTTAAACGTTCACTTGCGACTCCTCTGGTGCTGTTAGTGTCCATGGACGGTGGTGATCACTTAACATCAATTAACAACCCCCCCTCTTCGTTTGCCACAAATGACATAAAAAAAAAGTTATCATAATCCCATTGTAAATGTTATTGATTTGGATATTTCTCCACTCGAAAATGATAATTAAAAGATGCGATCAATTGTGAATTGTAAGCAATGTTAATAAAGTTTGTCTTAAAGAAACAATATGATTTCAGTAAAAATCAATTTCTACCCCTTTCTATTTTCATTTCCACATTACGAAGTTTCACTTCTTCCACACACTATTTTTTTTTTTATATTTATTACCTCGTATTTATAAAGCGATTTGGAAAAAAAATTATCATTACAAAGGGTATAATTTCCCATTTTAATTTGATACGATACAATATTGAACTCCTCAAAATAGAATGAAAAATGGATCCAAGAGGAAGAAGAGAACCAATCCAAGACTAAGCCGGTACCTATCTATGATCAAGGACGTTCTGGTGAATTATATTAGAGTAAATTATTTTAAGCTCGGTTTTATATATTAATATAGTAAAAAAATATTTAATTGAACAAGTGACTGTAGTAATATTATTAGATTTTTATATATAACCATCTTAAGGTACCTAATTAGAAGTAAGGAACCTCTGGCAGTTACCCTTTGTATTTTGGTTGTAGTTTAAGATCCTGTCGATCCACTTTCTAGCATGTTTGTTTAGAAATGTTATCTTATTCTTCTTACAGTGCATCGTTTGTACTATACTTATATGTGAAAATACAGTAATGAGACAGTAGAGCTTGATGAGTCATTGGAGCAAAGTGAATACAATGGTAGCACTCTTGGACCATTATACATGTACCGCAATTTAAATTTTAAAAAGAATCCGAGGTTTTGGTAAACGAAAAACGACTGACATTTCCTGAAATGCCTAGTTCATTACCATTCTTAAATTCAAAATCTGTCACCAATTATCTCAGGGCATGTTCCTGCACCTACATTTGTAAGACTTTTCTTATTTTCTGCACTTAACTCACTATTATTTTAGAAATTGAACCGCATCGTTACTTAATATTAGGTTCTAAATACGATGCTTGGGTCAGTAAACCTTCGGATCGACAAATCGATGCAATGGTCCAGTGTTCAGACATTTTGTAGATCGTATGCCCAAATTATTTTTGAAACGAGCTGTCGGTGAAGAAAAACGCCGTGATAAAATCATTTTTTTTATATATTTTTTTATTTTATAGGAGGCAAACGAACATATGGGTCACCTGATATTAAGTGATCACCACCGTCCATAAACACCTGCAACACCAGGGGAGTCGCAAGTGCGTTGCCAACCTGTTGGGATGGGAGGGGAGGAAGGAAAGAAGGAAGGGAAAGGGGAGGGTAGGTAGGTCTCCGGCACTCTCACTGACCGAACGAAACGCAACAATGCAAGCACTGTTACTTCACGTCGGTTTTCCCTGATAGGGTGGTATTACCCCGGTCGAGCCGACCTATTCATACTGAAACCAGTAATAGCTTCAGATTGGCTCTACCACCTACAAAAGCTTACATAGCACGGTGGTAGTGCTTCTCTAACTAACTAACACCTAAGGTAAAGCTAACTTCAACTCTCGAGTTGAAAGCATGTCACCAAGCACCTGTAGTTGTCTAGTAGTAGCCCTTTAGAGCTAGGCTCCCTCAAAGTTTAGCGTGTTTACCATTTTAGACCACTTCGTGCCAGATCAGATATCATTTGTGGTCAAATACTAAGAATCTATAAAGTATTCTAAAAAGATGTTACCAATGTAGTATCTACAGATCGAATTACATGTCTCTAGTTTACTAGTCGATATAGTACTTGCTGTACGAAGTTTTACAATTATATAAATTAGAGGCGGGACGAGGAACATATTGCATTGTTATAGAGTATTACGACATATGTAATGAAGTTATGAAACTACAGATTAGGATTATATTGAGAGACTGCCTTATATCAAAATTGGATGTAATTTTAATCACCTGCAATTATCTCGGAGCCAGCAATCCTCGAATCTGATATACCGTTCATCATTGAACTTTATTTCTAATGCTCTCTCAATTAGTGTCACTTCAATAATTTCTGAATGAGGATAATAAACATAGCGTATAAAAAATAACACAAATATGAAATTATGCATAAAATGGGGAAAAAAGAGATTTAACCCAACTATAATTAATTCAATCCATTTCACATAAATTAAGTTAAGCCACATATTTGTTATAATAGATGTCTACAAAAGCCTAGAAAATGACACGTAGCGATAAAGGTGTCTTCTGTAACATATTTGTCAAAATAATGTGTAAGCCATTACGCCTACACTACGCAGAAAAAAGAATGTTTTTCTATTAAATTCTTACGCATTTATTCAATTCACCTCATCTATTAATCAAATTTACATAACACGAGCAATCCATTTCAGATTTATTTTACGACTTCTAATAATTTTAATCTATACTTAATATTATAAACAGGTAATGTTTGTGAGTTTAAGAGTATGTGAGTTTGTAAGGGGTAATCTCTGGATCTACTAAAGCGACTTTGAAAATTATTTTACCAATAGAAAGCAAGTTATATATGAGTGTCATAGGCTATATATTATCTCGAAAAATGAACAGATTTTTTTGTGGTAGTCGGATTTTTAAAGTAAGTCGGAGAAAAGACGGTCGAACGAAAACGTTTCTTACGAACGCTGCCTTAACAATAGTAGATATATGATTGAGTTCTAGAGAAAAGATGTAGAGCTTGATAATGCCTACAAAAAAGTTAGCGACAGCATACGTCTAACTTCAAAGCTTTTTTATAATCAGGACGGGACAACGTCCGCCGTGCACGCCAGTACTAATCAATTGACAAATAATATACATTTTCCGCGCAAAACATTTCATAAAAATCGGTCTAGCTTCTTTTAGATGAAACATGGATAAGAATTTACAGTGACTGACAAAAAATACACCACATTTCTAATCAGTTTGCTTTACAATAGAAGTACACAAAATTTAAAAAAAAGTCCACATAACGAATTAAAATTTTATTAACTTACAAATTCAAATCTTTTAAATACAATCCGGACTTGGTTGAATCTCACGAGCCGCGATCGAAGTACAAAAAGGGTGTATATAAATTTTGCCATATTTTTGGTAAACCAAGTTTTTCTATGCCTACAATTTAAAAAAAAATCCAAATCCACATAAAAAATCGCTCATTTGGCATAAATACTACTCAATTACTGAGATGCGTCCCTTTTATATTATTCTTGTAAATATACTCCCTACTCATGTTAATAATTCCTATTTTTATAAGCACACTGAATGAAATATTATATTTTAATTATTATTCTATATTTACCACTCTTTTAACACCAATAACTAAAAGCACTTATCTGTTCTAAAGGGCGTTGACAAATCATTTGATTTAAATATGGCTTACCCTTATAAACTCAACGATGATTAAGTCATTCGATCAGGCGTTAGCACTATTAAGTATACACAACAAATGCTGATTACTACTGAATGTTGATATATTGAGAGTAGGAAGAGGAGTAAATGGAGATGTTTTGCAGGTAAATGCGCACACCTGTGTTTTGTTAGCATTAAACTCGACCAAATTGCTTGCTCCCCATGTTGATATGAGATGCAAGGACCGGTCGAGTTCAATCACAAGATCCTGCCGTCTCTTTTCTGTTTCTCCCCGACTGCAAGAAGGCTTGCTGTAATAGCACCCATGGGTGGTGCTGTCATCTGCATAACAATAAATATGGCCTAAAGGCAACATATCATTGATATGCAGAAGAAACAGAGTAGGTGAAAGTACAGAGCCTTGGGGGACTCCAGCATTTACTGACATGAGCTGCGAATCACATCCATCGACAAGGACACGAATTCTGCGCTCATGTAGAAAGCCAGAGATCCATCTGCATAAATTGTCGGGGAGACCGTATGCCGGAAGCTTGGACAGCAGACCACGGTGCCAGACCCTATCGAAGGCTTTGGCAACATCGAGACTGATTGCCAAGGCCTCGCCGTGCTTGTCAATTGCCTCCCCCAGCGGTGTAGTGCGTAGGCCAGAAGATCACCCGTTGATCGGTTTTGGCGAAAGCCATATTGCCGATAATTAATCAACGAGTGATCCTCGAGATAGCGGGCAAGCTGAGTGTTGATGATCCGCTCCATTATCTTGCACAGCACTGAGGTTACGGCAATTGGGCGATAGTTATTGGGATCAGACCGATCCCCCTTCTTGGGAATCGGTTGCACGTTGGCCTCCCCCCAAGCCCAAGATAACGACACCAGATAGATAAGACAGACGGTATAGGCGCGTAAGTACTGGAGCCAACTCGGCTGCACATTTTTTTAGTACAACCGCTGGGATACCGTTCGGACCACTAGCCTTCCGGACATCGAGCGATGGCAGTTGTTTAAGAATGTCACGCTGCCTGAACTTTAATTCAGACATAGTGACACCGCAGCAAGGAATAGTGGGCGGTTGCGCTTTTCGATCGTCGAGCCGAGAATTAGCCGTAAAGAGATTAGCTAATAATGTAGCTTTCTCCTGCGGTTCGTAGGCCAGTGCCCCATCAGAGTACCTCAACGGTGGCATTGTTGGATGACAAAAATTGGCTTGCACAGCTTTGGCCAGACTCCAGTAGCCTCGACTATTAGTCCGATGACTTACGAGTTCTAGACCTAAGCGTGCAACGCGCTGGGCATCCGCTCTAGTGTATGCCCTCTTACAGGCTTTGGTGGCACAGTTATAGGCTGATTTGAGGAAGCTGGTATTGTGGTAATGTTTTACTAACGCGATTAAACACTGATAAATCCTGGTACTGGTATTAACTACGGCTTATAACTAAAGATAATCAACCTGAAACATGATAGATGATCTTGGGTCGGTGATATGCTGCTATTCCTGAATTCTTTATATGAAGTGTTCATTGTATCAGAGAAAATTCCATGACGCTCTTGAAACCAGAAGATAACAACGGCAGTAGTAATAAATTTACATAACATTGTAGTATAACTCTAAAAACTATTTTTTTTAATCGTTCAGTAATATACCTTTGTCTTTTCATAATAAGGCTCTAATTATAATTCATAAACTTTTGACTGCGGCTTCGCTCTCATTTCTATAGACTTTATAAATCTCTCGAAAACAGTACATATTTACATATATTACACATACAGTACATATGTCCTTTTACGTACCCGTCACAACATATATGCAAAATTTCATGTTCATCGGTTGAGTTATTAAGGCGTAAAAGAGTAACAACAAAACAAACAAAGTCACTTAATTTTTTATGAATTTAACTAGAGGCCTCGGCGGACGTTGTCCCGCCCTGATAATAAAAAAAACTTGATAAATTCTATACCTACTAAACCATGCTCATGAATCACTTTCTCTATTGCGAACCGCATGTAAATCCGTTCAGTAGTTTTTGAGTTTATCGCGAACAGACAGAAAGACGATCGTGGCCGAGGATTTTAAATTTATATATTAATATTTATATATTAAATTTAATTAGGATGATATGCCTTATATAATATTTCTTGCAGTTATGTTAATGTCACACTATAAATGTTAATATTTACTTATAAGACCTATTAAGATTCCCTTTAATTAAAGTTAAGTGCACCGAAGCGAAATATTGTCGTCCAATTTAGAAACGCAAAATGAGAATATTTGAAATTGCTTTGAGAGGTAAGAGAAACGAAAATTTCTCGATGAAAGGAAAGTCAAAGGTGAAAATTTTACTTTTATATTTAATGTAATGAAACGGTTTGTCTGTGCTTATGAAGTGGTAGCAATTTCTTTGAACTAAATATATTTCTATGTTGTTATAGGATTTCATTGTTTCTTTTTGGCTTCAAATTTTAACATATATGCTTTGAATGGTAGTAGGAATGTTGTGTAATGCCTACTGGGTTAATTACCAACTACAAGTATCTCTTGCCACGCGTCTATAGGTGTGTTCCTGCAACCGCACTTTACAGCTACAGTCTTTTCTAAAACATTAGCATGTTACTACACATTATCATGTAATATCACATGAGATTCTGGGCCAAATAACCTAGAAAGAACTAAAAAAAATTACATTTCATCTCTTGAAGCTTCTGAAACTATAATAATAGGAGTTCTCCAAAATAGAGTTTAAAAAACTATATCAAGGACAAAGCCTGATAAAATGTACTTCTAAAACGTACATTTCAGGCTAGAATAGTAGTATTATAGAAATTAATAAACTAGTTAACAATCCGATCTAAGTTCGAAGGCAGTCTACACTCAGTATGTAATATTACATTGTAACAATCATATCTTGAATAACAAACACTGTATCTTTCAGCTGAATATCATTTTAGTATTACTTCTGCAATTAAACTACACGCAACTTTTATAGTTTTGTAGTTTACGTTACTCCTACATTCAATTTAGGTAACTGGTTTACCTCTTCTGTTGAAAATGTTAGTAAAGAAAATGTCAATAAACACAAAACCTTTAATAATTTTAATACATTTCATAAAAATATATGTTTCCACGGTGAGTGAAATATGGCAATTATATCACAATACAACAGAACGGTGAAGATGGCTGCGGCTAGAAAAGGATAGGTGACGTATTCAATGAATAGCAAGCCAGCCGATCTGTTCTGTGTTTTCATTAACAATTATAATATACTATCTCTATCAGAATGGTTTAGTCTAAGATCCCATATAAGAAATATATACCCTCATCTGTTACTTATTAGCGATAAGAAATAAGTGATAGATAATATTCAAAATTGACATATTGCAAATAGGTAGCCTAGTTAAACTGCGCCCGGATAGTATTAAATAATAAAAAGATTAATTAATTTTATTTACTCTACTTCCTTCATTGATTATTAATTTTTTTTATACTAGTTAAAAGAATATACCCAAAAGATTTGAAAACGTAAAGGTTTTTACTTTCACAACTGCGCAACTATGGGGTTGCCAGGTATAAACAGGTTAGTGAATGTTATTTATATACCCTCATCAGTTATTTAGTCAAAAAAAAATCAAATGAAAGCTTATTTTATTCTTAAATTAACTACATTACGTTGCGATATTAAAAAGTTGATCTAGTTATGGTTTCCTAAATTTTGTATGTAAATTTTAAATGCTTATACGGGATCTTGTACTAGTATAATAGTTTTACCACCTTGGAGATAATCATCCCCATATTCGAAACTCAATATTGTATATAGAATAGTGTAAAAAATATAAATTATAATTAAATCTTTTGGAATAAATATTATAATCTCATAACCGAAACCAAATCTTGCTATCAGTATGAAAACCGCTTACCTGGTGACATCCAAACAAGCCCAATGCACGCCAAAAGATAAACAAAATGAAATATTTACATAACCTTAACTCCAGTTGAGCCGCAACGGAGATACGAAAATTTGCATTTAATTGTTTTTAAGGATTAAAGCCTTTTTTTGCTTATTACAATATTGATGACAAATATTTTCATATCAAAAGATATTGTACGAAAAGGTTTTTTTATATTTTTTGCATTTTATACTCTAAAACAAGTTTGTTCTATATACTGAAGTTGATATATCTAGTGTTATATTTTTTCTTAAATATAAACAAAGAAATAACATTTTATAGCTATACTAAATGAACATGAGTAACATGATAACGTTCTTAAAGTTCAGACTAGGCCCCCCTCGGCAGCAGCTCAAGCCTAGGTCCGTTCTCTCGGCGTGGAGCCCTTGAGTACGTTGCTCGCGCGATACAGTGATACAAAATCTTATATCACTGCGACAACATTACACATATCACTTCCACACACGTGCACGCTTACACATGCAGATGGAAGGGTTTTATTTTTTCCCCTTATCAAACTGAAATAGTTTAGAATATTATCCGATACGAAATATATATGAGGGTTGTTGAGGTATGTATGCTCGGTACACATATTTCAACAACTCATATATGTATGAATTATGTCATATATGTATGAGTTAGCTTAGCTTAGATTAGCTCAGATAGGTCGCGAATTGCATGTATCAGGCAACAGCCAAAGCCGAGGTGTGCCGCGCACCCTTGAGCTAGTTGTCAAAGTAAAATCGGCTGAGTGCCTTAAGCGCTCGCCTTAGTAGTCCGGTGAAGCTGTTAAGACCTTGCTTGGTCAATAGCGTAGTCAGTTCGAAAAAAAAAACCTTCTTAACAATTAAAGAACAATTGCTCAAGCTTGCTGCGTTCATAGCGGTTTATGTTTGTTGACTTATTTAGGACTGAAATAGGACAATTTTATATGCCATGAACTACTTGCGGCTTTATCTACGTTATCAATACATAGTATAAAACAAAGTCCCCTACCGCGTATGTCTGTCTGCCTGTTCGCGATAAAACCAATAGATAAAGTGATTCATAAGGAACGTTTTGGTATATAATTTGTCAAGGATTTTTTTTATAATCAGGGCGGGACAACGTCTGCCGGGTTTGCTAGTTAAAATATAAAACATAACAAAATTGTAATCCAGCCCAGCGCTACCTAGTGATAAGTTTTAGTAAAATAAAAATCGTAAATCTTTCCAAGAAATTCATATTTTTTAAACCAATGCAAAGAGTAAATAAAATCCGCTTTAATAAAAGCTTCTCTATATCAGAATTTCATTTCGTAAAATGCAATCTCTTTCGGTAAAATTTAATTTACAGTACTTTTATTAAATTTGCATTCGTAGATCAGAGGTAACTTTGTAGGCTATATTTTGTGCTTTGAGTCCATAATACTATAAATCAATAGGCTTGATTCGTTGATCTAATTTGACTGTAAGGATTTAGGAATTGTGCATGTAGCTGTATTAGAATTGTTATATTTCAAATGATCATTTTAAAACTCACATGTAACAGTTATGATGTAAAAATAAGCTAAAAATAACTAATTGACGAAATTGTTTGAAATTTCCTCAATTTAGCCAATTTTGAATCATATTCTTATCAATCCGTAAAATCAGTGTTCTTATATAGTAATTATAATTCGCTAAAATCACTTCATAATGTAACTAATTACAACCACGCTAAACTATTTGACCGGTCTGAATATAGTTGCGCAGAACACAAATTTAAGTATAAATATGTATATACCACGTGAAAGTTTAAACAGTGGCATTTTTTATAGGGTGATAGTTATTTTATAGGTAGTTAGTTTTGTTGTGATACACAAGGGCTACTCCTGTTCCGCCCCCCCCCCCCTCCCGTTCCCCCGCCTATAATCCCTAAAGCATACAGCTAGTGTGCCGTTAGCGGGCAGTCTCGCCGCTAATATTGTTTGCATCGCGCAATTAAGTGAACGCTCTGCGTCGTGAACAAGTGCGTAAACCACGCTGCGAGTGAAAATATGTATATTTTGTGAACGGACGCTATACCGTTTTTCTCAGGCGCTATGAGACAAGAGTGCCTCCACCGCAGCAGCATTAAAACCAGTGATACCAAGCCGCAACTCAGCCAAGTAAGTGTGTATGTTTTCTTTTCCCCAGCTTAATCGATTGTAGACCTTTGAATCCCGCAATTGAGCATGTATCCGTAATACAGTTGCCCTCGCAGACCGCTAAAAATACAGTCCACATCTCTCCTTATATTAAACCCACAAATCAATGGAGGTGGAGAACAAGTGATTTGACCACACTACCTACCGGTTCAAGCCACTATACCCTCCATAGGGGATACTCGGCACTCAATTCTTGTTCTAAATCAAAAAACGCGTCGTTGTTAAAGCACAGTGTCAGTGACCGTCAGATGAAGAGGTGAAGAAGGTGAAGCGTGAAAAAACATGGGAAAAACGACCTACTGACAAAGGATAATTTTTCGAAGTATGAACAAAAACGGTTTATTTTCTGTTTTACTATCGAAGGTTATTAACTCCGGGTCGCCCCTTGCAGCTTTCGGCACCACTGGTCGTTATACCTAGGTTTATTACGTATAAAGTATGGATAATACTTTTGAAAATCGTATCACAAACTTTAACCAGGGTTCTCTTTGTTGTTTATTAGTATTTGTTTTGACATTATTATTTTATATATTAAATGTGACCATGAATTATCATCTCTTTGAATATTGCAAACGACTACCCTATTAATTGGTATATAACATCGTGACAACTCGATGATAAATAAATGCCAATTTTCAATTCCTATAATAATGTTTTAAGTTTGTTTTATATTCAACTCTGGAATATATTACGTGCAAGTTAGAACTTACAGCTACATTCAGAGCGGTCAAAAAACGAGGACTATAGAACGTTCTATTATTCAGCGGTATTGTTACAAAGAACAAATTGCTTCTTACACCCTTGACTAGTTTTAATGGAAATACGAAATCTAATGGCGGTTGTACAAGACCTCTATTTGAATTGTAAATTTTATTATATCGAAACAAGATCCCACAATAAGGGTTTGAACATCAGTTTGGTTTTCGAAAGGTCAACAATGCGCACCCTGTATAATTCGACACCCTTTCGTAATGCATGTTACTTTGATTATCTGTATAAATAAAATAATACAGGTCTGTGGTTGTGCACGCATAACATAAAAACTATTGGATAAATGTTTCGATCAAATTATTTAGTCTATTTTTAAGACACTTAATTCTTATCTAAAAGATAATATCAAGACGTCTTCATCTATACATATAATAAGAATTTAATTGTAACGTGTCTGTACTTACTAGATTTTTGTAAAAAAAAAATCGGGTTTGCTCTCCGGGAGTGCCGGCTGAAGTGAAAACTTGAACATTGACGTTGTGCATTTTTGAATATTTTGGAATGGTTTGAGAATAATTTCGTACAAATTGATCTATCTATAAGTATAAAAGTACTATCATTTATGTGGTAAAATATAATATTCATTCATTGCACTGTGGTACACAAACATGACAATTTATAAAATAAAAAAAATAAAAAATTTACACATATAAAATACATATAAAATTTAACACGTCAGAACTACAATTATTTTACATTAAAAAGTTTATCTCTTCGAAAATGCACCGCACACGAAACAGCAGGAGCAGGCACACATTTTTGCTGCGAAAGAGAGGGGAATATAACTTCCTCACCTAAACCACGCCGGTGGTCTGCTCTCCATCCATCTTACGTATTTTCGATCAGGTCACGTGTCCTGACGCGAGTTTAACATTTTTTACCCATCCCAAAAAAGTGCACAACGCCGCTAAATAAGATTTCACTCCACAAATGTTGCAGGTGTCTAGGAATACGTAATAAAATACGTTTAATCATTTTTAGAAATAGGATTATCTATCTATCTATGTGTCCGTCTGTCTGTTTGTTTGGACACGCATTACTGCTAAAGTACTGCGTTCACGATAAATATCATAAAGCCTATCTTCGAGGAACATTTAGTCTTTGCTTTATTAAAATTGGTTCGGTCTATCAAAAGTTATTGTAATTTTAATGGCGACGCGGCTTAAGTACGAGAAAAAAGTATGTGCTAGTTTAATGTATATTTTTTTTATTTATTGTAGCACGACAAAATGACTGCACTGTGCCTGATGGTAAGAACAGTACAATCCAAAAACAATGGCGACCACCGAGTGACACACTATTCATCGCCGGTCGCCGTTGTCATGCCGGCCTGCGAAAAGCTGGATATGCACAGGCTGATCCCGAAACGCGACCCGCAGAAGCGAATCACTATGACGGGCTTTTACGCCACATGGTGGTTGCGACTCAGTCTGGCCGTAAAACCCTTTTTTTTATTTATTTATTTTTAACGTGGGGAAATCCCTTATGGATACGCCACCCTCCCGGGGGAGAGGGTGGGTTATGTCCGAGTCGCACGGACTAAAACCCCACGGTGTACCGACAGACCGTTTTGTGGGGGCGGCAAGGGATCGTTCAAGCTAATCAACCTAGAGCCTAGAGCCGGTCCGCCCGGCGGAAGGTACGATTTTTTAAGTGCACCGCGTTCAGCGTTGTGTAATTGTTTGTCGTGGAGAAGTGGGCAAGCGGTATAGTGCGCATATGCAAGACGGAAGAAATAATCGTATAAATAAATAAATTATGTCAACAAAATATATTTTTGCTATCAATTGTTTTTTTAATATCCTAATTCCTCTGTACATAAGACGAAGTCGCGTGTATCAGTTAATACACAATAAATCTATTGATATAAATATGATATAAATATTGATATAAATAAATTTAGATTCTATATTCTTCGTTAAAGTAATAATTCATTAAAATCTCTGGTGTATTTTACCTCTGAGAAATTTATCTTTAATACAAACAATACATGCATAGTAAATTCCTATTTCTATATATCTACTCCTACATGTTGTTTTACAACAAACAATAGACTATTATAGCAAACAATAAATATTATTATAACAGTGTTTCAATCATTGGCAATATTTCAAAATGATATTAAGGTTGTTAATGAACTATTGTATTGTATAAATTACTGTAATTTATGTTTATTATATTAGTACTGACTTTGTGTTTACTCGGATTATGTATTTCTCTAAATGTAAGTGTTTGTTGTTGACCAACCTAATACTTCATTAATCGTCTGCGATGTATAGAAATAAATAAAATTAAAATATCTGTCTTATTTCAACATAGATAAGCAAAGCTCGTATCCTTTGTTTGTTCAATTCGAAGATTTTTTTGAAGTGAACATTTGTTTATCCGAGTTCAGCGATTTTTCGTAGGAGAATAACTTATGGATCGCTTTTCTGATGCTCTTGACATGTTCGTGGAATATTATGCTTGTGCACATGTAATACTGATATATTCTATTGAGCTTGTGCAGTCCATCATATTTTGGATTAATTAATAAACTGTTTAAAAATGTATATAATTATAAAATGTATATAAGTATATAATTATTAAAACCGGAGTAGTGTTAATAATTTTAATTTACAAATTATGAAATTTAAATAATTCAGTGTACAATTAATTTACAAATTCAAAAGAAAAACATAGTTATACCATTGTTTAGAAATTTCACTTCTATCGGCAGTCCTTACGACTGTCGCTACTTTCTTATGTCTGTAGTTTGTTTCTAGCGCATCCTAATTTAACAACTTACATTATTTTAGAAGAATTTTTATTGGATAATAAAAGACGTTTCAGAGGATAATCTAGAAATTTTACGTCTCCACAATTTGGCAGCGTGTTCAGTATAACGGAATGATTAATCAGAGATTATTAATAATCCTTTAGCTCGTACGCGCGGAACCGCGAATACAGCTCATATATTAGCAGGAACAAAGGGTTTATTAAGAAAGAAAGAAATGTTTTTTTCATTATGCATTATTTACAAATATACAAGTGTGGATAAAATATGCATGTCGCAACATTACGAAATGGAACCCAGCTCAGCATATGCTAAAGTGTTAAGAAACAATTAGCGCTGATTTTCAGCTGGAACCCAGTGCAAGTCACGGAGCGATATAAATTAAAATTATGAAATATAATATATATGCGAATACAAATAACGTAGATAATACTATTGTACATGGATACATAAAACAATATATAAGAGAAGCAATTGCAGATGTGACTCAAATATATATCCAACAAAAATTAGATGCAAAACCTTTAATTTACATACATTGTGATACTAATAAAAACTTTTTAAAATGAATTTTAAATATATGTACCGCATTGAGATTGGGCATTGGAGGGGGCAGGTCGTTCCAGCATCTAGTAGCAGCGAATCTAAAACTATCTCGGAATGAGGTGGTAGCATGCCGATGAGTACATAACATATACTTAGAAGCTCTACTTCTATAACTATTTTGATCTCTTGCCCAAATTAGTTTTTCATAGAGATATTCAGGCTTCCCGGTTTTTATTACAACAAATAATAGTGTGGCTAAGTGCAGCTGCCTCCTATACTCCATTTTTAGCAGTCGCCCTTGATTTAAAAGGGCGTGACGTGAGTTCTTGGTGGTATGTGATATTTTATATACAAAACATAACCATCTATTCCTATAAAGAATGTACATACGTGTTACAGAACTACTTAATTAGTTCTAGTCCAAAAACCTTCAATAAAAAGAAATAGCCAGGAATGTAATAAAAATTGAACAATAAAGCACGTAAAATAACAACCACTTAGTAACGAAAAGAAATCTCCACTTCGAGAAATAACAAATCAAACAAATATATAAATTAGCTCTAGGAAAATTGTAAAAAGTGACAGAAATCAAATTACGAAAGTCCAAATGAAACGTAAATTTTCAGTCCCGAAGTGGAAGCCATAATTCCAGCGAGAAATCAACATAAAACACAATTCTTCAATATTCCAACGAACCGTTGTAATTGAGTGCCTATGGAGATAAATTTCGTCGCTTGTCAACGGCCGCAGACGAATTTCCTGCAAAACCAAGCCGGTATAATTCACGTCAAAACCACGTTTCGCCCCCTTTATCTGGCAGAACGACCGCTTCTCTATACATCACAATATTGGCATATAAATAATGTAAATCTGCCTAATATTTCACGGTAACGGGTTCTCATGTTGCTTACACGTTTACCATTACTCATTGTCTACTATTATCATTTATTTATTTTCTTTTTCTTATATCGTGAAACTTTATATTGATTTATGAATAAAATAATATAGTTTTCAATCGTCCTGTTTAGAAACTCAAAAACAATCAATGTAATAAATAATTGTTACATCTCAGTATGAGCAAAATCAAATTTTAGCCATTCATAAGATTAAAAGATTTTTTTAATGTTCAACAGGTACGCGCTTGGCCACAATCTCACCTGATGGTAAGTGACGATGAGGCCGAAAATGTATCGCGCTTACCCACTAGATGCCTGTTCAGTCTACTCTTGAACACACCCAAGTTATGAGATGACAGAAAGACAGACGCCGGGAGTGAATTCCACTCCCTAGCCGTACGTATAATGAATGTGGAAGCAAAACGCTTCGTACGAATTAATATAATAATTAATAAATTAATTATTATATAATTAATACGATTTTAATATTTTAAGCATGTTACATTTTAATATCGTAAAATGAAACTAAATAAATATGAACAGTAAAATTTGGTCTTCGTTCACGGTGAATAAAGAATGAATCATTAAAAAATTAAAGATCTCATTTAAGCGATCATGATTGGACTTGGCTCATTTTTAAATGTAACGACTGAATTGCTCTTTAAGTCGTTTTTATTAATAACGTAATATATAATTTGTAACTGTGCATAAATATATATAATTAATAAATAATATAATTATAGATAATAAATATATATAATCTGTAAGTACATTTAACATATTAAAACAGGTCGTGATTCAAGATTGTAATACTAATTACAACGACGTCCAATTTATTTTTGTCAATTATATATTCTTTGTATAGCAACACAATCTATACATATCTGCTTAAGGCGATGCTAGTTTAAACATATTGAACAAGTCAGTAAAACAAAACCTCTCATAAAATGTCAAATTTTATATCAATAAAATTATTGCTCTCTCACAGATTATATAGGTATAAGAAAATTCAAAAAAGAGATCCGTTAATATTCTCGTTCTCTCGACTAATTCTCACAAAGACATGAAAACCAGGAAAGTTGGTTAATTTATTCTGGTGTTTTCGTCCGGCGCTCGCGTAAGAAGGTCCATCTATCTTCATTTGTGAAAAAGAGGCGTTTGCGGAAAGAGTGACAAGCGTAATGAACAGTAAAATTACGAAGCGCCGATTTCAAAGTGGAAACAAACGAAACTGGAGGACACGCAATAATATAATTAGTATTAAGCCCAATTATGGAAATGTTATTATGCTGATTTTTTTATCGCATAATCGCAATTACTCTTAATGTAAAATAATGACAAGATAATACGTTAAACTAAAAATGGACCTATTTTTCAACACGATGTCAAAATATAATGATAAATTTTGGATACTTTAGGACAAATTTATAGAGTGCCAGACACATCACATACTTTCCACCAAGAAAAATTAAACTCATAGCGGCTTTAAAGAATTCTTTAAAGAAAGAATGTATCTTGTTTTTATGAAACAAAAGGGTTAACACATTTATTGCGGTGACCACTGTTACCTGTTGTTTATTACCGGCTATTATTAATAATAACCAATATGTTTCCCTATGAGAGGTTAGTTTTTAATGATATTTCGATGAAAAGCCGAACTGTGAATGTCCATGTCATCGTGGTACAATACCGCACGACGCAGTCTCGTAGTAACATAGTATCTTACGCAACAGTCACCTTTTATATGATATTGTTTAAAGTTATGTAAGTTTTAAAATATTTGAAATTAATAGAGTGTCATCAAGGAACACAAATACACAAAACTTGTCAATATTTTATGTTATTCACGCTTGCATTGTGTACCTAACATGACTGGTAATGTAATTCATCGCCGTTATGTTGGTATTATACAATATATACATGTATGTTGTTGCCATTGTTATAAGTTCCATATAAATTGCTTACTTTATCACCAATAAAGTAACCTAGTATCACCTCTATCCATTTTATATATATTATATATATGTATTAAAAATGCTTTTATCCGAGGTTTAGAATAGGACTATAATAATTAGATGCGAAATTTTTAGTGTGCGACATTTTATGAATTCGATCTGCCGTTTGTAATTTTTTCAATACTCAACAAAGCCACCTGGAATCAGCAAGCTTAATATATACTAAAATTAATGCTATTTGAACAGAATAATGATAGAATGCATACCCTCTCCAGTCCTTTAGAATCTGTTCATTCTTTTCATTCAAGGGCTAGCAATGCATAGGTGGCTCCCCTCGTGTCACAGGTGTCCATGGGTGGTAGTGATCACTTACCATCGGGTGACCCATATGTTCGTTTGCTACCAACGGTATTAAAAAAATCCTTTGACCTTGATGCTCTTGTGTAATCCATGTTGGTTATAGTATTTTTTTTTTGCAGATGTAAATATTGTACACTACATATATACGGCTGCATTTATATCCTAATGTGTACGAATACAATAGACTACTACTAAAAGGCATTACAGAAATAACAGGTTGGTATATTTATTATCACAATCTATATTATAATAAAACTGTAGCAGGGTCAAATCTGTACATTAAATATTTTTTGAAAATTTTGATGGGGGTAGGCTTTGTTGTCGATATAGAAGCCAAAAATAACCCTTTTAAAATTTTTGTCTGTCTGTCTGTCTGTCTGTCTGTCTGTCTGTCTGTCTGTCCCTGTGAACGCGCATCACTCTGAAAGTACTGAACCGATTTTGACGAAACTTGGCACAGTGATAACTAATGTTACGAGATTACATTTAGGATATTTTTTTTCTCATAAAACGCAAGGGATTCTCCAGGATAACGGACGAAAGTAAAAAAAATGTAGTTCATGAGCCCCTTGATAGTTTGGATTTACAATTGGAAACTGTAGGTGTGGCTGCAATCGGGTTTTAGGTTTAAAAATATAATTGAAACCGGTGATAACCGTTTTGGTGCAGACGAAGTTGCACGGGTCAGCTAGTATTATAATAAAACTGTAGCAGGGTCAAATCTGTACATTAAATATTTTTTGAAAATTTTGATGGGGGTAGGCTTTGTTGTCGATATAGAAGCCAAAAATAACCCTTTTAAAATTTTTGTCTGTCTGTCTGTCTGTCTGTCTGTCTGTCTGTCTGTCCCTGTGAACGCGCATCACTCTGAAAGTACTGAACCGATTTTGACGAAACTTGGCACAGTGATAACTAATGTTACGAGATTACATTTAGGATATTTTTTTTCTCATAAAACGCAAGGGATTCTCCAGGATCTGCCTGTTTGTCTGTCCCTTTAAACACGTATTACTCTGAAAGTACTGAACCAATTTAGACGAAATTTGGCACAGTAATAACCAATATTACAAGGTTACATCTAGGATACTTTTTATCTCATAAAACACAAGGGATTCTCCAGGATAACGGACGGAAGTAAAAATTATGTTTTTCTTTAATACAATGTAGTGTGAAAAAGTTTTAATACAAGTTGAAAATAGTTATGATGTCATTCAGTGTTTAATTTATCATTATTTATTTTATGAATATATTTTAACGTTTAAATTACAATTTAACTCTATCAACTTGATATTTTATAATGTAAGCTATACTGAGCGTATAGTAAACGCCTACAAAAAAGGGAAAGGAACTACGTTCCAACAATAATGTGCCTGGTGATATTCTTTATAAACAAAATAATTCATTTCAAACCATTTTATTTTTTCCCTTGCAAAGAACATATTTCATTTTGTTAACCAGGCTCTTCCATAATTATGGCTATCTTTATTATACAGCCAGTGTTGCGCTAAGCTAGAGTTATAACTAAGTTATTCTATACATAGGTTTTGGTAGGGGGTAGAGCCACGCTGAAGCTATTACTGGTTTCAGGATGAATGGGTCGGCTCGCCCGGGGTAGTACCACCCTCTAACAAAAAGCCGACGGGAAGTAACAATGCTTGCATTAGTGCGTTTCGTTCGATTAGTGAGAGCACCGGAGAGGCCCACCTCTCTTCCCCTTCCTCCTCTCCCCTTCCGCTTCCTCCCCCTCCAACACAGGTTGGCAAGGCACTTACGACTCTCCTGGTGTTGCAAGTGTCTATGGACGGTAGTTATTACTTAACACCAGGTGACCCACCTGTCCGTTTGCCTCCTATGACATAAAAAAATACATTATATTTTTAATTTACCCTTTTTTATGTTGAAATAAAATAATATTAAAAAAAAGTGTGTGTGTGTACTTATGTACACGCATTAGAAGTTATACTTCTTTGGCGTAACAAGTAAAAATCTTTTCAAAAATTTTATCTTGCGCCTTATTCTACGTTTGTAGAAAAAACGACACTAACAATAAAAAAAAGGTATTTAATACAATGAAAGTTTTAATATAAAGAAATACAAACAACAAATACAAAGAAACAAAATGTTGACTATAGCTAACTTCAGGGTGTCGGTTTTTCGTGACGGTGTGTGCGCGCAACGTAAAAATTTACTCTCATCATTTTTTTGTTACGGTGTGCGCGTTCATCGTAAAAATTTACTCTCATCATTTTTTTGTTACGGTGTGCGCGTTCATCGTAAAAATTTACTCTCATCATTTTTTTGTTACGGTGTGCGCGTTCATCGTAAAAATTTACTCTCATCATTTTTTTGTTACGGTGTGCGCGTTCATCGTAAAAATTTACTCTCATCATTTTTCCCTAACGCGCCAAAAGAAATATAACTTCAATAAAATTACAGATATCTTAACATGGTTTGAACATACTTCTTTATTTACAAAAAATTGCATCGGGCACATTATTGTTAATATCAAAAATGTCTGGCAATAATAAATTCACGTTTTAGTAGCGTTTAAAAGTTAGTGAAAAACAAAACATTCTAAAATTATATAAAGTTCAATATTTTTGCCTGTAAAGGTTTACCGGCAGCCAATTCGCTGTCGAAACCGTTGCCTAGCTCTTAGACAAATAGTCACAGGCAAGTGACAGATGACACATGTTGCTCATATCTTTTTAATATTTATGTTTTTCTTTAATACAATGTAGTGTGAAAAAGTTTTAATACAAGTTGAAAATAGTTATGATGTCATTCAGTGTTTATGAATATATTTTAACGTTTAAATTACAATTTGACTCTATCAACTTGATATTTTATAATGTAAACTATACTGAGCGTATAGTAAACGCCTACAAAAAAGGGAAAGGAACTACGTTCCAACTGGAGGTCCATGGACCTCTCAAGCTTTTTTTACATTACTGCCAATATACGTAGGTTAGTTTTTATTTTAATTGAACCCGGTAGATGATGTTACGAACGGGTTGTAGGCTTATTGGGACAGAAGTTACTGGGACAACGTACTGGGAAGACATTTATCGGCAATATATGTAGGTTATTTGTTATCTTAATTGGACCTGGTAGGTGATGCTGCGAACGGGTTGAAAGCATATTTTAAAATATTTCTCACATACCATCTGGGTATATGTTTGAGTGAGTCCCTGGATAGCTGGGATTCACAATTTGAAACAGTAGGTATCGCTGCAATCGGGTTTTGAGATGTATTTAGATTTTTCGCGTTTAAAAGTACAATCGAAACCGGTAATAACCGATTTGGTGCAGACGAAGTCGCACGGGTCAGCTAGTACATAATAAAGTTGATTGAAGCATTAACTGTTTAATACAGTAATGAACAAACATTTGCTCCGCGTTCAGTGGAAGTAGTTAAGCGCTGAAACACAAACATACCGCGGCACACGTACGTTATATATACATTGCAAACTCCGTGTATCTTCCGTTACTAATTAGAAATAATTATAGATATAAATATGGAGTGGGGTGATAAAGAGAACCGAATCGCTGTGATTGCATTACACAAAGTAGGTATGGAGCCAAATGCAATGTTTAAAACTCTCCATACGCTTGGTATTAGTAAAATGTTTATGTACCGGGTTATTAATAGGTACAATAAGACCTCTGTTTGCGACATAAATAGATCTGGTCGTCCACGTAGTGTTCGTACGAAAAAGGTGGTCAAAGCAGTAGGGGAAATAATTAGATATAAATAAAAAGAAATCCTGTCCTAAAGCAAAAGATTTTATCGCGGGAGATGAACATAGCATCTAGAACCATGTCACGTATTTTAAAAGATGACTTAAGACTTGCAGCCTATAAGAGATGCACTGGTAATTTCTGACTAGGGTGGTAAAATCGAAATAACTACTGAAGGGTTACGCAAAGGGAGGTCACAGAAAAAATTTGTTTACCAACGAGACATTTTTTACAATTGAGCAACATTTTAACAAACAAAATGACCGTATTTATGCTCAAGGCTCTAAGGAAGCTTCCCAATTAGTCGACAGAGTGCAACGTGGGCACTATCCTACTTCAGTGATGGTTTGGTGGGGTATTAGCTTATGAAGGAGTAACTGAGCCATACTTTTGTGAGAAAGGTATCAAAACATCGGCACAAGTGTATCAAGATACCATTCTTGAGAAGTTAGTGAAGCTCCTTAACAACACCATGCTCAATAACCAAGAGTGGTCCTTCCAGCAAGACTTGGTGCCGTGTTATAAAGACTTCATCAGAGCTGAAGACTGGCCGTCGTCTAGTCCAGATCTTAATCCGCTGGATTATGATTTATGGTCAGTTTTAGAGAATACGGCTTGCTCTAAACGCCATGATAATTTGAAGTCCCTAAAACAATCCGTACGATTGGCAGTGAAGAATTTTCCCATGGAAAGAATGAGTGCTTCTATTGATAACTGGCTTCAACGTTTATACGACTGTATTGTAGCCAACGGAGACCACTTCGAATAAGCTTTTTATATTTTAATTTGTTTTATATTTATGTATTAAACTAACATACT
The DNA here is from genome assembly GCA_015888305.1 of Antheraea pernyi. Lineage (NCBI taxonomy): Eukaryota > Metazoa > Arthropoda > Insecta > Lepidoptera > Saturniidae > Antheraea > Antheraea pernyi. The sequence continues at coordinate 1,050,815 of MU158748.1, read as the reverse complement.
GTAAAAGCAATAAATGTTATTTGAAATAGAAAAATTTTTTTTCTTTGTTTCAGTATTTATGGCAAGTGTTAATGACTACGTCCTGTACCGCTATGACATACCCGAGAGGCGAGACTACAACGCCACTCGGGGTACCACTGACTTGCGATACCGCGCTATTGACTTTATTTATTATTCATTATCTACCCCGGTGTGAGACTACATTGGTGGGAGTTCAGCATATAAAGGGCAAGATGTCGCTGATCTGCACGCACTCCTATGTGGAAGTTACTGTAAGGCGAAACTCTAGACAAATAAATAGTGACAGTATCTACGAAGTGTTTATTGCCATTCCTGACTGCATCGACTCATGTGCTTATGAACGTCAAAACTACCACCGGTGCAGACAAACGACCAAGTCATCGAGAAATACCGGCAAGAAAGCCGTTTATCTTTTACACACATATATTTAATCGTAATGTAAACTTGAAGGTAGGTAGCTACTGAAAAACGTTTTTTTTTTTCACAAATGAATCCTTTCCTTTTCTGTTTTCACGATAATCGATTGTGTATTTAAGGCACACGTAACAAACAAAAAGTAACAAAGAAAAAAAAAGTAACCAACAAATAAAAAAACACGCATTCGCTTTTTATAATATAAAGTAAGGGTTGGGGATATTTAGCATTTCGGAAGATAAGATTAGGGGTTTAAGTGTGCTCTAATAACAATATTGAAATGTAAAATTGTTAAATAAAATGTCTCGCAATTCTCACTGTAAGGAGCCCAGTTCCAAATACCATGAAATAATTGTAACGTAATTTGTGAATGGGCCTTTTGGGATAATATCACAAATACTTATATAATATTATATTATTAGATACAAAAAGTAAATCCAATTTAAAAATAAATCCTACTTCCGATATTAGAATAACAGAACTGTATTTGTATAAAAAAATAACACAATTACATATCTCAACACGAAGACTCGCATCAAGTATTAGATCTCAAGTAACACAATAATTCATAAAAACCCAGAGGAATACAAATAGTAATGTAAATTGGAAAGAACTCACGCAATACAACAACAATCACGCGATACAACCTTCCAGAGAGCCGACCGAGCAAGAATGTTTTTAATGACTCGACCGACTCGCCTTTTATAGCATTCAACTAATGTACGATCAGCCAATAAGTTCGACCAATGGCGTTTCAAGTCATTAGTAATACCCCCGCTGTAGTCAATAGTAGTATGAAGAGTGCTAACAATATTATGTATTTTTTCATTATATTATTAAATTCTTCCGTAATAAAACAATTACTTTATTAATATAGTACTTTTTACTGAATGGGACTTACTATTAACCTCATAATATTACTTTTATTTAATACATAAAAAATAATAATAAAAATTTATTAAAAATAATACAGAATATATGAAATTCCAGATCATACGTTCACAATTAAAATCATTATTGAATAAAACCGTCCAAAGGAACAAAAAAATCACTTGGTAACTTAAAAAATTAAAATAATATCATAATTGATAAATAATTTTGTGTAATTCGTAATTTGTTTTTTGCTTTTATTTCCTATTTTGTTCAAAACTTGTAAAAAATGCAAGAAATAATAGGCCTTTTATCCATGTAATTTCTTTATTATTATATGTTCTAACCGTTGTTAACCTTCCAGGAATTTCAGGAATTTTATTTTCAGATTCATTCATTGCTATTAAAAATATTTTATGAAGATTTTATGAACATTTTCGATATATCATTCATTGAATAAGATTAAGCGTTCTAGCCTTACTGAGCCAATCAGAGCGTGACACGTAGCATCCACATAGTACTCTTGTTCCCGAGAAACCAGTCCTACCGTGTAGAACTCTAAAATTGTCAATCACCATTACGACACCTGAAAGTTACACATTATTCGCATCAAAATTAGTTGGTAATTAAAATTTCCTTCCTGTTTCAATTAGGGTTTAATTTAGATTGATAGGGAAGAATTGCATCAATTGAATCAATGACAAGAAGTTTTGAAAGAATATGAAGATATTAAGAAAACCTCATTGAGCGTTTGTTAAGATGCCCAAAACTCCAGTGAATTTTTTAATACAAATTAGTCACCGTTTGAAACATCTTAGATTTAAACTTTACCTGGTATTAGTTTAAATTGCCATTTATTGTTTTTGTCCTCATAATACCGAGACAGGTTACGTAAAGAACGATAATAAAGCTTGCAATCTTCAGGACGATCAAATGCCATTGCTGCACGGTCGTTAACATTGAATCTGAAAATATTTATTAGCTATCATCATCTTCGCCAGCCTGTAAGAGACCTACTGCAGGGTCATAAGCCTCTGCTCGACAGAAGGTGTGGGTATAATCAACATGTCAGCCCACGATGTATTGGCGATTTCAAACTTTGAGAAATCCAAAGCCTTATTCTTTTACATACAGTACTACTACAAGGACATTTCTCACGCTTAGGTTCCGGCACAATGTTTTCCTTCACCGTCGGCTGATACTGTCACCAATTTAAATTAGTAAATGTAGCGAATTTCGAATACATGCCAGGGTTCAAACCTGACTTATTAATTAAATATTTCTATTATGATTTATAGATAGATATATTTATTTATATATTTAGGCCCCCCTCCCTCTCCTCTCTCCTCTCCCTCTCCCTCCCCTAACCCTTCCCCCAAAGGGTGGCAACGTACTTGCAACTCCTCTAGTGTTGTTAGTGTCCATGGACGTTGGTGATCACTTAACATCAGGTGACCCACCTGTTCGTTTGCCACAAATGACATAAAAAAAAATACCGAAGAAATTAGTGATTATTTACTGACATTGTGTATTATAACCACTACCAACACCTGTGTCTACTATACTGTGACTGACGATGCAATTCGTTGGTCCATGCATCAGGCCGTGGGCATTCCGGCGCGGGACATTGTAGATTATAATTTAAAAATAGCCATAAAGGATGATAATAAAGCAGCCATATACTTAAAATGTTTCTTTGATTTGGTTTCGTTAATATAATAAACGAAATTAGAAAAAGAAGTGGACCAAGAGACTAGAGAAATATAAAAGAAATTAATAAAATATAACCATTTGCTTGCATCTCATATATATGAAGACGTAGTCTACTTACATTTACTTTTACAGGATTTTAAGCTAAATATTATTACATTTTAATAGGAGATAAAATATCAAACCTTATTTTTAATTGCCCAAGTAAACGAACTTTTCCAAGTAAAATAAAAAGAATACCTTATTTGTTTTAAATGCTGCGTATTCCTATCGATTTGGATAACCGGCGCAGAATATCTATAATGATAGTTCTTCTCTATATATTGAGCTTCGATGTCAAACGTAGTGAGAAATTTGTAATCCTCAGGATGTTCCTCGCTCAGGCGTGAAGCACCGTAAAATCCATCGACTAAAGTCGATTCTCCGCCCGTTCCATTACTATGTTCTAAGCAGTGTAGAACTTGTAGACTGGAAGCATGATTTATTGAAAGAATTTGTTTTCCATTCTTATTTCTTATGGCCTAAGTTCAGAATTTCAAAATAAGCTAGCTAATAAATAAATAAAACGGGATTACATAATCAAAATCAACGTCAACGCTACCATGGGTTCGAAAAACAACACAGTCATCGAGAAGAACCGGCAAGAAACTCGATCTGGTTTATCTTTTCGTCATATATGTTTTTACAAAACAGAAAGTTACATTCGTTTTTAGTGGATGCACAGAGAAGGGCGTCATTTCCAGACATCACCATCGTTCATATATTGATCCACCCTATAATAATAGCCTTTAGATATTAAACCCACTTGACATGGTGCTAGAACTAGCTATCCAGCAAATCGGTAATGTACCGTGGGACTTTGTTGTAAAACCTAACACTAGTGCCTAAAAATCTGTTTTTCGTTTTAGTAAGGCTGAAACATGGACTGACCAATTTGTTGCTGTTTCTAGTATTTGAATTATGTTGGTATTTTACTAAACACACTTTAAGGTTCTTATCTCATTTATGTTCACAAAAACGCTTTAGATTTAAGTTAAGAAATTCATTCAAAAAGCAAATCGTACGAGAAATACCTATGAAAGATATGTTATGTGTATCTTTCACATACGATTTCTTAGATTTACTTTTTTCGATTTATACCCACGGCATACAATATGTAGTACCGATAACCATTAAATTATTAATAATTGTAGTAATTTAAATTTTCCACAAATGTCTGATTAACATTTTCCCTGAAGTCATTGATAAAATAACAACAAAAACTAATCTAGACTATTTGACTTTAGTGACCTGTACTGCCTCACCGGTGTGAGTTACAGTTAGGTCTCAATCGGCAGTATTATAGAGTACTCAATCATGAATAATTCTTGAGTACGGACGATATGATAGTATAAAGTCCCATCGACTTATAAAAACAATATATACATATCAAATTTTACGAGTATTTTATATGGGAAATCTCTGGGAGAGTACAGAGTTAATACTAAGGGATCAAATTTTCCGGCACTTTTTTTACATATTTCCAACAAGTATCGCTTCAGGACCGAAAAACTCCGGTGAAGCTGCGAAGAACCTGTCGGGTCAATGGCGTAGTCAGTTCGAAAAAAAAAGTCGATAAAAAAGCACCCTAATACATATACTTCTTCGAACAGCAAACTGTAAAGTTACATTAAACAGAAGTAGAATAATTATTGATAATTACTATTTATATAGTAAAGACATATTTCCGTCCTGTTCAATAGAATGGTCATAGGTTTAATATTTTATTCCTTGGAACCACTCTATATTATTGAGATAATTTAATTTCCTACAAGATAGAAAAGAAATTGTTACAAACAACGCCAAAAATCAAAGCAGAAATCAAACACTGCAGTTTCTCGAAGTGATTTCTATTACTACACACAATCGGGCAGCCAATTGAGCGTTACATTATTTTGGTCCCGAGACTTGTATTCAAAGAACGGAAACCAACTGACTGCGGAGTCGTGAACGAATTACCAAACAGTATTTGAAAGCGACCAACGAGCGAAAGCTGTTTCGGCGAAACCGACAAATAATAATGACGGAAAGGATCTCAAACGAAGTGGGTCCAAAATAGGACACTTCCTTAAATAATAAGTAGCTTCGTTATTGTGTAAATTAAAATGATTTTTTAAAGTTATACTGTATTTTGGCGCGTTAGAGAAAAATGATGAGAGTAAATTTTTACGATGCGCGCACACACCGTACGAAACCGACATCCTGAAGTTAGCTATAGTCAACATTTTGTTTCTTTGTATTAAAACTTTCATTGTATTAAATACCTTTTTTTCTATTGTTTGTGTCGTTTTTTCTACAAACGTACGATACGGCGAAAGATAAAATTTTTGAAAAGATTTTTATCTTGTTACGCCAAAGAGGTATAACTTCTAACGCGTGTACAGAAGTACACACACACACCTTTTAAACGGTTTCTATTAATCTCGTATGTCAATTAGGGTAGCTGGAGTGTTAAGAGATTTTACTACAGACGGATCACATACAACAATTAATTAAATATACAACATTTGTATAAATAAAAATTAATTACTGAAATATGCGAAGTTCAGCTTCAGAACGTGTAATTTTTGCAATCATATATATCTCTACCATCGATTTATGTATTCAAATTTAATTACATTTGTCGGTCGCTTGGTTTTTCAAAGAAAATGTACATACTTAATTTGAATATTTTTTCATCAGCATTGTTGTTTTCAGATTCGTTTTGTACTCAATAAATTAGAAAACTTACACTTATGTAAACAATGATATTATAACTAAATAGATGTAGTTACGTAATAAGTGCTTCGACAGTGACTTGTTAAGTCTTGGTTAGCTAGCTTTTTATTGACAGCTGCCCCGTCAATATATATGAGCTATATAACACTGAGAAATTTTTAAATCGGACCAGTAGTTCCTATAAATAAACAAATCCTTTATAATATTTAGCTTTATAATATTACTATAGATATTACAGAAGACGTTCCTTTGCACTTCCGCCTGAAATATCTTCCGCTGCATTAATGATGCAATTACGCAAAGTAACGCCTTCTTCAATCAAATATGAAAATCCTTTTATTATATTTACCCAGCAGCTTCACTGAAATACGTATTATCGTTATGGGAAGGTAGATGAAGATTGGTGTAAGCAGTATCCGCGTGGCTTTCGAATGTATTTATTTGCCACATGCCACCGAAAAGTGTATGCTGGATACCGCCCAGCGCTTTGCATACAACTTCAGTAGCCTCTAGTGACGCTTCCACCTGCGAGGTATATAAAAACAATATTGAAAAATTCAGCTTTGAAGTGAAAACCCTGTGAAATGTGCCTATAGTTTCTTTCCTATTCTGTAAATAGACAGGAGATTTATTCTAGAATACTCTACCAGCAACAATCCTCATTTCCAGCACACAAAGTAAGTATATACACTAATATTCACATATAAAGAAATATGGTAAAATCGGACTTTAAAAATACGTTGTCTTAAAGTCTAAAGACGTGTAAACGTTACTCAATATGTTACAATGCACTGAATAGATAAAATCAATGGTTTGAACTACAGAAATGTATACATAGTTTCTATTTTACTATCCCGTGAACAGACAAAAAACTATTGAAGATACTACAACCACAGTAATTACTAAAAAAATGTACATCATACATCATTTTAGCCATTACTGGTTTCAGCATGAATGGGTCGGCTCACCCGGGGTAGTGCCACCCTCTCGCAGAAAACCGACGTGAAGTAACAGTGCTTGCATTGTTGCGTTTTGTTTGGTTAGTGAGAGCACCGGATAACCCCCCTCCCTTCCACCTCCCCCTTCCCCACTCCCCCTCTCCCAAAAACAGGATGGCAACACTCTTCCGACTCTTCTGGTGTTACACACACAAAAATGTAATATTTAAAATTTGTAAAAATTTGTAGTGAAAGAATTTCATGACGGATTTTGATAAAAAAAATTGTACTAATCAGACAGATTAGCTAAAACCAAAAGTGTTATTTCATCACTCTAAACTTTAAAAAAACCATCGCTTGGTTGTGAACCGACATCTTCAGTCCGTACACTGTGGGCTGGATAGGATACTGGCCATAACTTGGCCAGTGTACTACCTAATGTAACAAAATCTATACTAAAAATATAGATATACGATTAAAAAAGGTCTTATTAATCGATTCGGTGGTTTTATAAGAAATATACCAGATCACAAACTATTTAATTTGAACTTGCGGTTTCACATAAATGTTCTAGAATCTTTATTCAAATTTTAGTAACTTTAATACGAACTGATACCCATCTGCTTCGCAGTTTATCAAACAAAAATTAAATAAAAAAAGTCTAGGCAGTCATAAAACTCAAAAAAATGGAACGACTGTGTCCTTTTCTTAATTTTGAAATCAATTATAACCTTAATTTAAATTTAACTATTTGTAAATTGAAATTATCAACATTTGACTAGATTTTACATCTATTGTAACTAGGAAGAATAATTATATACATTTCATACAGCTCATTAATAAATCAACCATATGATAGGCTGCACAAGTTCAATACAAAATACCAATATTACTATAATAGGTTGCTATAATACGCGTTGCTAGTCTGACACAAACGCAATACGTCACGAGAATGACGTAGTTATCTCTAGGTCCGTTCCCTCGGCGTGGAGCCCTTGAGTACGCTGCTCGCCCGATACAGTGACACAAAATCTTACATCACTATGACAACATTACACATATCACCTCTACACACGTGCACGCATACACGCTTACACATGCGAGTGGAAGGGTTTTATATTTTTCCCTTATCAAACTGAAATAATTTAGAAAATTATCCGATACGAAATATATATAAGAGTTGTTGAGGTATGTATACTCGGTACACATATATGTTTCAACAACTCATATATGTATAAATAGCAAGCTTAGCTTAGGTTAGCTCAGATAGGTCGCGAATTGCATGTATCAGGCAAGAGCCCAAGCCGAGGTGTGCCGCGCACCCTTGAGCTAGTTGTCAAAATAAAATCGGATGAGTACATTAAGCGCTCACCTTAGTAGTCCGGTGAAGCTGTTAAGACCTTGCTGGGTCAATAGCGTACATAATTCGAAAAAAAAAAAGACGTAGTTATCGATGACGCATACCCATAAGTTTTACCGCTACTAAAAACTGCTCAACATGGCCAGAAAAGTATTCAGTTGAAATATCTAAGCATCAATGGAATCCAAAAATAATAATTACACATCGAATACCCCTTATCCCACTCCGATACATTTAGTACTTTTAACGTTATTGAGCCTCGAAGAAACCATATTCTCATTATGTATGTATAGGTAATTACCAAAACTTTCAATAACAAGACCAGAAAAGAGTTTACGCAGGCCGGCATGACAACGACGACCGCCGGAGGAGGGCGTATCTCTCGGTGGTCGTCGTTGTTTTTGGATTGTATTGTGCTTAACATCAGGCACCGTGCTACAATAAACAAAACAAAAATTTAAAAAATAAATACATACACCCTCAATAAATGCAACGCCATAGTCGAGAAGCGATTGGAATACTCTTTGTGTGCCATCGAAAGAGTTCAGAAAGTTATCGACATGGATCCGCGTTACTTTCTTGCCGACTTTTTCACCAGACCATAGTATAGGTTTTATCTGTCTACTGCTCTTCCACGTCACGTAGTCGAATTGTGATAAAAATTCGGCTGTATATGTTGAATCGTGATTGTCACTCCCTAGAACACAATAAATAGATAACCTGTCATTTCTAAAAACCTCCATTTATTTATCCCCCTAAAGGGCTATGAACAGGTCGTTATTATTAAGAAAATGTAAATCATAAGTATATACCATACACATTACATTTTTAACAATACAAATACACAGTACATCTCTCCTCATTGTATGAATGTTAAAGTCGAGTTGAGACTTAAGCTGGGTCTTGGAATATGCATCTTGTCTTGTCTATCGTGGGCGATGGACACGGGCATTTTTGTCGCCATGGCAACTCTAACACGGGCCCATGTGGTTAAGGCGCATTAGTTTTCAGTGCTCCTCCCATCAGTTCGTCAGAGAGGGTCAAGGTCTTCCCTCTCCAGACTACAAGTCGGGGCCCCGATGAGGGGTCAACACCTGACGGGTCGGGTAGAAGCACTACAGAGGCCGTTGCTGCCTGCCCGCCTAAATGGTGGCAAAAAGAACACCGAGGGGGCTTAGTCAGTAGAAATCTGGCATTCTTACCTATGCTGCCCGGCTAGGTGCAGATATCCAAGAGGATTCCCCCGTGAAAAAAAGGGTGCGGGAATATCATGTAGTGGATTTTATATTTTATACATAACCTTGTATTATTTATCTCTATATTTTGTAATATCGGCGGTGTGTTACGTAATACAGTGTGTTTATATTGCAGTGAAGTGGATGGGAAGTAATACCACGGAATATGGATTCTGTCTCAGCACAAAAACTCCCCGGAAAGTTTTAACAAGGCGGACACCATCTTGTGAATTCATTGAAATGATCACAAGAAACTTCTAATATAACCTACTCGACAGTGGCAGTAATAATTTACTAAAAGATTAGTTGCCAAAAATAAAACAAAGAAAGAATATTAAAGTCTAAAACAGCACGAGATCAATACTCATCGATCTTGATTGTAATCTAACCGGTGTATAGCACATTGCTGACCGCTTACTCAATCCGAATAATTATATAAAAAAAGTGCGTGCGTACAAAGTACACATGTCAGAAGTAAAACTTCTTTGGCGAACTAATTTATAAGTCTTGTTTATATTTATACAAACAAGAAAAAATAATAAAAAGTTTTTTTATTTATTTAATCTGCGTTTACTGCAAATGACGTCACTTCCGTTGCATACCTGCGTGACGTTACATCTGTAAAAAATTTACCCTCATGCGCCTAAAGAAGTTTCACTTCAAAAAGTATGACTATTGTGATACATTATAAATGTAGTCATATTTAGAGACAACCACGGCATGCTCCAACAATAAATTATATATATATATATATATATATATGTATATATATATACTAGCGGGCACGGCAGACGTAGTCCTACCCCGATTATAAAACAATGCTTGACAAATTATATACCAAAATGTTCCTCATGAATCACTTTATTCACTGGTGAAAACCGCATGAAGATCCGTCCAGTCGTTTTTGAATTTATCGCGAACAGACAAACAGACAGACGGGGTAGAGGACTTTGTTTTATATTATGAAATGATTATATACAAAACTGACAATTATACTCAATAGTGGGATTTAGTACTATTGTACCATGAGGGCACTAGTTTACTATGCACTTACAACGCGGTTAATATGACTGTATTTATTTTTACAATTTTAAACACAACTTAATATATTAAATCAATCTTAATTATCTTAATTTAATAGGTCATAGAGCCACACTGAAGCTATTACTGATTTCATAATGAATGGGTCGGCTCGCCCGGGGTAGTACCACCCTCTAACAGAAAACCGACCTGAAGTAACATTGCTTGCATTGTTGCGTTTCGTTCGTTCAGTGAGAGCACCGAAGGACTCTCTACCCCTTTCTCCCCACTTTCCCAACCTCTCTCCCCCAAACACAGGCTGGCAACGCACTGGCAACTCCCCCGGTGTTTCTAGTAATGCTATGGACGGCAGTGATCAATTACCATCAGGTGACCCGCCTTATAAGGTTATTCCAAAAAACTTGAGTATACTATGATCAAACTTCGATACTCCTTTTAATAAGCGTGTTCTAATATCCTATAACTTCTTCTTTATTGCTTTGCCTCCCTCTCTATCCATTCCTTTAGTTTTTTTATTTTTATTTTGAAGAAAAAAAATCTAATTATATTAAAATGTAAATACCGTCACGGCTAAACAGGATGTATATTTTCATCATCAATAAAATTAATACAGATTTTTTTAAACTTACATTTTATAGTTATTTCTATTTTGTTGTGGGTCACGTGAACGATATTCACATTTGGTAGCTCTAATATATGCTTAGCTCTCTGAAAGGTATCCGCGTGGTAGCAGGCAGCACATCTGAAACATGGTCACATTTGTAGTTAAAAATGATCGACCTAAAAATTGTTTTTTTTTTTAATGAAAACTTCTGTAGTTACGTTGAACGCTATGTTTTTGGCAGCACATAAACTTCTGATTTCGCGTCATGTGATGCTAGTAAGCGTGACCGACAGTATTGCGTTCGCATGTCTTGCGTCAGACTAGCTACGCGTAATATAGGGGCCTATGTACATGTAATATTGATATTTTGCACCCCATCATACCGTTGATTAACTCATAAACTATATAAAAATTTAAAATTTTTGCTTCGCATGCCAAAAGATATGAAAATCACACTAATGATATTAATTTAATATACAAATAGAGAATTTTAAATATTGTAATTCACGCTATAATTAAATTAAAAATGGTAAAGAGAACGCAGTTATTTCAATGTTTTAAGTTTTAACTTCTGTCGGTAGTCTTTATAACAACCTCGACTTTTTTTTCATAACAACACGAAATATGCCGTGGGATTTTTTTTACTGTTAGAGATAAATGGTATACAAATAGACATCTAAAATATATAGAGATGGAAATGGCCAACAACTAGCAACCCCATTCAGATACAAGCTGCAGTTTTTTTTTTTTTTCGAACTGACTACCATATTGACCAAGCAAGGTCTTAACAGCTTCACGGGACTACTAAGGCGAGCGCTTAAGGCACTCAGCCGATTTTATTTTTACAACTAGTTCAAGGGTGCGCGGCACACCTCGGCTTTGGCTGTTGCCTGATACATGCAATTCGCGACCTATGTGAGCTAACCTAAGCTAAGCTAACTATTCATACATATATGAGTTGTTGAAACATATATGTGTACCAAGCATACATACCTCAACAACCCTTATATATATTTCGTATCGGATAATATTCTAAACTATTTCAGTTTGATAAGGGAAAAAAAAAAAACCCTTCCACCTGCATGTGTAAGCGTGTATGCGTGCACGTGTGTGGAGGTGATATGTGTAATGTTGTCGCAGTGATGTAAGATTTTGTGTCACTGTATCGCGCGAGCAGCGTACTCAAGGGCTCCACGCCGAGGGAACGGACCTAGGCTTGAGCAGCTGCCGAGCGGAGCCTAGTCTGGTGTACGGGAGCGAAATATATCCCTAGACCAAGGCGGCGTGATCTGTGGTTACGTGGACGTGGGCGTGAGCTTGCTCTGTTTGGAGAGACAGGTTGGTATTGATAGTTCACTACCGTTATTTCATCGGGAGGGTCGGTAAAATACATGCTGCAGTATAAGGTGATAAAAGATACTACGCGTTTCTGTAAGACACATGGAAGTCCAGTCAATGAATATCTATACAATATAACTCGTGCTATAATATAATGTTTATACTGTATAGGTTTCAAACCCCATTTGAAGATAAGTGACCAAAGATGGTAGTAGCCTAAACTTACAGGAAGATTAGCTCTCAAATGAGGCTGCTTGAACATACATATAGATGTTTGGCCTCAGATTCTGGAAGTTCTGATTGAATGTAGGATTTGTACTAATGTCAAGGAACGCGGTAAAAAATATTACCACTCAGTCATCACGTTTTTAAAGCGCTTATTAATTATATAAATAAATTGTTTTTAAAAACAGTTGATATTATAATTACATTAACATTTAAAAAATAATAGCTATTTTATACGGAAACTACATAAAGTTGTAACCATAAAGGAAAGTAATAAAATCTATGGAACTTGAATGATTTTTAAAATTCTAATATGACATATTGCTTGCACCGTATCTAAGAGCCTGTCCAGATGTGGCGTTATACGCGCGAGTCAACTAGCGCGCTTCAAAATATCTTGCGTCCAGATACCGCGTTTTACACGCGTTGCTACTCTAGGAGACGTCGCATGCGTCGAATGGATAGACGACTGACAACTATATCGACTCGCCACTGACTCGCGCGTAGTACTGGACGCAGCAATGGGGCCTGAGTATCTCGACTCGCGCGAGTATCGCGCGTGCGACGCGCGAGTCCAGATTCTCGCTTATTGCACGCGTTATACGCGCGAGTTAGGAAACGCGCCGCACCATCTGGACGGGATATATATAGCTCTAGTATCTCGGGTACGCGCGAGTCGACTCGCGAGTAAAACGCCTCATCTGAACAGGTTCTAAAGGTGGGTATTGACCGGCGTTACAAAACGTTATACATAGGGAACATGCATGCTGTCAGCACGGGAAAACAACGGCTTGTTGCTCGCTGCGAATGCTCCACTCCACTGTCGGGTTTTTAGCTAATTCTTTGAGTGTTAGGCGCTTCATTCAGTCAGTATGTCGGAGCGAATCGTCACAAGGGTACAAAGTTTTTATATTGTATCGTAATCATTTGTTTTTTCTTGTATTGTTACTAACGACAAACCACCAGATACGTTTTTGTTTTTAAACTAATTTGATGTCCAATAACGTTTCTTCTTTAATTTGGAGTAAACAATAATTGAGTATAATCAAAGATCCCAACACAACTTTGTCGTCCGACATCTTGACTTAGAGTGGCTTACGAATCTGGAGCACGGACGAGCAATGAGTTCGAGTCGAGAATGTTACACGGATTTTATCACACGGCGTAATTGGTACATTACGCTATAACACCGGTCAGTACCCACCTTAATGATTAATACAATATAATCCCAACATCAACTGTAAAATTCAGAATTCAATAACAGACGTTGACGTCACGCTGGCCTGCAAGTCTCTTGGTTGATGGATTTACACCAGTTGGTGCCGCGGATTCCATAAAATACCAGACCTCAGCGTGTCTCTATTACGAGTATTAAGGCATTAACTGCATTAAGGCTCGCTGTGTAACAACGGTCAGTATTTACTTTACGCATCGCCACTCCGGTCAGTAGCCACCGTAACACACCGTATGGTGACCACGATGCAAACGAATAATTCGAAAACAAATCCATGAGTTTGTAAAATGCGAAAATATTTGCAAGGATGTAGATAAATAACACTGCGTTCCACTACATCTCAGTAGAAAAGGGTAGTAGTAAAATACCTGCAATTGTCTCGGAGCCAAATGTTTTGAAACTTTATCGTTTTCCAATTTTCAAAATGCACCTCCAGAACATCATTCATCGGTATGGCGCGTTGGATACCTGTTGAATATATAAAAATATTAGCTACTACTAACGCTTCGAGGTATAAAGATCCCTGGTAACAGTATATTTTTGTGACCAAGGTGTTACAATTCTCAAAGTAGGTTTTGTAATAAATAATATTATATTATCTGTAAGTGGTAGAGCCACCCTGAAGCTTCAGCATGAATGGGTTGGCTCGCCCGGGGTAGTACCACCCTCTCACAGGAAACCGACGTGAAGTAATAGTGCTTGCATTGTTGCGTTTCCTGGCCCACCTCCGTTCCCCATCCGCTCCCCTTCCCCCTCGCTTCCCCTCTCCTTCCCCTACCCTTCCACCACCCCAAAAACACAGGCTGGCAGCGCACCTGATACTGCCCTGGTGTTGAAAGTGTATATGAACGGTGGTGATCACTTAACATCAGGTGACCCACCTGTTCGTTTGCCTCCTATGACATAATAAAAACCATGTTATTGAAAAAAGAATAATATTTATCTATAGTAAAAGGCGTCGACAAATATTTATACAAACACAGAATGGACATTGCCATTTACATACAGAGTTACTCGATAACAGTACATTTCCGTGATAAAAGTGGCATGTTTATTTAATTTAGTATGAATAATATTTACAAATGAGTCGTTACATTTTAAAATAAACTAAATGTAATTTTAGCCGCCGTTTATTTTAACATTATAGTTCAAGATCTTCAAATTTTGAACATGTCAAATATGAAGATCGTAAAAAAAACTAAAAAAACCTCATGAACGGCTTTTGAACTACTTTGTCGGTGTATAAAAACTGGAAATCTTAAAAAAAAATTAAACATTTTATATGGATGATTAAATTTGGATTTAGTTCATTTTGAAACATAACGATTCAAATAAACCACTTTGCTACAACTCCACTATTAATCGCTATATTACTACAAATAATAACAAACGGATGTGAAATCACGGTCGCAGCTAATAAAACATACTATGTTAATAGGTCAAAGTATTAAAATTAGGCTTTGGTAAATAAATAAAGCGTATTATTATTAAAATACCCTTATTTATATAAACAAATAAGGTATGCGAGCTATAAACATTTGCAAGAAATATTTATTTCACTTTCCTAGTAATAAATCCACTTATAAACATTTAATAAATTCCAATTTACATTTTTATCATACAAAAAAAGAATATATAAATTGATATTAAGACTTTTGACACCAGCATTTTCAACATCAGGCCTAAAGTTTATTATTAATGATAAATCTACTAAAGATAAATAATAGTTTCTTTTAAACACGCTTTTAAAAGTATCCGAACATTAGTTATACTTTTTAAAGTTCAAAATAGTTTATAATTAAGGGGTGTTCATAGATATGTGATCTTGCTTCAATCACACTTTAAAAAATATATATTATAAAGAAAAAATTTGATAGTGCTTCATTTATACCTTTTGTACTGCTTTTATTTTCGATTGTATCTTAGAGTGAAAAAATGCTTCTATTTTCTGCTCTTTTGAGATATTTTGGAAATTCAAAGTGTTTCGAACGAAGCACTATCGAATGGTATCGTCTTAATATTTTTTTTAAGTGGGTGCCAATTTCACATAGCTAGGTCAAGCTATAGAGATTTAAATTTCTCTGGTTAAGAAAACACATCGCTGAAAACATATTGTTTATAAAAATCGTATTTCCTTGAATCTTTAATAACTATTCAAAATATATTCAACTAGCTGACCCGTGCCCACTTCGTTGGGCGTTAATAGGCATTATCAAGCTACAACTTTTTTCTAGAACTCAATCATATATCTCTCATCGTTAAGGCAGCGTTCGTAAGAAACGTTTTCGTTCGACCCATTTTTCTCCGAGTCCCCAGATAATACCCCCTACAACCTCACAAGCTTTACCTCTTTATAATATTAGTATAGATAATATAATTAGTTAATAACTTCTGTCCGCGACTTCATACGCGTGGATGGAATAGTTATTTTGGGCTAAGACGCAGTAGAATCTCTCAAAAGGAAAAAAGCCCCGATTATAAAAAAATGTTTCATTGTTGCTCCGCTCCTATTGGTCTTAGTGTGATGATATATAGCCTATAACACTTACAAATAACGTGGCTTTCTATTGGTAAAAGAATTTTCAAAATCGGTTCAATAGTTCCTGAGATTATCCCTTACAACGTCACAAACTCAAAAACTTTACCTGTTTATAATATTTGTATACATTATAATATTAGTATAAATAATATAATTAGTTAATAGCTTCTGTCCGCGACTTCATACGCATGGATGGAAAAGTTATTTTGGGCTAAGACGCAGTAGAATATCTCAAAAGGAAAAAAGCCCCGATTATAAAAAAACGTTTCATTGTTGCTCCGCTCCTATTGGTCTTAGTGTGATGATATATAGCCTATAACACTTACAAATAACGTGGCTTTCTATTGGTAAAAGAATTTTCAAAATCGGTTCAATCGTTCCTGAGATTATCCCTTACAACGTCACAAACTCAAAAACTTTACCTGTTTATAATATTAGTATAGATAAATATATATCGTAATATTTATTTAGGTAAGTACCAAATCTATAAGAAATAAAACTGAACAAAATAAATCAAAACCTATCAAGCAGTTGTTGATACACACAACGGTAGTTCCTTTATAGTTTTATTTACATATATTAAAAAAATGATTACCTTTAAAATATGAATTAGCCGGTCCACAAAATAATTTATTTAATTGTAAAAAAGTTGTGTGACAAGAATTGTTACAAATAGTTAATTGGTAGCTGTTTATAAGAGTCAGTGTCATTATTAATATCCAGTTATAGTGTAATACAGTGCATGGTTTTTTACTATCAAATTAATTATTTCTGTTATATGTCAATTCTTATTTAAATATTAACAATATTTTATTATAAACCAATGAACTTAGATATATGGGCATTATTTTCTACTTTATATTTCGGTTATCTATGAAAACTAATAACTGAATAATTATTTTGTATTCTGATCACTTTATGTAATGCATCATCATTATATGAGACTACAATTTTTTTTTTAATAAACACATTTACGATTACAATGTATTAATGCAATTATCGTTACTTGATAAGTGTGCTAAATTATAATTTAATTTGATATTTTAAATTTGGTGAAAACCACATTTAAAGATTCTGTTAGAAGATGCAGATACAGGTGAAGCTAATAAATGTGGGTTAAAAATTTAATAGAGTGGGCAACACTCACGTGTGTCAGTCATGTGCGTTAGATAGATAAATAGTCATATTATTAGTAATTCGTTGTTTTTTCTTCTTTCTGTAGATAAATGAGTGTAAATAAAACAAAATCCTCTGCCACGTCTGTCTGTCTGTCGTTCTGTTCGGGATAAACTCAAAAACTACTGAACGGATTTTTATGGTGTTTTCACCAGTCGATAAAATTATTCACAAGGAAAGTTTTGGTATATCATTTCTCAAGGTTTTCTGTAAATTAGTTGAAATACTTTGAAAATTTTCAGAAATGTCGGAAAATGTCAAGCCGCCTGGGAGTTTTAATCGAAAACGCTGCCTAATCCTTTTGAGATATATCAAAACAGTGTATGTTGGGATATTTCCCTTTTATAGATCTACAAAGAAGTCTGTGAGGGCATATAATAGGTCTTTACCTATGAAATTGTCGTTCTGCAGTACTGACCATTTCAAATCAAAATAATTTTTGTTTGGCTAAGAATTCTAATTTTAAATTAATTTTATTTTAAAAACATGGAATTTTTTTTCCAAAAGTAATCTGTTTATTGATTAATGTTACATTTTCATCGCTTTTTTGTCATCATGGATACGTTAAAAATTCGAGTAATTATGGAATATGAGTACCATCATGGCAGCAACGCGGCACAAGCGGCACGCAACATCAACGACGTTTACGGAGCTAACGCTACAAACCAACGCACCACCTGTTATTGGTTTGCTCGCATCCGTTCTGGAAATTTCGACCTGAAAAATGAACCTCGCGGTCGTCCGAAGACTTTGGTCGACAATGACAAATTAAAGGCGATTGTGGAAGCTGATGATACACAATCTACGGCTGAATTAGCAGCAGCTTTCGACGTTAGCGTCAAAACAATAATGGCCCATTTGCATCAAATTGGCAAGGTAAAAAAGCTTGACAAATGGGTGTCCCGCGAACTCAATGATCGCCAGCACGAAGTACGCGTCGACAAGTGCATTGCACTCACTGCTCAACAGACACGCAAATAAAGGAATTTTGAACCGCATTGTTACCTGCGATGAAAAATGGATTCTGTTTGATAACCGCAAGCGCTCAGCAAGTTAGTTGGATCCTAGTTCAGCGCCTAAACAATTCCCTAAACGAAAACTTACCCCTAGAAAAGTGATGTTCACTGTTTGGTGGTCTGGCGCTGGTGTGATTCATCACAGCTTCTTACCAAACGGGGTGAGCATTACTGCTGATGTGTACTGTGAAGAACTGAACACAATGATGGAGAAACTGGCACATCTCCAACCAGCATTGGTCAATCGCTTGTGTCCGCTGCTCCTGCACGACAACGCGCGACCTCATACTGCACAGCAGAGGGCCTCCAAGTTGCAAGAACTGGGATTGGAAGTTCTCCGTCATCTGCCCTACTCACCAGACCCTGCGCCTACAGACTACTACTTTTTCCAGAATTTGGATAACTCCTTGGCGGGAAAAAAATTCAATACCCCAGAGGCCTTTGAAGAATTTGTTGCCTCCCGTCCAGCTGATTTCTTTAAGAAGGGCATCAATAAACTGCCATTGCTTTGGCAAATATGCATTGATTGCATGGGTGATTACTTCGATTAATACAAATAAAATATATATGAAAAAAAATCGTTTAAATTTTTTCATACAAAACGGCAATTTCATAGGTAAAGACCTAATATCTATCTTTTAAGGATAGTATGCTCTACTCATCATACGTTTTAAAACGTCCTAGACATACAATCTAAAAGGATACAGTATTAAACTATTATCAACTTAAATACGTTAGTTACGAGTAAATTTCATGCACATTCATCTTTATATATACATATATATAATTTTTCTGTCCGTGTGTATGTGACTGAACTCCTAGACGGTTGAACAGATTTTGATGATTTTTTTGTGTGTGTCCATTAGATTCGACAATGGTTTAGATTCATAATTAGACCCAGTAGATTGCGCTGCGGTAGGATATTAAGTATTTTTTTTATTATCAGGGTGCGACAACGTCCGCCAAGCCCGCTATTAGTGTTACGACAATCAGTATTTATTATTTGTTGGTAAAAACTACATGACGCAATCGAAAAGAACCATTACAATAAAAACTACAATTGAAAGAAATCTTGGTTGATAAAACAGATATCGAAGTAGCAGCATTACTTCAGTATAGATCGTCTCCAGTTTCGAGAATAAAATTTGCACCGGCTCAGTTGATGATCAATAGATATTTTAAAACCAAAACTCCTGTAACTTATAAATATCTAAAATCAAGTAGAATTAAAAGAAATTATAACAAAAATGTAGGAAATTAAGGAAACTTTATAGTTGCGCAAGACGTATGGTTCATAAATGAGCCTAACAGTAATAAATGGATTAAAGTAAAAATTGTTAATAGTAACAACTTCAAACGATATAATATTACAGACAGTAGCGATAGATGTTCTTATACCAGGATATCAAACTCTGTTCGCCCTCAATAATATTTAGTATAATAATTATAATGCCTGAGTGTGAAACTGGGGAAAGGGGGAAAAGGTGTAATAGAGTGGGCAACACTCACGTGTGTCACTCATGTGCGTTAGATAAATGGCTATATATAATTAGTAATAAATTATTTTTTATACTTTCTGTAAAGTATAATAATAAACTAAGGTGCTGCGATAATCAGTATTTATTATTTGTTGGTAAACAATACAAAAGGTTTTGGGGTGTAAGGGGTGTCGAATAACATCTAACACTTGAGACACTCAAGCCAACCTCACCTGCACGTGGTGCACCCTGCTGAATAACGAACGAGGCAATGGCGAAAGCGGGGTGGTAGGGTTCTACAGCCTGACTGGGTCGCAACCACCATGTATATGGCGAAAAAGCCCGTTATAGTGATTCGCATCTGCGGGTCGCGTTTCGGGATCAGCCTGTGCATATCCAGCATTTCGCAGGCCGGCATGACAGCCTCGACCGGCGATGGATATTGTGTCACTCGGTGGTCGCCATTATTTTTGGATTGTACTGTGCTTACCATCAGGCACATGGCAGTCATTATGCCGTGCTACTATAAAAAAAAAAGATTATTTTTTACACGGTTTCATTTAACATAATAAGTGGATGATGTTGGGAGATTTATTCCGAACTATACAAAAAAGTATTTTGAAACTAGCTTTTGCCCACTACTTCGCTCGCGTTAACGTAAATTTGACCAATCCTTCGGGAACAGTACTTTTTTTCTAGATGCAATATAACCTATCTTTTCGATGCGTAAAATATCATGGTATTCGGTTAATTATTAAAGACGTGAGAGTGTAACAAACAAACAAACTAATTCACATTTAAAATATTACGTAACATATTCCTAATAACCACATTAATATTCCAACACCTAACTTAATTTTTATCTTATGGTATATAGTTATCTTTAATGTAATACAGTTTTTTTATAAATATCTACAAAAGTATGAAATGAATTATGCAAAAACTTACTTGGATGGTTCGTATTATTCATTTTTGAAAGTTATTTGAAGTAATCTTCACGCGAGGAAGCAACGGTGATCACTGACTTATAAAGACTCCCAAAGTCTGCCCTGTCTGTCTGTTATCATAGATACCTACACTGAAAGGTCAAAGTGGACAACAAACGGCTTAGTTATTGATACGTTAACCCTAATAATGTAGATATAAAAAACATTAACCTTAACAATACAAATGAATAAGATGCGAGATAACGATGTCGTATCTGAACAAATTGTCGTTTAGTAATACCGCTAAAGTCGAAAATTACCGGTTTTTACCTTTAAACATCACTAGATTCTCATGACGCGTCAAACTATATTTATTTTACGTTTCGCAATCCACCTTCTAGTAGACTATTACTGCTATTGTCGAGTCGATAGTGTCACTACGAGTTTCTTTGTGGTCATTTCATGGCCCTCTTGTTAAAACTTTCTATGGAGTTTTTGTGGCAAAGCAGAATCCATGCTCCGCGCTATTATTTCCCATCCATTACACTTGTACGATAACGAAACTATATTATGTACATCGTCACCAATATTACAAAATATACAGCCACATAACACAGGATTATGAATAAAATATAAAATCCAGTACATGACATTCCAAGATCCTGCTAAAAACTCCGTCAAACCATGTATCATATCTCAACCCGTGGACTATACAAAACAGCGTTATTACAGAAAAGTTAAATACGTATTGAATACTTGCTTTAAAAAGGTTTCGAATTAAATGCACCGCGGTCGCTGAACGTTCGCCATCTTTTTCTCCTTTTTTTTTACGTTAGGTTAGACTTGCGAAAAAGGATAACGCGAACTTGCCTTGGGCGAGCGCGGTGCATTTAATTCGAAACCTTTTAAAGTAAGTATTCAATAGGTATTTATCTTTTTTGTAATAACACCGTAAGGGTCTAAGCTAAATGTAAACTCTATCCTGCACTGGTCAACTGTGAACTGTGACAAAATGAGAATTAATAATAAAAAAGATGGTTCAAGTTACAAAAACTTCGTTTTGAAAATTTTACTTACGATTACATTATTACTGTACATATTTTTTAAAGTTTCTATTTATTTTCAAATAAAGCAATTAATCTTCTATATAAATCGCTGCGTTTAATATTTTATTGTAAATTTGTTCAATTCGAAAAACTACTTCTTAAAAATAAAAAATAAGCCCATAACTTGTATGTCAAAACTACCACCGGTTCAGACAAACAACTCACTCATCGAGAAGAACCAGCAACAAACTCGAACTGGTTTATCTTTTCATGAGACATATTTTGACAAACCTACATAGTTACATTAATTTTTGTGGGATACACAGAGAGGGGCGAAAATTGAGAAATAAACACGATAGAAAAAAGAACTTGTGTATGTGAATACATACCTTCTAGAAGTCCAATTAAGTTCGATATGAACGAATTTCAGACACTCAAATTTTTTTTTCGGTGTCATCTTCACCTTAAATGCCGTAAGTGTTGGATGATATTAACACAAATTGATTGCCGTATCGTATAGTATATATAACTTCCAAGGCTTGGTAAAACTCTTGACATTGAAAATAATAAACTGAATTATAAACTGTCCACGTAATTGTCGTTCTCAATAAAATAGCACGCACAAAAGAAATAGTAATATTTTAGTAAAAGTTGAACTGAACAGTATCTAATAAAATATATTGAACTAGCTGATATCACTTAACTTCGTTTGCGTCGTTTATTATCGTTATATTTCAAGCAATTTACACAAAATCTTGACAAATCCGTTCAGTAGTTTTTGAGTTTAACATAAAGATAGACAGACAGACGTGGCGGAGGATTTTGTTTTATAATATGTAGTGATTTGCATATTAGTAAGTAGAGAAAACATAAAAATAATAAAAACATTGTTTTTTGCTAACTTTGAAACTCTACTAAAACATGAAAGTATTATTGCCAGACATTTTTGTTATTAACAATAATATGCCCAATGCTATTTTTTGTAAATAAAAAAGTAAGTTCAAACCATATTAAGATTACAACTATCTTTCATATAAATTATTTTAATATAATTGAATTTAGACATAAAAGATGGTAAATTGAAAATAATATGTATATAATAACTATACTATATATAGCTATATACTATATATAGCTATATACTATATATAGCTATAGCAATAGTTTAGTGCAACACGGGCCGTATGATAAAGATAGTGATAATTGTGGAAGCGCCTATTATAGACGCATGTATTCAAGATGGCGTCAGTGTCAAGTAATATGTCTATGTTTATTGTTGCTTTTCATTGTTTACGGTGAAATCTCAATACCATAATGGTTAATACAATAAAAATATGTTCTTTGCAATTGAAAGAATAAAACGGTTTGAAATGAATTATTTTATGTATAAAGAATATCATCGGGCACATTATTGTCAATATCAAAATTGTCTGGCAGTGATAAATTCATGTTTAAGTAATAATTTTTAATAGCGTTTAACAGATACTGAAAAAAAAATGTTCCTAAAATTATTTATAAATCAAGATAAAGTTGAAGGTGTGATGCACATTAAAAACACAACGTTAACCAGCTACCAGGTATCCTGAATCGTATTTGGAAGGGCATAATATAACTTCATATTAAAGAACCAGCTTTTCTAAAATTTTCGTTCTTCCAAAGTTGTCGGCTCTTGTACTAAGGTGTCGCAAAAAAGTCTAGTTAAATTAACTACAAATTTTGTTTTTCGTTATCCTGGAGAACCCTTTACGTTTTATGGGACAAAAATCCTAGATGTAACCTTGTAACATTAGTTATCACTGTGTCAAGTTACGTCAAAATTAGTTCAGTACTTTCAGAGTGATACGTGTTCACAGGGACAAACAGACAAAAATTGTAAAATGATTATTTTTGGCTTCTATATCGACAACAAAGTCTACCCCGGTCAAAAAATTTCAAAAAAAAATTCATATACAGATTTGGCTTTGTTACAGTTTTATATTATATTATTATTTTATATTATATTATTGAATATATTATATATTGAATATATAATTGTATATAGAATAATAATATAACGGCCAACAAGGAAATTGTTGACTGATAAAATTTAATAGCTAGACAAGGTCTTTTTTCTTCAAATCTATGCGAGATAACCGTGACCTTTGTCTATCGGATTAGTTTTAAAAATCTCTACACAATATGTTTATTATCTATTTACCTTGTGTTAGTTTAAAAAAAAATTAAAATATCCGTTACTTATCTGGGTAATTAATGGTTGGCTAGAAAATTTAGTACAATACCAGAAATAAATTGTACAGAAATACATGATTGTGTGATTGTGTTGATTACTGTGCCCTTAGAATTAAGGATTCTTTTTCGTACCATTAGGGCTTCCCATCGTTAGAACAAATCATAATTTAACACATTATTAGTACGCTGTGAATAGTAAATTTTCGAATACATCATTATTTCGCTATTGACTATCCGTCTCACTATTCTACTTTTTATTCCTTACACTCCTTGTTGCTCCCACTCAAAGGCACTTTATAACAAAGTAATATAAATTTCAT
This sequence comes from Antheraea pernyi, assembly GCA_015888305.1. NCBI lineage: Eukaryota > Metazoa > Arthropoda > Insecta > Lepidoptera > Saturniidae > Antheraea > Antheraea pernyi. Next base: position 1,026,338 of record MU158748.1, on the reverse strand, counting down.
TACTATGCCATTTTTACTAATCGCAGGAAATACCATAATAATCGTTTGGGACGTGAAAATGTAACCAACAAACTCACATTCACTATTATAATATTAGTAAGGATAGATATCATTGTCATCTATAGCTATAACTGAGGGAATGCGGGCTGATCTTGTCAGTGAGCTCAATCAGTCCTTGGAATTCGTATCTTTATGGGGAACAAGTAACTTGGTTGAGTTCAATGCCAAGAAAACACAGGTTTGCGTGTTCTCTTGTAAAAAATCCCCGTTTTCTCCTCATCTCACTCTTCAGAACGACTCACTTGCAAAACGTGACAGCCTAAGCATCCTAGGGATTAACATCCGAAGCGACCTCAACCTCAGGGATCACATTGGGAGTGTTATCTCTGCAACATCTAAGAGATTGGGCATAAAGTGCGACGGTTTTTCACGCCCGGTCAGCTATACCTTCTCTATAAGGTACAGGTTAGGCCGTGCATGGAATACTGTTCGCACCTTTGGGATGGTTCTGCTCAATACCTCCTTGATGCACTAGACAGGTTGCAGCGACGGTCTGTCCGTATTGTGAATGATGCAGACGTTACTAAGAACCTTGAACCGCTTCAGTTGCGAAGAGACATCACCTTACTGAGCGTCTTTTATCGTCTGTATCATGGCGAGTTTTCTGAAGAGCTGTTTGACCTCATTCCATCTTCTCCTTTCCACTATAGAACTACACGGGCGGGTACGCGTCTCCACAGTTTCACAGTAGCAACCATCCCGGCAAGAACGAAGAAGTTCGAAAGCTCTTATTTTTGTCGTACTGTGAAGATGTGGAATCGTCTCCCAGCCAATGTGTTTCCTTTCTCTTACGACATGGGGTCCTTCAAACGAGGCGTGAAGAAGCACTTTTGCTATTTAACACTGACAGCCACCGTTATTTATAGACTATACTGTATTTTCCATCAGGTAAAGTGCAGTCATTTTGCTGAACCAGTTAAAAAAATAAAATAAAAAATACCTGTTCGTTTTCATATAATTAATATTGATTCGCCTTCACATAGAGCTAACATTTTACAAAGGAATAATGGCTCGCTGCCAAGTCAATCATCGGTTACATCAAAATAAAAGAAGCCCCAACGACGGTGGGTAACCAGATAGTTCAGAAACATTTCACGTAAATATCCCTCAAGTTACGATTTGGTACACACAGTTACTATGAGTGGTGATCTTTAACGAACATGTTGGAGCTGTTATTATTAATTAATTGCACACTATAACTTCGCATTCGTATATCATCTATCAGATATCTATAGCAATGGGTCCTACAGTTTTCTCACAACAAACTAATTTAAAGCGCCATCTGTTAGAAACTGATGAAACTAAAAATTAATAACAATCAATTCAGGTTATTAATCGAAATATAAATTGTCATATCTCTCAAGTTGGACCATTATCATTATACCTAAATACCAACTTTCATCAAAATCGGTTGAGTAGTTTCGGAGGTAATCGTAGAAAAGCGTCACGACAATGGGATTTTTATATATTTAGATTGAAATATATAAAATCTTCAAGATCGGCAAAAACGATATCGAACAATTTGTCGTCACTCAGTTAATATCTTTGAAATCTTCTCAAGTGTTTTTTGTCTCAATCGCTCAGTAATTTGTTATATAGACATTTTTGAACCAAAATATTGCGGGGTGGTAGGGTTTTACAGCCTGACTGGGTTGCAACCACCATGTATGTGGCGAAAATGGCGTGTCGTATGTGGCAGGTCGCGTTTCGGGATCAGCCTGTGCATATCCAGTTTTTCGCAGGCCGGCATGACAGCGATGACCGGCGATGGACAGTGTATCACTCGGTGGTCGCCATTGTTTTTGGATTGTACTGTGCTTACCATCAGGTACAGTGCAGTCATTTTGCCGTGCTACAATAAAAAAAAATTCAACTTTCCATACGATTTTTCAAGTATTCTCTTTCATACAAACCTTGTCCTGACAAAATTACAATCACAAAAAAAAACCGAATAGGCACAGCCGTTATGAAGTGATACGCTCACATACATTCGGCAATTGATTCTCACTACATATTATAAAACTAAGTATTCTGCTACATCTGTCTGTCTGTTCGCAATAAACTTAAAAACTACTGAATACATTTTCACACGGTTTTCATCAGTAGACAAAGTGATTCATCATCAAAGATCAAGAAGATGTTTGATAAACAATATATCTGTGTGACTCGAATACTTGATATGTCGGGTCGCACTCGCTGGATGCCGGAAATATGATAGCGGGGCTCTCTCACACTCAGACCTCCGTATTTCCTTTCCTATTTGAAGACTTATATCTTTGTTGCATATACGTTTGTAAAACATGTAGATACTTTCTTCACAGATAATATTTTTATGAGAAAGTTCGATTTTTATACTATTAAATAGTCACCACTTCAATATCCCATCTATTTTACTAAATAAGGTATCTATACTTCTATACTTCCAAACATATAATAGGAATGAAAATTTAAAGTGTCTGTACTTTTTCGATTTTTGTGAACAAAATTGTTACAGGTCTATAGCAATAAATAATAGAATACTGTCTGTCTATCTGTCTGTCTGTTTGTATGAACACGCATCACAACTAAAGTACTGGGTTCACAATAAAACCTCATATAAGAAAATCATAAAGCATATTCTCGGGAACTTAGTTTTTGCTTCATTCGGTCCACTCTATCAAAAGTTATTGTAATTTTAATGACGACGCGGTGTAAGTACGAGAGATAAGTAGATAAGTAAATGGACTAAATACGTTCACAATATTTTATTAGTCATCGTTTTTTACATTAGATTCCACGCGGACAGTAGTCGATGAAACTGTTAAGACCTTGGTAGGTCAATAGCGTAGTAATTTCGGAAAAAATAGTTTTACGCGCACGGGGCGCGGCCATATCTAATAAAGCTTATCTGTTTGGTTGAACGCGTCAATCTCAGAAACTACTGGTCCGATTTGAAAAATTCTTTCAGTGTTAGATATATCATTTATCGAGGAAGGCTATAAGGCTACGTATCATCACACTAAGACGAACAGGAGCGGAGCAGCAATGAAGAATGTTTCAAAATCATTTTTTTTTACTTTTGAGAGCTTCCGCTGCATGTTAGCGTTAGCTCAAAGTAACTATCCCACGCGGACAAAGTCGCGGGCAGAGGCTAGTCTATACTAAAATTATAAAGCTGATGAATTTGTTTACTTGAACGCGCTAGTCTCAAGAACTATTAGGCCGACTTAAAAAAAAAATCAGTTTTAGATAGCTCATTTATCGAAGCTAAACGCAATATCATTACGCTACGAACAATTGTAGCAGAGCACCAATGAAAAATGTTTCAAAATCGGGGTTAATGTACGTATTATTTTTAAATATTTCCACCTCTATGTAAACGAAGTCGCGGGTTAAAGTTGGCATTAGTCCAAAGTAACTATTACATGCGAACGAAGTCGCGGGTGGAAGCTAATCTTTAAATAAAACTAAAAATTAAAATTTCGCCACTGATATGACTTTTTTGCACTGAGTTTTTCTTTCTTCATCATCTATTAAAATTAAATCGAAACTCTACATCATTCGTAATATCATCTACACGAGGATCAGGCTAAATAGGTTTATTAGAATTAATATATATTTCGTTTAGTATTCTATAATAGATCGTAAAGAAAACATGTTACCATTGGAATTGAAATCATTAAACCAATGAAATCATTGGAATCCAGGATATGAATTAGCGTAAGAAAATAAAGGTGCGATAATCTAGTTACTTTTTGCTGTAGTTGGTGGTCTCATTAATGAAGTATTTTGTATTTTGGCTCAGTAATGTTCAGGCACCATTTAAAACCGTAGGATTTTTTTTTACATGTGGAAATCCATTATGAATACCCACCCCGTCGGGCAGCTAAGGGTTCGGTTATGTCCGATCAACGTGGACTAAAACCCCATGGCTTTCTTCGCACACTTTTTAGCCGGGTAGGGGTAACTGTCTACGCATTTCGTTCCCTCTTACCTATAACATAGTGCTTATGCCTGCCTGGCTAGCTACCAACCTCAATTTGAAAATCCAAGCAAGCATCTATGGGTGTTTTTAGTTGAGAACCATTCCGTTTCTAAATTTAGCGTCTTTGCTATTTTAGACCAGACTATCATTTAACATCAGCCAAAACTGTGATCAAAGGCTAAAACTTATATCATATAAAATAAATATATACTAGTATTAAATTATACTTTAATGCTATATAGAATAGAGACAATAATAGCATCCATATTCACAAGTTAGATACGTAATCAAATGACGGTAGAAACAGACCGACATCTGAATTGTAAATGTTATTATATCTAAATAGGACCGTATAAGCTGAGTACACTCTTAGTTTAAGGACGGAGGTAGTTTGACCTTCATCTATCGTATTTATTCTGTGGAATATCATTAAAATAACTTAAATCCTAGCTTTAATTTTGTTTAAGTCAAAAAAATCCTATTGATACTATTATACACGAATAAATTTGTATGGATGTATGAATATGAATTGTCCGTTTAGGCAAAAACTATTAGACGGGTTTTGATAAAAGTTTGTAATAGTATAGCTTATATATCACAACAAGCTTCGCTCGCCATAATGTGGATTTGTAAGTTCGGACCCGATTTCTTTTTCTGGATGAAGGATGCCTGTACGGTTACGTACATTGCAGGTTGCCCTAGATATTATAGGCACATCAGCACAGTTATGTCAAAATTATATTTAATGAATAATTAATTAGTCAGTCGCAAACAAGCACTCAATACCACTGTAACGTAACAAATAAAGTTATTGCAACATAATAAACAAGTTTATTCCCACAAACGGGCATCCAAGAACATATATGTAAGCCTAGGACTTGCTCCTCATCCCCACAATACCATATAATATTCTCTATACCCCTGATAATGTGTTTGCAAATGTTCATAAAAATATAATATGTCATTACCTATGAAATTGCCGATCTGCAGTACTGGCCATTTCAAATCAAAATGATTTTTGTTTCGCTAAGAATTCTAATTTCAAATGAATTTTATTTTAAAAACATGGAATTCTTTTTCCAAAAGTTGTCATTTGTTTTTCAATCTTTTTTGTCATCATAGATACGTTAAAAATTCGAGTAATTATGGAATATGAGTACCGTCGTGGCAGCAACCCGGCACAAGCGGTACGCAACATCAACAAATACTAAAACTAAGTTAGCAGGAACATCAGCGGTTACTAAACTAGATAAAAGTCTAATCGCTCTCGTCACAATTGCACATGTGTCGTTTATAAAAGAAATAAAACTTTTAATATCCATTTAATATACTAATACTTAAATGCTCACCTTCGTTCTGTTCTTGTTCCCAGTACTAGCTATTGATGAGTAGGCACCTAATCGGCACTTCTATCTCTAGACCGTCATTATCTAAGGATTTCTGTTTAGGTCGGGTAGGACCGCAAAGCAAGAAACACTAACGTGTATAAGTATATTCCATTGTGTTCTAGTGTGTATTAAAAATCTTTTTTAAAAAGCTTCGAGTGTTTCTCCTTATAACATTTGGCGGTAGCGGGTGAATCTTGAAAATTACATATTGCCTAGTGATTCAAGGTCCTAATCTATAATAAGTGCTCAAATGCCAGTGAGTGTACAACAGCAAAGGTTCAGAAGTTCCAGATCCGAACTCAACTCAAGGTCATCGAATTTTATCATTCTAAACCAGGAGTATCCTGGTATCCTTAATACCCTGAGTCGAGAAAAAGTCCACTGTGTAGTAGGCAGTAGCTGTTAGGGTAACGACACCCTGACTCAGCCTTGTATATGGCACCGACCAATCAGTGACATCATCCTGAAGACAACCCAATGCCAAGTCCAGGCGCCGTATCCAGGTTCCAGTAAAACCAAGTATGAAGTGTGGCGAATTATTCCTATGAATCGAGCTACTCCATTACTACTTTTATCTTGAATCTATTGTGAATCTATGAACAACTTTTCCTGTTTACATGTAATTTTAAATTGACCTTAACTAGTTAATTGTATTCAATAGCTAATATCCATATACATAAATAACATTTAATATTTTAAATCGTAAATCTTTACACTATAATTAAAAATAATTAATTGTAACCTAGTCATTCTTATCAATTATCATTACGGCAGTGGGAACACGTTTCTTGGTATCGTATCTATATCATTTCAATGTCAATTGTGCTTATAATAAATTAGAACGCTATACCACTCATTTCATTGGGTTTTGTCTGTTTTTTTATTTTTATTTTTTATTTTTGCGGTAATTTAATAACACACATTTTATTTATATAAGCATTTGCACTATAACCAATAACCTTTAAAAATGACGAAACCTAAGGAAGAAGTTAAATTAGAAGATGAGATCTCGTTAAATATAATAATATACTAAAATGCATAAAACTTTTTAGTGGTAACCGAGATAAACTCACCAACTTTTTGAGAAATTGACAGTGCAATTTCATTAGCGTCCCCGCCACAAGAGGATCTAATTTTAAAATACATCCTCAATCAGTAAGAAGGCAGAGTTGAAACAGCTTGCTCTATAAAATAGTTCAACAATTGGGTGTATTTAAAGGATTACTTTCTCAGAGAATTGCAAGATTGCAACAAGGAAATCAACAAACCGTATGTCAGTTTTTCCTAAGAGTAGATACTTGGTACAGAAATTACTAACTGAAATGACGGTCTCCAACATCAAGAAATCAGAGCTGGTGGGCAGGCTAGCAGCCATGGAAGAGGTTGCTCTCTATACATTTACATTGAGTTTACATCCCAGAATATCCAACCTTGTAAGATGTAGGAATCCGAAGAACTTTAATGATGCTATGAACATTACTATATCTGAAGAGAAAATTCAATAATCCTCATATCATAACGATTTTAAACAAAAACCTGTTGAATCAATTCACAGAAGAAATGATTTCTACATTAAATCGCAAGTACGACAACATCAAGCTGAGACAAATTTTATTCGTACTACTTTTATATCTAAGTGTCTAATAAACCACGTTTGTATCGAACATTTTTAAATACGCCCAGTGGTCGACATTCGACCATAGTTCATTGATTTTTTAAAGTTTGAATTTTATTAGGGTTCTTTTGTCAAAGGGTATTATGTTATAATATCATTGTTGAATGTAGAATGAAAAAGGGTAATTGGAACGTAAGAGTAAAATAATAAATACAGTCCAGCATAGATAGCAACCTCCTTCACAACCTGTTTTTTAAGTCCTTTATTGACAGATATCAAAATGTTTTTTTTATTTACATGTGTGTATATGTTGCGTAAAATTGAAGCAGTAGTGTGAGTAATGCATATTTTAATTAATTTAATGTACTTCTAATGCATTTTATATAAAATAAATAGCTTTCTGCACTTCTCCTCCATATAAACTTTAACTATGCCAAATTTCACGTTCATCCGTTCGCCCAATTCCGTTAAAAAGGGGTACAAAGGTTAGGCTTCACGTATTAATATATAGATGATGATATTGTTTTTATTTGCCGAAATATAAAATATATGTTTTATAAAATCCTGTCATCTGAGAATTATCTAAACACTCTTGTACAAAAAATTAGAGTTACACAAAGATACTGAATATGTATGTATGCGTCTGTATACAGCAACATTAACAACGACACAAAGACATATAAAAATGAAAGGTAGGAAATTGTACCTACTAGTATTGAAAAATTATATATTAATACGGCACTCTTTAACACAAAGATATATAACATTATGCAATACGTAACATTTATGGTGTGCCTATAAAATATTCTCATTTCCAAGTATCAGAGTTTTCTCTTATACTACGCATATGTTATTATATTGGTCCTTGATATAATAAAGTTCTTACCTGGAGTCGAATACGTCACTTGTCACAGTTTTTTGTCACATTACCTAAAAGAAACCAGACCGTCGCTTCGCACCGAGCTAATGGGTATTTCTTGTGAGCCGTCAAGATAAAATGTTAGAAAATGGGACCATCTGTTACCTACGTAAACTAGGTAAGATTTGGTTCGAAAGTTTCAGAGATGTTTGTGAAACGAATTTAGCGGTTCACGCAAACATACATGATTTTGATGATACATGAATCCTAATGATTATTTTGTAAGAACTTGACTTTTCAAAAAAGTTTATCATAAACTTAAAATTTCATGTATGAATCGTTTGAAATCTTAATAAATTACGGGCTAGTATTACATCGGTAGCTGCTATGCTACCTTTGCTTATTAATAAGATTACTATCAGTGACTTCAAGCGATGTTGGCTTAGTTATATTAGTTAGATACTAGCGGTGTCTGAATTGTTTGAAATTGTAATAAATTACCGACTAGTATTACATCGGTAGCTACTCTGTCTGAGTGTGCTGCGTGGGAGGGACAGCGCCGCATTCTGGCGGCGGCGGTAGGCAGGAATTTATCTCTGCCGAGCGTGGTTTCGGCCATGCTCGGCAGCAAACAGACTTGCCGAGCAAGGGCCTCCTTCTGCGAGGAGGTCATCTCGCAAAAGGAGGCGGTGGAGAGGGCTCGTGAGGTAGACCCTCTAAGTGGCCCTCTTCGCTAACGGAGGATCGGCGGGAGAATGCGGCGCTTTGCCCAACTCTCCCGCCACCGTAGCCGGATCCGAGGGGATGAGCCGGGGGGCCTATCTCCTTATTGCACAAGTCCGGCAGACGAGGGGAGGCAGCTCGTGTGTACCCAGTCTGCCTCTCTAAAGGTAGGAGTCCGGCAGTCACATTCCGCCGGGCGGACCGTTGGGGTGGCTCTACAAGGTAGAGTAGCGAGTACAATCCCTTGCCGTCCCAACAATTACAGCCCGTCGGTACACCGTGCATATCGGACATAACACATCCTCTCCCCCGGGAGGCTTACGGCCTGTCGGTACACCGTGAAGTTTTAGTCCGTGCATGTCGGACATAACCCATCCTCTCCCCCGGACGGTGGCGGATAAGGGATTACTCCACGTAAATAAATAAAAAAAGGCTTTGTCTGAATACCAGCGCTGCAACGCTTGCACTTGCAAACCTGCAGCTTACGGAGACAGAGTCCTTTTTCACTCGATACAACACTTGTCTCACTTGAATTTCTTATGTATATATGTTTTGTATGTGCTGAATAAATATACATTTTTTTCTTTCTTGATAACGAAAAAAGGACCTGTCATATATCTCTCACATCAGGATTATTGTGCACGATTAAAGACAATCTCCGATATATACATTTTTACCTGGATTGAATATCGTACAAATATTGTAGATAGTAGACGTAAAGCGCGTGAATTATAACGAATAGAGAGACCTATAAATAAAGATTTAGACTCATCAATGGAACAAACAAAAAAATATTTTTTAAATTGATAACACCAATGCTCGTCAGTAGCCACTAAATAACAAAAGGAGATGGGTGGTAGACACATACGATAGAAGTGAAACTTATGTATTACAGGGAAACATGTTAACTTAAAAAATACGCCAATAAGTCAACGTAACGTGATGTTCACATGCAATCACCCATCCAATTAGGGACTGACCGCCGCCGACATTGTTTAACCTTGGTGCTCGGACGGCAACCGGTGTTTTCAACACTCTACCCGACACAGCGCTTTTCCCACCATTTTTTGTCAAACAAAAAGGTTGCGGATAACCTTTTCAAAGCCCTCAAAGTTTCGCTTCAAAAAAATGAATAAAGCCTGTTAATAAACAGAGGAGAAAAAAAGTACTAAACTGTTTTGTATGGACCTATTTATATATAGATAAATATTTACAGCAAGAAATGATGACAAACGCGAGCGAAACCGCAAGCAAAGATAGTGCAGATATAAGACATGTCAAATCCAGGGACAATCTTGCGAAGACGCCTACATTAATAAATCAATCCATTAATATCAAGACCTCATCACAGCTAGGTAATGAAGGTGCCAGATAATATATCAGACATATTCAATTAGCTTTGGTATCACATAGTCTAAATTATTATCTCTCGCGTTTCACCTAACATACTCGTATATATTATGTTAGTTTTTTACAGTGTATATTATGTGTTTTGAAATAAATATATATGTTTATAATAAATCAAGATATAAGCTGGGAATTTTTAAAGACAGCTTAAAACCCTCTTGCTGTTTTACAACCCTCTTACCAATTTAAGTTACGTCTGTTAAATTTTGCTAATACTACGTCACCTGTACAGAAAAGAGTGGATTTATATAACCTGGATGATACGTTGAAAATTTTCTTGTAAATTCTTGTCAAATTCAGCCATCTCGGAAAGTAAACCTGACAAACAACAAACACTTCAATCCTATTGATACGTATATACAACGCGACTGGTTAGTCGCCAACAACATTTTACAGGTTAATAATTAGTCCATTCTCGTTTTAAATCAATAAAAAAATAGGTGCTTAATATTCGACCTAATTATCTAAACTGATATACACTCAACATCAGGTGATTTACGCAAAAATGAACTGGTGTTAGGAAAGCAATGAATCACGCCGTGCAACGCAGTCCCGTCCGCGTCCCCGCCTCGAACCGCGCCCTGCTTCCCTTTGTTCGACCATGCGGCGTTCCGACGATAAGCAGTGACGTAATAATTGACCTTGAAAGCGCTCCTTTAATGTTGTTCATTGAACCTAGATGTGACTTTTTTATGATTAAAAGTATCGTTCCCATACGTTTTAGAACAAACTTTAACTTAAGTTTTCTTGGTTGTTTATTAGTATGTTTTGATATTATTATTTTATATGTTAAATGTGACCATTAATTACCACAGGATTGAAGGATGTGACCCTTTAAACATTCATCTAGTATGTAACAAAATAATTCAATAATCTATATCCAACAGTATTTAACATCTTTAATAAAGGTTTGTTGCTTTATCTATGTTAACTATCTGTTGTAGCGCTTTGGTAGTAAAATCAACCGGTATGCCGTCACGGAAATCGGCTTGACGCTCTCTTATGCCGTTTAAAAACTTTATTACAATAGCGTGTCTAAACGGTCTTTAGTTAAACATCTGGTTTAAGTTTTATATGCAAACAACGCTGAATAGCATTCATTCAATTGAACATATTATTCAAAAACGTTCCATTACGTACAGATATAAATTGAATTTATTTATTTCAAGTAAAACGGGTTATTATTATTGTGACATTTTGTTTGAACTAAAATGATGCAATAGATAAAATAAGCAATACATAAGTTTAATGTATTACATCAAAGTGCGTAAAGTGGAACAACAGTATTATCTCAGATTGAAATGCATAGTCAAATGTCAATAATGTAGATATGGTTAACTTGTGAATGTCTAAAATTGTTTAAATTTATCCACATTTTCTAAATTAATTATACCCACGAAATCCATAATTTACCCCGAAACGTGTTTTGCCGGGATATAAATACAATAAAATAAGAACTGTCAATTTAGCCAAGTGTTAGACAATGTTTAAATATATACAGCGTTTGTCTCCAAGTTAAGTGAATTATGTGATCAAATATTTTTAAGTGTTCAACGTGTATTTAACTTTTTTTAATAAGACGGAAGATGTCTTGTATTGTAAATAACTTAGAAACAAATCAGTTATTCGTAGTCTGGTGAAGCTGTGAAGGCCCGTCCGGCCAATAGCGTAGTCAGTTAGAAAAAAAAATCAATTATAATCAACACTTATTACTTATCAGTTGCTCTCAGAAACGTAGTATTGTAACTCAGTCTATTTTATTCCAAAAATGGATATAAATGCACGCGTATAAACGAATAGAACAATGTGTCAAAAATTCAAAATAATCGGTGAAAAAGTTTAGAAGATTTAGAATTTTCAAAAAATGAACTTATTATTTCTGTAGATTTATTTCACGTTCTCAATGGAGCATAATAAATAAACTCCATAATTATCTCCAAACAAGACAATAAATATAGACACGAACCCTTAGGGGTAAGAGAAAAATAAAAACCATTACGGGAAAATGGACGATAAGTGATTTTATATCTGCCGCTAATGGTTGCCGTCACAACAGAAGCTTTTAACTTGTAAAGAGCCACAGTCAGTAACGTGTCCAATAGTGGTTGGACCTTTTTTATTTCTACTGGGACTATTTGCTTTTCCTACAACATATTTGAACACATACGTGTGAATAGATTCGTTTTCTTTGATGTTGAAGATCCCAAGAGATCAGTACCAAAATTTCAAAAGCGCAGTACAGAAACTTTATTAAAAGTAAAAAAAAGAATAAATACGTTTATATAAAATACATTTATTATCTTTTGTAAAAAGTACATCAAATACTATTTACAATAGGTAATGTTTTCACAATCTATTGAAGAGAATTAATTTAATGAGTTTTTTTTAGTTCTCTATTGTACAACAATTATCATAAATATTTATAACACTCGATAAATAATATCTAAGTATTTTTTTAATGAAAAAACCCTGTCTCATAATGTAAAATATTTGGCAACATCAAGTAACTCTGCAATACGCATTGCACTAAATTAAGTTTTTATTTACATTAAAATGGTTAAATAATTATCGATTACGTTTAATAATTGCACTACAAAACAGGTAACCGTGTTCATAATATTATCTAGCTAGCTGTGCCCGCAACTCCGTCCGCGTGGAACCTAATGTAGACACAGTGACTAATAAAATCAACTGAATATATTAAGCCCATTTAATCTCTCGTACTTAAGTCGCGTCGTCATAAAATTACAATAACTTTTGATAGAGTTTTTTTTATATCATAGGAGGACGAACAGGTGGGTCACCTGATTAAGTGATCATTACCGTCCATAGACACTTGCAACATCAGAAGAGTCGCAAGTGCGTTGCCACCCTATGTTTGGGAGAGGGGAGGAAGGGAGGGGAGATGGGTTATCACTTTTAACGTTTAATTAACTTTAATTTAATTAACGCAGCACTTTAGCAGTGATACGTGTTCAATCAAACAGACAGACAGACATGGCTAAAAAAGCATTCAAATGTATCGTATTTATTCCAAAAGACCTGCAACAAATTTTTTTTCACTAATATCTATAAATTACAGACACGTTAGATTTACATTTATATGTATAGATATTGTTTATAAAAAAATAATTGGGATAACTTGATAAAATAGAGGTCAATGCCAATAATTGCGCAATATTGTTAATAGATAAATGATAGTTATTTTTTGTAGGAATATAAAAGGATATCTTGATAAGGGTCAATGCCGCTAACTATTACGATAATTTATAAACGTCACTAATGCCAACATCTAATCGCGTCGCGGGTCACGGTCTAGCAACAATTTATATGCTTAGAAACATTGATATACAAACACCCAACAAGCACACTTAAAGTCTCACAGCCGGCACACAGAAATGAGTGCATTATGCAGTCATTTCAGATAGACACGCGTCGCTCGCGACTTTGTAAAAACAACTTTAAATCATTTAGGTAAGGTTGACTATGCAAAATCATAAGTTTATCGCATAACTATAACCACGTATGTATATTGGGAAATTTTTGCGGGACGGTTTTGAGTGCTACTATTATTCGAGACTATGTTGGGTTTTTATATGTCAATGCTTAGAAACGTGCGTCGCTAAGTGTAGATATTGTTATTCGTCATTATACAATTAATACTATGAATCAAATTCTTATGACCCACATGTTAAGGAGCCTCTTCAAAGGACTATTGTAAAATTTTAAAAATTTAAAGGAATGTGTTTTTATCACTGTATAGTTTGTTAATTTTCTTTATTATATTACAACATATGTTCTTCTAGGAACTTCTCCAACGCGTGGTAGAGATGTGGTCTTACACTGACCAATCCATGATCTTCATCGGTGTAGCTCTGTAAAAAAAATATTTTAATTATTATTTAATTCTGGAAGCGACCTATGATCAAGAGTGAACTGGTATATGTACATACATTAATCTATGTCAAGGGTGATCTAATCTATACTAATATTATAAAGCTGAAGAGGTTGTTTGCATGAACGCGATAATCTCAGGATCTACTGGTCAGATTTGAAAAATTCTTACGGTGTTAGATAGCTCATTTATCACGCTAAGGCTAATAGAAGCGGAGCACCAATGAAGAATGCTCCAAAATCGGGGTTAACGTACGTATTATTTAAAAATATTTTCACCTTCTACGTAAACGAAGTTACGCGTTAAAGTTCACGTTAGCCCAAAGTAACTATTCCACGCGGGCGAAGTCGCGGGTTAGTCTATTATATATAAATAAAAGGTATTTGTTTATCCCCTACGCTTTTGTAACATTTGCATAATTTTGTACACATAGTTTCCGATTTGGTACAATAATTACATAACAGGTGGCGTGCGAGTACTTTCACTGTTAATACATAGGGTAACGAAGATGCAGGAACACTAGTTTAGTAATAAAAAAATCACATTGTCTGTTTATATAAATCTGTATAAAGTTATTAAATAAACAAAAACTGTACGAATAATTTATATATTAAATTTAGTTCAAAAGTAAATACTTTATTAAATTTAGGCCTTGAGAAGGCGCTTACGAACTTCAAAAACAGATAGTTACATTCGTTTTTAGTGTATGCACAGATATGGGCGTCATTTCCAGACGACACCATCGTTTACATATTGACCCACTCTAGAATAACTTTTAGACATTAAAACCCGCTTGACATTTTACATGAACTCACTATCCGGTAAATCGGTAATGTGCCGTGGAACTTTGTTAGAAAACCTATCACTATTACGTAAAAAACTGTTTTTAGATTAGCCTGAAACATGGCATGAGGAATTTGTTGCTGTTTCTAGTATTTAAATTATGTTGGTCTTTTAGTAAATCCAGCTTATCAAAATAAAAAATCTAAACCTATTTTTATGATTCATGTACAAAAAAAAAACTATTTTTTTGCGACAGCAAGAAATAATCACTCGTGAGATATTTTCATGGGCAGTATATTTGGTATCTAATATATCAAAGTAACACGGCGCGAGCCCCGAGGGGGCTGTATGCTGAGAGCGCTAATATCCGAAAGAGCCTATAAATTTATCTAAATGGCCCTGGACATCGACTAAAGCATCTTAAAGATATTTTTTACATAAAATGACCGGGGGATACGAGAGTATGAAAATAAAATGATTTTTATCACGCAAGATTCGAAGTGCGATAAATTTCCCCATTTATGATGCAATGACGTATATTCTTCACATGATATCAAGAATACATGACTGACCAGATTATTTACGAAAATGTATGTGCCTGAATTTTACTGTCCTCCGTTCCCGATATAATTTCCCGATTTTGTTGGTGGTAGAGCCACGCATGAAGCTACTACTGATTTAAGCATGAATGGGTCGACTCGCCTGGAGTAATACCACCCTCTCGCAGAAAACCGACGTGAAGTAACAGTGCTTGCCATTGTTGCGTTTCGCTCGGTCAGTGAGAGAGCCGGAGGCCCCCCCCCCCCCCCCCCTCCTCCTCTCCCTCCCCTAATCCTTTCCCCACAAAGGGTGGCAACGCACTCGTGACTCCCATGGTGTTGCTAGTGTCTATGGACGGCGATCACTTAACATCAAGTGGACCCGTCTGTTCGTTTGCCTGCTATGCTTGCTAAAAGTTTATTTCAGTTTATCGCGAACAGAGCTTGGTTACATTAATAACACTAACTGGAGCCCGCGATTTCGTCGACGTGTATATTTTCTCTATATGAAAAAGTAGTCCAAGCCCATCCTCGCGTTCAGACCTATACTAATTTGAAAACTACGTTTACATTTGTTTAACAATTTCGAAGTGATATGTGTTCTATTAAAAAGATGCAAAAAATTCGTCACACAAAAATTAGAGAAACTACCAAAATTACGGATGCTCTGATTTACGCCAAGAAATTAAAATGGAAGTGGGCTGGGCACGTAGCGAGGCTAAAGGACGAGAGATGGACCAGCAGGATAACATTGTGGAAGGGTCGAATGGGCAAACGCCTCAAATGCAGAGCACACGCGAGATGGGCAGACGAGCTTATAAAAATAGCTGGTACCTGCTGGCCACAAATAGCTCAAGATAAAGGCACATGGAATTCTTTAGAGGAGGCCTTCAC
This sequence comes from Antheraea pernyi, assembly GCA_015888305.1. Classification (NCBI taxonomy): domain Eukaryota; kingdom Metazoa; phylum Arthropoda; class Insecta; order Lepidoptera; family Saturniidae; genus Antheraea; species Antheraea pernyi. The sequence continues at coordinate 1,010,211 of MU158748.1, read as the reverse complement.
CTTCACTTGAGGATGCGTCCATGCAAACAAACTTCTATATTATTATCTTTATTTAAACATTTTTTTCTAAAATAAGTGAAATACGTATACATAACGTCATTATATATTATTATATTTTTCTATTCTTTTCTTCCTTTTTAAACTATGTTTGTATTCTACTTATGCATGAAATAAAAGGTTTTTTTATTTTTATTTATGTGTTCTATTGTAATGAGAAACATTTGTATATACATTTATAAGTCCACATATAAATAAAATTGAAACACTTATTCCCTGTCTAGACTTGTTTGAGATGTCTGAATCGATTTTGACGAAATTTTTATATACTTTTGCATAAATGCTAAGCAGTAATGTTTAAATTTAAAAGGGGGAAATTGAAACCTATGAGAGGATAAAGGGTAAGTATGTAGTAACGACAAAATTGAATTCAAAAATTTTATAAAATTGTTTAGAAGTAGTTGAAGTTAAACATGTACTTCATGAGAGAATATATAAACGAATAATATAATAATATTTGGTGGTGAAGTAACTGTTGCATTGTTGCGTTTCGTTCGGTCAGTGAGAGCGCCGTAGCCCACGTCCCCTCCCCTTCCCCGTTCCCTTACTCCCCCAAGACAGGTTGGTATCGCGCTTGCGACTCGCCTGGTGTTGCAAGTGTCTATAGACGGTGGTGATGACTTAACATCAAGTGACCCACCTGTCCGTTTGCCTCCTATGATATAAAAAAAATATATATATTTTTACGACAACGAAATCACAAGCAGTAGATACTAGATATGAATAAATTAGACGTAAGCAATTAGTATAGTGTAGCAGTAAAGATTTATAAAAAACGACTTAGAACGCTGTGATTGACTCATGCTTCAACTGAAAGAATCTCTCCAAGGACCGATTTCAAATTCGGCGGCAGTATTGAGCAAATATAGTAAATGAAATATCAAATAAAACAAGTTCTTATAGAACTTACCATCTGAGTGAAGTAGACGTCTCGTACTTGCAAGAGACGTGATATTAACATGGCGTGTTGGTAATGTACATTGTCGTCTGCTGTTCCGTGGATCAAGAAGTAACTCTTATTACGGTATGCCTCCACCTAGTGATAAAGATATATTAATACTAACTGCCATCTCCAGCTTCGCATAGGCATACCAACGAAGAAAATGAAACCAAACTTTCCTTTTACAGTACGAACATGTAATGAAATAAGATAGGATGTCAATCTGTAAATTCTATCAATATTATTGAAGATCTACCAACTATCCCCCGTCATATACAGTTTCACACTTTTTGTATGGAGATTCCTTAACACAAATATTCCACTTTTCTGTATGATTTTTGAAACATTTTCTTGCTTATAAACCTTGTCCTGACAATTATGCCACCACCACACACCACAAATTAAGAATTACTCAAATATATGTAGCCATTGTGAAGTGATACGCTTATACATTCGGCAATTTATTACTATTCATATATAGACATACGTGTGACGTATAGAGTAATTAATATATTCGCCCCATCGATATCTTTTATAAAATGTGTGTGTACGTAAGTAAAATATTTAAACTGTTCGGGAAAAAATTCAATGATATTTAAACTTTAAAAAAAACATTAAATATGGTCGAATTTCAAGCATTGGACGATTACTATTTGTGAAGACAGTGCAAAAAAAGAGGAGTGTATCTGTCTATTTCTGCAATATTCAGTTTTATAACTAAATCAGGAAAGAAAGGTGCATCCAATAGTTTTTTGTTCGCTTATGAAGGAACTTCTGTTTTCAGTTTACACTGACGCAAAAAATTAGTTAGAGATACATTCCTAAAGACGTAGTCTAAAGACTATCCCAACTTTTCCCCAACTTGTGTTTGAGTTGGATGAGTCTCTTTTCCTTACAAAATAGTCAAAACTGGTTTTCGTTTAATTTGTTATTAAAACATGCTTAATATGGTATTAGAGCGTAGAAAAATAATATAAATAGACGACTAACGCACTAGGAATATGCTACACTAGCTTTTAGTGTATCATTTAAATAACTAAAATTTACGACTTACGCCTCTTCAGGCTTATGACAGTTTTATAATAATAAAATTAATTATACTAAAGAAATGTATCTTCAGATCAGTGTTACAATACAATACAATAAAATTTCTTACCACACTTTCACTCAATAATGAAGATTCCACATAACCTTGGGTGTTATTCTGAGGCACGTCCATGTAACGTTCAGTGTAAATGGTGTCTGTAAATAGATATTTTCACAGTTGTTGAACAGAAAATGAACTGTTTACTCACTTTACTTCTATAATTATAATATTTTCTTCCCAAACATAAATAATAGATTGCCATACCATAGAATCTCCAGTCGACGACAGGAGCGACAGCGGCAGCACAACGGAAAGTGCCCTGTCCTCTTGCCAACGCCAACGAGGACGCGTAACCGCCATAGGACCAACCCCAAATACAAGTACGGTTCGCGTCAATCCATGGCAAGTTTTGTTGGAGATACCTACCAAAACAATCATTATTAATAACTGATATATATTTAAAACGTATTATATGATTTGTACTATTAAATTGTAGATCTAGAAATAATGGTACTTAGAAAAATAAACATAAAGTTTCCAAGTGACCTTTTTATACTACAACATTTAACCACATACTAATCTGATGTTAAATTACAATGGGGGGTCTAAGATGGTAAAGCATCTATAGGGTAGGTAGGTGTACTTATACGAACTATACTCTAGTGCCTTAAAAAAACGATTATAGTGATATCAAATACTTAATGGTTTGCTAGACGTTGCTAGAGGATGTACTAGATGGTTGTTATTTTATGTCGATTTCGCTTACTCTGAATCTTGTAACTTGTTTCACATATAACCTAATATAATAGTATATACTAACTAACCTAATCATTACATAGTATAAAACAAAGTCCCCAACCGCGTCTGTCTGTCTGTCTGTTCGCGATAAACTCAAAAACTACTGAATGCATTCTCCACCAGTGGATAAAGTGATTCATGACGTTTTGGTATATAATTTGTCAAGGATATTTTTTATAATATGGGTGGAATAACGTCTGCCGGGCCCGCTAGTTTATACTAAAATCTGAATAAAATAAAAGAAAATAAGATAAATCGGTTCAGTTTTAGAGTTGTAAACTTACAGACAGACAGACAGACAGATGTTGTATTTTGTAAAATTTATAAATTCGTGTAGTATTTCATGTGTTAAATTCATAAGATTGCAATTCAAAACTTAGTTCTATCCTTGTTATGAAAATAACTGAACCAAAATAGGAGTCCTTACATATATAATTTTGTAAGACATTTGGTTCATTTAAATACATATGTGTGGTAATTTAAGACTTGTCTTTACAAAACGGGCTTCTGACCTCGTAACGTTGATCTGATCTTCAATTTCCACGGTACCGAGACGCCTGTTAAGCGCGAATAGATTTGAAATGCCTCTAAGGCCAGAGCCTCGGCCGTCAATATGTGCAACAGCGATATTCCAGCGGCTCACCAACGAACTGCCCCAATCTATGTTCCATTGCTTTGTTACTAGAGCAGTATCGGGACCACCATACCTGCGGTTGAAACAAAACCAATAAAAATAGTAATAAACTTGACGATTTACCAAATCTTTACCGTCACTAGGGTATAACCAATTATGGTGATAATTTCATGTAATAATACCATACTCACACGTATACTAGAAGGGGGATATTGGTACGATTTTGGTAATCGGATGGCACGAGTATCTGAACATCGGCCTCTGGTAATCCAGCGGCGACAGGAACAGACATGCGGACTACTGTAGGCAATCTCCTGTCCTCTACCAATGTAGCCAAGTCTGCGTTATCGTCCCATGTCCTTATTCGTGTGCCATTCTGTAATATAAAATAAAAACAATTAAACAAATATTAGAACTAGATTCACAGATTTTAAAATCGGCAGCAACCAACAAAACAGGTTTTAGGTACAAAGTTGTGAAGTTATCCATAAACGAATTACCGTAATGCAATATTATCATTCTTTTGTATATATGGAATAATTGTTAGTAAGTTCAAAGTACAAATTTGTTTTTTTTTTTATAGTAGCACGGCAAAGTGACTGCACTGTGCCTGATGGTAAGCATAGTACAATCCAAAAACAATGGCGACCGCCGAGTGACATACTATCCATCGCTGGTCGCCGCTGTCATGCCGGCCTGTGAAAAGCTGGATATGCACAGGCTGATCCCGAAACGCGACCCGCAGAAGCGAATCACTATGACGGGCTTTTTCGCCATATAATTTGTTGTAATATAATATTTGTTGGCTGATAAGAATCGTAATTGTATCCGACAGGATTGCGACGAGATGTAACACCTTTTTTAAATTCTTTATAGCTTTTAGCATATGGCCACAATGACATCTAATATTAAATAACGATGTAGTCTAACGTGGTAATCATCCTAAAACTAGAAGGCACTGGGACCTCAAGTGCAATTGCTGGACTACGGCAAAAAGTGTTTGGCGACAAATTTTCAACTTGAAGAATGTAGCTAGCCAGATGGACTTTGAAAAAACCCTTCCACCTAAAGTAACTCTATTTTGGGTTGTCATGTTTTGGCTTAACGTAGAAGCTTGCAAACTGACATGACAGCGACCATCGGTGATGGGGTGTAAACTTCTTGGTGGCCGCTATTTTTGGATTGCACCATACTTACCATACGTAACAGTGTATTATCGCGCTAGTTTAAAAAAATTGTTTATCATACCTGATTATTTTACCGTAACTCAAACCTTATATTATTAAGTAATGCCCTAAAATGATTTATTTGCCACAAGCTACGTTTTGAAAAATAGAGGATCTTTTAGATTTATATGGTAGCTCTTTCGACTATAATTAAAATTGAAGTACCATGAACTCATAATCTGTCTTGCAAATACAGCTAGTGATGTACACTCAGGAGCATATGGTGACAAACTCCAGCAAGAACTAATTAAATCAGTACTGGGAAACGGTAACTCTACGCAGTGTCTAACTATAATATCTTATTTTAATTAAAGCAACAGTGAAATTAATCTTGTAAAATTGGAATTCCCATTTCTAGAGAGGACATTTAAGCTAAGAAGGTTTTTACCTAAACAAATACTGGCACACTACCGTAAGCAAAGTACTAAATTAGCTTACAGAATTAAAATACAGTAACCATTTGCCCAAACGCCGTTCAGGGTGTAATAGAATAAGAATTCAAACCCAATTTGATGAGCACTTACAGTGTCATAGATGTAAATCTGAGGTATGCTAGGTCCAGCACAGTTAATACTGATTCTATTCCCGGAGTTGCTGATAGTTCCATCATTATAGAGGCACTCGCCTCCGTCCAGGCGGCTGATGTTACACGTGAAACAGGAGACGAAGCCACTCGCATTAACTGAGTAGATGTGTTGTTCTGCAGAATCGTCAACGTGCGTGGCGCGGTACCAACTGCAGAATTGTAAAAATATTTGCTTGAATTTATATTAGTACCTGGACGACCGAGCTTAGCTCGGTTCTTTAAATAACATTTTTAAATTAAAATAAACTGTTAGGTTTGCATCACAAAATTATCATGTTATATAAATATATATATATATATTAAAAAAGATATCTCTCTTTTGGTCTCAATCGGATTCGAACTGGGATTAGACGGAATTTCGAAGCAGCCGATTTCCATATGAGCTATTTTTGTTTTGACAGCGGCGGCGAAATTTACCTTTGAATTCTAGCTATATTTTTTATTACCTAAAAACGCAGATTAAAAAGTTTTCTATGAACGAAATCTAGCTAGATCGATTTATCGTCCCCGAAAGCACCTACATACTAAGTTTCATGGAAATCGCTGCAGCCGTTTCCGAGATCCTGAATATATAACAATATAAAAATATACAAGAATTGCTCGTTTAAAGGTATAATATAGCTTATTATTTTTTATTCTAGATTTGAAATACAGCTTCTATATTAGCTCCAAATAACATTGATAACCGCATTAACCTAGCAAAATAAATTTCCATAAAAACTTGACCCTTACAAAAATAACTTGGGAGTGTAGGAAATTAGAAAGTTTTAGATATTAGACTGGATTTAATGTTTTATTAATATAAAAAATAATTACCAGTTATAGATTTTTTACAACTTACATGACATCATCTGAACTCCAATGCAAAATATCACCAACTGTATGAGCCGTATTGGTGCGCCCTTGATTTGTCCATAGGTTTGCATTAGATGAAGATACTTGAACGATTTGCTTGTATAGAACTCCATTCACAGCCTATAACGTTGAAAAATTCATCTATATAACTTCTATTTAAATTCATTTCACTTTTTATAGTTTTCGTAGTTCATTGGCAAGTAAAAATCTAAGGAATTTAATTAGTAGTTGTAAAATTGAAACTGAAATACTACTTAAGAAAAGACACCAGTTCAACTTGATTGTAAAAATATATTTAGGATATATCAATTGGATTTGAATCTAGATAACGCAGTACTATCACAGCTACAGGAAATACCTTCCTTCGGGAAGAGGCCTATGGCCCTGCAGTGGGTCTCTTACAGGCTGATGATTTGATTTTTTTACAGGAAATACGTGCACAGCAACGTTATATACAGAATTTTAGCCTTTCGAATATTCCATTTAGGATATAAATATATAAAAGCTTTAACTTACTTGAGGAAGAATAGTGATGAAAGCGTTTCCGGCGTTGTTGAAAATAAGAGGAATATTGTCGATCCATCCATCACTTTCAGTATACGTGTAAATCTTTAAAAAATAATTGAAATAGGATTAAAAAATATAATTGTTTAGTAAATTCGATCTTATTAAATGCGTGTTGCGCCCGCGCTTTTGTAATCGATCCTTTTTAGCTCCCGCACACATCGCGGTTCTCAGTAATATCTCGAGCCTAAGTCGTCCCCGCGCGGAGCTCTCGTGATATTATTATCGCGATACAGTGACTCACCTACATCACTTGAACACACATATGAGATCATCTCTCTCACACACGTGCACATTTATACACATGGTGGGAGGGTTTTGTTTTTTTCCCTCATCGAACTGAATCGAATAGTTTTAGTTCGTTTCAATCCGATATACACGTATTCATTTGTGAATCACGCAATTTCGATTGTATGGTTCACAAATGTATATATGTATGAATAGCTTAGATTAGTTAGCTAGGACAGACGCGTCTTTTTCCAGGTAACAGCCCAAGCCGAGGTGTGCGTGCACCCTTGTGTATGTTACCTAAAACCCAAATCGGTTGTGTGCCTTAAGCGCCAACCTTAATAGTCCGGTGAAGCTGTGAAGACCCTGCCGGGTCAATAGCGTAGTCAGTTCGAGGAAAAAAAAAATTGTTTATGACAGTATATTCAAGTTCTTCTAAAGCTGAATTTCACTACCGTGTTAATGATTGAAGGTGGTATATCTATAAAAACATTTATAATATTGCTATGACTTTAGCAGTTATTATTAAATTCATAGTATACATTTTGTGTTCATTGTCATTAAAAATGTATGGAAGCAAAGGTTTTTTTTAGAATATTTTTCATTATTTAATCTTTATCTAATGCATATAAAGAAAACTGTAGGAGTTTTTGTGTCCGAGTTACTCTTTTAAATAGCTAAACCAGTTTTAACGATACTCTTATGAACATATGAAGGACTACTTAGAGTACAATGAAAGACACATATCGTTATGCTTTGCGAAATTTAACAACAGTTAGTTAATAAAGCGGTTTGACCAGTAATGTTAAAGAACTATTCAAAAAGTAAAAGGCAATCTATCTATCTAAAATCTACGTTATTTTTACAAAAAATATGTACCTGCGTGCAAGTAGTTTGAGCTGCAGTGCACAGTACAACTCTAAAAGTATTCTGAACTCGGTTTGTCCACATGAGAGCAATCGTGTCAGCAGTTACAAATCGTACCGACATCAGGATGGGCCTGGAAAATAAAACTGTTTACAGTACCCGGCATTGGATTTGGCACGTCGGGGAAAAGAGAGAGACGGTCGACTATGATTAACTTGCTTCAATTTTGAAAAGCGTTCTCTCTATCGCACAGTGCAACGACTGCGATAAACAAGAATAACGCTACACGAAACCGAACAATTCAAATGGAACTGTTTATCAATTATTTTCATAGTATGTTATATCAGCGCCTGCAATCTCCGTCTAAGCCTAACATTAACTTCATTGTCTGTTATATTGGACACACAAATTCTGTTTTAAGCTAAAAATTTATTACCAGTAATTTCATATGCCACATAAAAAAATAACTTCAAAGAAATACATTATTGTCTGGATCTTTCCTGTTTTCGATATTATTAATTATCAATATGGTATTATTAAATTAGTTAATTTTGATTATTCTTAAAAGATTATCGATTTCGTGTTACTAACTGGATATTACATTTCTAATTTGCTACTGAATTCTTATTGGTTGTCAGAATGTATTGTATTATGATCTAGTTTTAGACAAACTATCTGGTAGAAAATGGAGTATTTTTTAATATTTCATTTTTCAAAAAAGATTAAACTTCACTGGAAATCGAGATAGACCGCCATTAAAATTTAATGTTAGACGATGTATTGACTTCTATTTACAGCGTCAGCATGCTCAGAAACATACACATAGCGTGAAACACAACTAAATCACTAATATTGAATTTAAATGCGAACACATATCTGTGATTTTTATTAATTAAGTGTTTGTTCTGTATGAATTTCCCCTAGCATGGAGTCGTGAGCACATTTCTTACTTTATATACCTGTGTGTATTTGCGCTTTATCAAATAAAATACGTTTTCTTTGTTTCTAAATTAAAACGCCAATAATATACATTGATAGAGTTTTTATATATAGATAAATGAATGATCATAGATGATTTCGAACAAGTCATAATTTTTGTGACGTAACGGATTTGTGACGTAATTATTTTTATAGAAATTACCAAGGGTTGTTTACTTACTGTACAAGATCGGTGGGTGCAGTAAATAAGGTGTTAACGCCCGTAATGAGATCAGTAATGGTAACTGTTACCGTGGGGTTTGTTGTACCGGGCTGGAACAAAATTGGAATATAAAATACTTTTGAAATTCAAAAAAAAAGATTCAAATCATCATTACACGTAATAAGGATTGTTTTTAAAAATTAGAAATGGGACACGAAGCCCAACTGCCGCAATTATCGACCCAAATTAGGTTAAAAGGAGGTTATGTAGTACACAATTATAAGTTCCTGTGTTTCTATAACTTTGAAGTAACCTTGTTAAGTATTAATCAATAATACTCGTGGCACAATATCTTATGTATATTATGTAACAATCGTAAAGGGAATATAGTGATTACGTAAAAGATAAATGGATAAGCCAATAAGTTTTAAATATAATATAAAATGTCTGAGCTAGGAGCTTAGTTGTGGTTACCGTATGCATAGTTTTGTCAAATATTATTGCCGTAACGTATCCATTTTTTTAATTCAGTGAGTTAAGATTATTTTAATATTTATTACTTTTTTGCTACTGTTTTTGAAATTTAATAAATAAAGGTATTTTTATTAGTAACATTTATTGATATACAAAAAGACCCAAGACGCAAAACAATGTTAAATCATTTAGGTAAGGTTGAATTTGCAAAATCATAAGTTTATCGCATAACTATAACCATGTATGTATATTGGGGAGTTTTTGCGGCCGGTTTTGAGCGCTACTTTTATTCGAGACTGTGTATTGGGATTTTATATGTCAATGGTAACATTGTTATTTTTTTTTCTTGATATATCTATTATTAGGTAAATATAAACGATAACATGTTTTTAATGTAGTTAAAAATATTGTAACACTATAATATTTGTCATTTGTTCGCTTTATTCTTAAATAACCCAAAATAAATAATTTTATCAAATTTCAAGTATGATTTTCTTCATTACGAGCAAAAAAGAGAACAATTGGTTACGAAATTGTAGCGTGAAAGCATAATAAATAAAATAACTCATATTCGCGTTTATAATATTAGTTAGTATCAGTATTTCAAACCGAACCATTTTAAGTATTATATCGACTGTCAAAAGGTTAATTGACTAACGTGTGAATACTTTCAATTAAGTTAGGCGAATGCTGCTCGATACCTTCGCTTCGCCATAAGTCAGTTAGTGACCTAATCGAAAATATGTCATATAGTTTGAAGGTCGATGGAATAATGTAATTTTATTTCATGCAATAATCCGTACTAACAATATTATATATATATATATATATATATTAATTTCATTATATAATTCACACTAATAATATTATAAATGAAAAAGTGAGTTTGTTAGTTACGTTTTCATGTTTAGACATTATAGCAAAGGACATTCGTCATCAGTTTATTAGTGATCTGAAAACATATACCGTATAGTTTGAAGGTTATCGAATAATGAAATTTAATTTCGTTAGATAATCCATACTAATAATATTATAATTGCGAAAGTGTGTTTGTTAGATACGTTTTCATGTCTAGACATTGTTAGAACTACAGCAAACGACATACATAAAATAGGTACAGTAAGTGGTACAGCTACGCTGAAGCTGTTACTGATTTCAGCATGAATGGGTCGGCTCGCCCGGGGTAGTACCACCCTCTCATAGAAAACCGACGTGAAGTAACAGTGCTTGCATTGTTGCGTTTCGTTTGGTCAGTGAGAACGCCGGAAGCCCACCTCACCTCACCCTGCCTCTCATAACCATCCCTTCCCCCCAAACAGAGGCTGGCAACGCACTTGCGACTCCCCTGGTGTTACTAGTGTTTATGGACAGTGGTGATCACTTAACATTAGTAACCCACATGTTCGTTTGCCTTCTATGATATAAAAAAACTATTCCCAAGAGATCTATAATATCTACATTAACTATTATAACTATTATAGTTCTTTATATAACATTCTACAGTGCAATGCCAGTTTAATAGTGCCTTATCAAATAACAACTGTTTTAATTAATAATTATAACAAAGAATACGAGTTTGTCATAAATTAGCAGTGAACATCGAGTTTCTCATTGTTTCGTATAGTCGAAGCGAGCGAGTTGGATGTAATTAGATTCATTAGAAGTTCCCGCGTTGTCGCTACAGCTCTTCCTTAACAACATTACTAATGAATTCTAGTGGCTATGTTGTTTTAAACACATTATTTGTTGTTTCAAATTATTTATTAAATTTTGATGAACGTATTCGTTATTAAAATAATAAATACTATCAGTTCAGTTCAGGACTTCTGTAATCTACACCAGAAGTTTTTAGCAGGGTCTGTGATGTTGTAGTTTTTTTTTTATTTTTGATTTGGGTTATTTGAGCTGTATGTTATTTAATATTGGTTATACGATGCGTAATATAGCCTGGTTATTGTGTACGAATGATGTGGGTTACAAATAACTAACAATTTACAACGGCTTAGCATGCATTTTCTATGTAATAATTATTTTAGACCCTTTATTTTATATCGATGTATATAAAAGTGTAACTAACTGACTGGCATGTGACGCATTTTCATACAAACTTTCACCTCATTTTACACCACCTTATGAGTTATATTTGTAAAAATTATTGTTCATCTACAGCGTAAAAGGAATCAGCATGTAAAATTTTACGACCCTAGACCAAGTACTATGAGCTGTACAACGATATGTCAGTCAGTTAACCCTTTTACATGTGTATATAACACGAAACATGGGTTCTAATAAGTCATAAAAACTCCCTATAAAATTCTAGGATAGTCAACATTAAATTTTTGTTTCGTAATTACCTTTGGGTACCGAATCTCGTGGTGTTGAGTGTACTGGTAATTCACTGAACCTGGGACACCGTAATGCGGAACTCGCATGATGCGAACGTTTGTATCATCGAAAGTCGCATACGCCATTCTATTGCCGTCTGGTGAGAACCAGATAGCATTACTGGAGCCGAACACCTCCTCTGTAACATTCAAATTAAATGTATTAATTTGCAATATTCATATTTGAAAATATATTTAATCGAGAAATAACAAGCGTAGCTAATATAACAATATATTAGCTACACAATATACTATACACAAGTATATACCAGGTGAAAGTTTAAACACTCCTTGTATTCTAAGATATAACACTTCATGGTCACATTTAACATGTACAATAATAATGTCAAAACAAATAATTATAAAGAACAAAGAGAACCTTAGTTAAAGTTTAAACTTACAAAATTATAAACACAAACGTAATAAGCCTAGGTGCAATGACCGATGCCGAAAGCTACAAGGGGCGATCCAGAGTCAATAACCTTTTGTTTTGTTCATGCTGTTTCCCACATTCACTTTAAAGTGAAAGAAAAATCACCCGACGGTAATTGACACTGTGTTTTAACATAGATGCGTAAAGGATTGCGTATAACTTTTGTATTTTTCTAGATAATTAGGTAAAATATTAAGTTCCTATATTTTAAATTTATTAATGATGAGTTTCGAGTGCCGACTATCCTCCATAAATATTGCTATTGTCTAAACTTTCAGCCTGTATATATCTCTATTTTTGGTACATTTTCTGGTCTTAACGACTCATGGATTTTAACTATTGAGATGTCGTTACATTCGTCTTTATTTTGTGAATGACATAGTTTACGTCTTTTTAAGTATGACTTTTTTTAGTAAAAAGGAATATGGCTTTTTATGCGACAACACTCAAATGAATGAACAAGTGCTAATATAACTAAAAAAATTGCAGTCGGCTTATTTATTTTTCATGACGAATGTTACCAAAAAATGCCACGAGAGAACATTGAACATGTAATATGAAATAGATAGGTATTTAATCAACAAAAAGCGTGAAACAAGTGAATTCCAATATTAATTACAGTGATTAAAGTTATTTGTACAGTGTTATTTGAACGACAATTGTTTTTATTGATTTTGATTGATTGTATTGTGTTTGCAGGTGATAACTCGAGGTGACAGCATCGACGGACGGTCCGAATACTCGCAACTGAGTCGGAGGTACTGGTGAAAGAAAAGATCCTGACGAAACCACAACACGGTAGTAGGGATTTTTCTAAGTCCATCTAGCTAGTTACCATCCTAAAATTGAAAATCTGTCGCCAAGCACCTGTTGGTGTGGTCCGGCAGGTGCACTTGAGAACCAATACTTTCTAGTTATGGCATTTTTACAATATTAGATCATGTCGTCGTTTAACACCAGATCAGATTGTGGTTAAAAGCTAAAACCTATGAAGTATAAGGTTAAACAAATAAACTGTCTAAAATCATTTTTATTTGCCTATCTTTGTCTACTTTCGAAGGTGCTCTATGAAAAGGCTGTTATCGTGTAATTACGGTTACCGTTTCAGGATTTATTAGAAATAAAAGACTGACCTTCATATACCCAATCAGGTATTCCATTGTAGATAACATTCAACTGGCCAGTCGTAGTGATCTGCCGCGGTTGGCTAGTTATGTTGGCTTGATAGTAGATGTTGTTTAAATAGACGAACGCAAATGCAGTGCCTGATGGACCCCATACGAAATTCTGGAGGAGTACTTCCGAATTATTAAATGTGAGCGAGGGTGGAAGAATATCGGTCTCGTTGCCTGTGGTGATGTCGATCGCAGTGTACCTCGCAAGGAAACTGTGTCTATAAACCTGGAATTAAAATGCTTATATTATTTAATCATATTCTTATACGATATACATAATAAACCAAAGTCATAGGCACGTTTCACTCCAAAACTCGTTTGAGCTAATTCTTATTTAAATCAGTGCTTAAATGCCCAAAATGGCAGATAAAATTGTGAAGCCAATAGCGGCAGTAAGTTAAAAAAAACTTTTTAATTACGTATACAGCGAACTCTCATGGGTGCTCGTCAAAGAAACTGCATTGCACTTGTTAACAGGCACAATACAAACTAAAAACAACAACAAAAAAACAACAACCACTGTTATACCAGATAGCAAGCCCATCAGCGTAGACGAAACAAGACAAACCAAAGTTTAGTCACTGTGATGGCATTTTATGCAATATGTATAGGGTTCTAACTCAGACGGGTAGAGATCCCTTAGAACTCGCTGCTCGTGAATCATAACTTGCCAAAGGATGCCACGACGGCGGGAGTTAAACCTGATGTATGGCTTAATGGTTAACGAAGAGCCTCTTGTACTGAGAGCTTGAAGAAAACCAGTGCAAGCAGAGCAGATAGATATTACAATATAAGGACGTATTAAAATGTCACATGAAAGCTTATAAAATAAATCCCTCTGAAAGAGAAATTACTGTTGCAGTCAAAGTGGGATTTAGTAAATTTGTTTACATTTAAAAACAAAAGAAAGAGGAGTTTGGCATTAAACGTAACGAACAGAAAGCCAGATAACCTGTGTTTTACAATATATTTATCGTCACCGTGTCCTGACCTCCCACAAATGTGATCGTATGTCTGCTATTAACAGTTCTCGCCAATCTTTTCGGCCGCTTTCAACGTATCCGTAAGTTCGTCTTTACGCGTAATATAGTCAAGAGCTTAATACAAAACAAATTAAAATATTACTATAGAAATCTAAAATAGGCATTTATTTATCCTTCAGTTGTCTTGACGTATTACAATACTATTTATAATACATATTTATATCTAAATTTGTGTTCTACGCAACCATATTCAGACCGGTCAAAAAATTTGGCGCGGACTACACGTGCAACGTAAAGGCGGAGCAGTACACTTTTAGGATATAGTCTTTTAACGGTTCTGGTAATCGATTATGGTTAAGAGCAGATGATAATGATGACGCTTTGAGATGTATCGCTGTTGCAATTCAATGAGACACAATTATCTTGTCCTTTACCCCACCCAAAGATCCTTAAATATCGATTTAACATAGTAAATTGAGATTATGTGGTAGCCATTACCAAGTCCCAGTAAACAACGACAATGGTGCATCTGCATACATATTACTAAAATCTTCATACGAGGAAGTCTTATAAAGAAGACTGCACATTATAGGGGTACAAAGTATGTATTGACTATTATGAAGCCGTGTTTAGAAATTTCTGCTATGTTTTTGATCTTGTAAATTATAATTATAGCCGTGGTGGTTTAAAGTATCATTAAGAAAAAGAGTAGAAAATAAAGAATTGCCTTTTATAAAAAAAAAACCATATAATGGGTTAATTCACACAAGCTTAATGCATGGTAATGGACGATATGCCCGGAGATGATTCTACGTTAAGGTTGGAAAGACGACCAGGTCTCGAATCTGTCACAACACAATACTTGACTTGTTATTTGTTTTATTACAATTGTAATACGTAAACCAACGTTTGGATGTAAGACTTAAATTTACCTAATTATTTCAGTATTTTGCAATATAGCCATTCTTTCCTTATTCATGATTCTAATAGCTTAATAAATTCTCTTTGGTAGGTTGGCATCAGATATCTGTGGTGGTGTTGGCAACAATAATGCTATTTTACCAAGATTTTTATTGCAATCTCTATTCATACCACCATAAATATTTATGCCAAAGGCGTTTGTATAAAATTAAAGTTTTTTTCCAACGGCATACCTAAAGTGACAAGTGTAATTCAATCAACAACGACCGTATTAGTACAATATGTTTGAACAAATGATTCGACAGTATCTGAATCGTATAAAGTATAAAGAAATGTTTATTCTATTAATTCATTCATTTAAATTCGATATGACAGTCGATCGTTTTAAAATGAATACAAGAAACAATAATAGATTGTGTTATAAGCAAAATAATATTATTATGACAAGGTCGTCATTTTGAATTCAAAATGGAGCGAAGAAAGTAAAAAGTTGCACTATTCTTTGATTATTACCTCTTTGTGTGAAAAACAAATGAAAAACATTTATACATATAATAATATTATTAGTATGGTAATACTAAATAAAAAAAAACATAGGATATAAGTAAATAATTTTAAATGTTATAGTTTTTATAACGAATAATGATAACACCAGTTTGTCAGAGTCCCACTGCTGAGCCAAAGTTCTCTTTTCGCAGAGGCATAATCATCATTTTCCCACACACAGGCGTGCTACAAGAACGTCTCATTATCAGGTGTTATATAGATGCTTTCATTCACCATCAGCTAATAGTGTTACCAATTTAAATTAGTAAATGTACGTAAATTTCAAAAAAAATATTTTTACATGTCGGGATTCGAACGTGCAGGTATGAGTATATATTATGTGGTCAGTCAAATCACTCGACCACGACTTTTTTAAATACCACAAGCTTTAAAGACCCCCAGTTTTAATATGAATATGTTTTGTCGTCGCATTTTTAGTTCTTGCGTTTTGCATTTGTCTTTGGGAGTAAAACCTCTTTAGGCTTCATTAATGGGCAATTAAATAAATCGGGCATAGCCCTATTATGTTTTTGTATAATATGTTCTTACAAATAATGACAACCCGTAAAAGTTTTATGTGTGATGCTAATTTATTTTCGTAAACATGTGTTAATTTAAAAGGTATCCTCCACAGGTCTGAGTGCAAATTTTATTGGAGCAATAACTTTAGTTTATTTGCGTTTCACCCATAAGTTGACAGACGCGTCATAAATTTCCCGCCATTTTGTGTTGAATGTCAAACTTTAACCGCGAACAATGACCTTAAGCTCCTCTGATTGACCTCTTCGCATATCATAAAGTATTAACTATAACCCTAGCGTTGCCCACTTTGATTGCTGATAATTGCTATTATTTACTGTACTTAATTAGTACTAGTAGTCGTAATGAATAATTAATAAATATTTAGTAAATGGTAACAGCAATTGAATACTCAATAACTCTCATGTCTACGACTAAGCTATATATACATTTAAGCATTGCAGTATCAACTGGTGGCGAGTTTTTTTTAAATTTTATCATGGCATAATTACTGCAGTATGCCTGATGGTAAGCACAGTACAATCCAAAAACAATGGCGACCACCGAGTGGCATAATATCCATCGCCGGTCGCCGTTGTCATGCCAGCCTACGAAAGGCTGGATATGCACAGGCTGATCCCGAAATGCGACTCGCAGAAGCGAATCACTATGACGGGCTTTATCGACATATACATGGTGGTTGGGACCCAGTCAGGCTGTAAAACCCTACCACCCCGCTTTCGCCGTTGTCTCGTTCGTTATTCAGCAGGGTGTACCACGCGCAAGTGAGGTTGGCCTGGGTGTCTCAAATCTTATGAGTTATAATAAATGAATACTCAATAACTCTCATGTCTACGGCTAAACTATATACACACTTAAGCATTTCTACTGTCCACAGTAACATGTAACTGGAATGAAGTTTACTTAAGTTTTTAATTTATTCGACTAAGGTACAGCTTTAAACGTGAACTTGAAATTCTCTTAATTTTAGCGAGGTAGATACTATTTTATAAATAAGACTATCTTATACTACACAACGAAATGTAATTGATGGAAAAAATGTTAAGTTAAATTAGAACCGTCTCCAATTAATTTTTACATTGAAATAAAATGACACTGGCAAATACTCTGATTGGAAAAAACAATTAAAAGTACATTGAAGTTGTCTTGATGTTGTTGCATATGGATATGCATAAACATAATTAACATATTGTTTACCATTGAGGGGCCACATAAGAGAAGCCTCCGAGCGGTTCTATTGTTGTATGTTATTTATAAATAGACAATAGGGCTGGCATACCTAGATCTGTCGCTATTATTCCAGGCTAGCTAAACGTTTCACAATGACTCTTAGTTAACCTCAATATCATAATATAATATTATATTTCACGCGTCGAACATTCCTATAAATATTTATTGTATTTGATTCGTAATACAACAACATTCGTAACATTCGTAACATGCCGTGGTTGTCTTTAAATATGACTACATTTATAATGTGTTACAATAGTTCTACTTTTTTTTTATATACTAATGTATTGTCATGTTGACGACCCTAAAATAAATAAATAAATAAAAATACAAAATATTGATGTATATTCATTTCTGAAAATTCAATATTACAGTACTTTTCTAAACAAAATCATGAGTAATTTTTAGGTAAATACAAAAATAGAAAGTAAACTGATGTATAAAATTCCGGTGTGTGGGTGTGTACGTAATTCTTCTTCTACTAAAAGACTCGATCCACTTCTATGACTTTTTTTCAATGATATTATAACTATATAGATACGCCATATGCGCTTCGACAGCGCCTTGTTAAAATTTGGCTAGTTAACTTATATTTGACGACTGTCCCGTCAATCCGTCCGTATCTAAGCTATATATAACTATATCTTTATAACCAACGATATTGAGAATATGCCATCTTACTTCCACATTTTGCGGCGTCTTACTTAGGTTACTTACGTATGTGTGCGTTATCGTGCTATTTGTTTTGTCAAAACGTCATATAGGTAACGTATCTATAGTTATAATATCGATGTTTTTTTCTACTTTTAGGGTCACTTGGAGTTTGCGCTATTAATGCCATTATCGAGATCTAGATGTTTTCTATATGTTTTTTCATCGAACTTTATATATATTTATATATACTAGCGGGCCCAGCGGACGTTGTCCTGCCTTGATAATAAAAAAAAAACCTAAAAGTCAACCGCAGCGCCACCTACCAGGCCCAATTGTGAATCTAAACCATTCTCGGATCCACTGGAACACGCACACAAAATTTCATAAAAATCGGTCCAGCCGTTTAGGAGTAGTTCAGTGACATACACACGCACAGAAGAAATTTATATATAAAGATATATAAATATATATATATATATGCCTGCTACAAGGTCTGCTATTATAATATAGAACTTATTATATACTATAACGTATAATAAATTATTTAATCATATTTTCACAAATATAAACCAAGTGAATACGATTCGTTAATAAAACAGTTACCGATCTTATACTTTAGTATCTGAATAATGAGAAAAGTTAACCATTCGATTATTATGCTGCGAACCGATGAACGTACGAAAAACTTACCGGTTCTACATTGTACGCTAGAACGACGTGCGTTTCATCCGGAGATAGCTCTGTCACCCTCGAAGATTGCTGCAGGATCTGTAACATATTACGACAATTATCAGTATGCAATATGGAGTAGTGATAAGCGCTACGTCAAAAAAACTTCAAATTGTATCGATTTTAATCACGGTATTTACGATATATTATAGGGCGCTTGCAATGATAGTATACTAAAACTAAAAGGTGTAACGTTACCTACATGATAATAGGTATTTACCTATGAAATTGCCGTTCTGCAGTACTGGCCACTTCCAATCAAAAGTAGTCATTTGTTTATTGATTAGTGTTACATTTTCATCGCATTTCAATCGTTTTTTGGCATCATGGATACGTTAAAAATTCGAGTAATTATGGAATATGAGTACCGTCGTGGCAGCAACGTGGCACAAGCGGCACGCAACATCAACGACGTTACGGAGCTAACAGTACAAACCAACACACCACCTGTTATTAGTTTGCTCACTTCCGTTCTGGGAATTTCGACCTGAAAAAAGAACCTCGCGGTCGTCCGAAGACCTTGGTCGACAATGACGAATTAAAGGCGATTGTGGAAGCTGATGATACACAATCTATGGCTGAATTGGCAGCAGCTTTCGACGTTAACGTCAAAACAATATTGGTCCATTTGCGTCAAATTGGCAAGGTAAAAAAGCTTGACAAATGGGTGCCCCACGAACTCAATGATCGCCAGCGCGAAGTACGCGTCGAGACGTGCCTTGCACTGCTCAACAGACACACAAATGAAGGAATTTTGAACCGCATTGTTACCTGCGATGAAAAATGGATTCTGTTTGATAACCGCAAGCGCTCAGCAAGTTGGTTGGATCCTGGTTCAGCACCTAGACAATGCCCTAAACGATTACTTACCCCTAGAAAAGTGATGGTCACTGTTTGGTGGTCTAGCGCCGGTGTGATTCATCACAGCTTCTTACCAGACGGGGTGAGCATTACTGCAGATGTGTACTGTGAAGAACTGAACACGATGATGGAGAAGCTGGCACATCTCCAACCAGCATTGGTCAATCGCTAATCTCCGCTGCTCCTGCACGACAACACGCGACCCTCATACTGCACAGCAGACGGTCTCCAAGTTGCAAGAACTGGGGTTGAAAGCTCTCCGTCATCCGCCCTACTCACCAGACCTTGTTCCTACAGACTACTACTTTTTCCAGAATTTGGATAACTCCTTGGCGGAAAAAAAATTCAATAGCAATGCAATAGGCAGTACAAAATACCTTTGAAGAATTTGTTGCCTCTCTTCCAGCTGATTTATTTAAGAAGGGCATCAATAAACTGCCACTTCGTTGGCAAAGATGCATTGATTGCATGGGTGATTACTTCGATTAATACAAATAAAAAATACATGAAAAAAAATCCTTTAAATTTTTTCATACAAAACGGCAATTTCATAGCTAAAGACCTAATATTTTAACATAACAAATGGCACGATAACGCAAACATACGTAAAGTAATATTGTAACGCCACACTATATTAGATAAAATGTGGAAGTAAGATTGCATATTCTCAATATCGGCGGTGAAAAAGAAATAGTTATATGTTGCTTAGATACGGGCGGATTGACGGGGCAGCCGTTAAAGAGCGTCACGGCTCATTATAACTTTTTTTTAACAATTATTATAATACATAATTTTCAATCGACGTCAAGTTCAACCGTATACCAAGGATGCGTTTTAATTACTAGGTCGTTTTCTAGGTGGTAGATCCACGCTGAAACTATCACTGGTTTCAGCATGAATGGGTCGACTCGCTCGGGGTAGTACCACCCTCTCATAGAAAACCGACGTGAAGTTACAGTGCTTGCATTGTTGTGTTTCGTTCAGTCAGTGAGAGCGCCGGATGCCCACCTCCCCTTCCCTCTAAAGGGTGTTAACGTACTTGCGGCTACCCTGGTGTTGTTAGTGTCTATGAACGGTGGTGATCACTTAACATCAGGTGACCCACCTGTTCGTTTGCCTCCTATGACATAAAAAAAACGATTTGTTGATTTACTTACTAATATTTCGCTTTTTCAGAATTAACTTTTACAGGTACGCCTCGCGCAAATAAAATCAAACAAGTTTTGTTGCAGTAAAATGTGGTAGCTGCCTATCAAATCCAGGCAAGGTAACGTCTACTATAATATTCAATTTTTATTGGCTTGTAATTTATTTACGATTGTAAGCAGTTCACTGACACAGCATGAAAGGAAGAATTCTATACGTTTAACATATATCATAGCGTATAATATCATAGTACTTTGGCACAATATCTCCTTCTTCTTCCAAGCTACGTAAGTGTTACATGTCTTCTCCTGTTTTCTCTATTAACTCTCCTCTAAACATGTACACCTTCATATCATTTTTCACATAATCCATCTATACCTTTTTAGTTTTTTTTGCTTCTATATCCTTCCAGCCTCATGTTAACACTCTTCTGGATATATGACTTTCAAATAACATGTCCATACTACTCTAATAAATTACTCCCCAAAGTTTATGGTGATAATTTCATGCTTTCTCTGATATAAACATACCAAATACTATCCCTTCTAATTACAGCTCACATCTACAATCCTCGTATATGGAATATAAATAATGTCAGACAACGAAGCGTTATACAAATGAACTAGACAGAATATTCAATGTAAATTACTAAAGTGTTGCCCTAAGGGCTTCTCAGTAATTCTAACATAATACACATTTACAATTCAAAGTGCAAATAGTTCATGAAATTTATATATTCTATGAACTTTATAAGCATGTCATTATAACGTGTCTGTACTTTTAAGAGTTTTGTGAAAAAAATATTTTAGATATCTTGGAATAAATAATAAAATGGCATTTCAATCATTTTTAGAAATGTCTGTCTGTTTGTTTGAAAACGCATCGCTGCTAAAGTACTACGATCACTATAAATCCTCGAGTAACATTTAGTCTTGGTTTCATTAAAGTCTGTTATAATCAAAAGTTATTGTAATTTTAATGACGACGCGACTTAAGTACACGAGAAACGTAGATAAGTAAATGGACTTGATACATCCATATGATTTTGTTAGCCACATCTAGTTCATAAATAAAATGATAGAGTTTTGCCGTTGTCAGTCAAAAAGCATTGGCTAGTATTCGATACCTCTTCAAATTCGCTTTTAGACATTTGGTCTTCTTTTTTTTAACCCGTTGCACTTGAAGTTTTCTTTCATCAATCTGCGAGCGAGCCGCGATCATCATTTATGACTAACATTTAAAATGGCTCCTCTCCGGAACCCTCGAGTGCAAATATTTAATATCAGGATATCTTCAGTAAATAGATTAGTATAACCATAACACGTTCAGCGATGTCTGGAGAAGTGAAATAGATGTGCAGTATGCATGCGCAGGACAACGCAGATGAACTCGTAGGTATCTACTAGTATGAAGTATACATATTCTTCTTCAAGCGGCTTCAGTAGCCTTCATTCATCACTTAGTATGTAATCTTCTTTCCTTTTTCTCCTTTTAGAAGATGCTTGATCGAAACTAAAACACTTGTTACGAAAATTAAGAATATACAAACCAATTTATATGTCTTTAATTTCAAAAGAAACATTCCATTTAAATTTCATGGGAAATTTCGGAGACAACATACCCACAGAGTACGTTATATAAATAGAGGTCGCACTCGTTCTTTCCAATCAGCGCCTCTATATTACGAGTTTCGAACTAATATCTGTTGGTTATAAATGTACATTTATACCTATGTATGTATGCATACAGCGGTACTGCGTAAATCGTATACTCTTGTATACTGATCATTTTTATTTGTAATGAATATATTCATCGTAAGGCAAATCTAAATCCAAGTATGTATATGTCATGTAGGAGTCAACGTTTATATGTAGATCCGGAGATTGATAAAATTGTTTGTGGAAGGCAAGAAAATTTAAAGGAGCACACTCTCGTAACAGATACGTATACAAAGTGAATGAAAAGAAATATTTGTAAGTTGTCAGTTTGAAATGTCAAAATTAATTGTCATCCACCATAATTTGTTATCAAACTTGCCAAAAAATATATAACAGTGCCATCTAGAGAGTGGATTGATAACCAAAAATAGACGAGCCTTTTCCTTACAAATCCGATTCTGAGAAGTGAAAATAGCGTGAACATACCCACAAACAAAAAAGAAGTCTAACGCTTTGAACGGTAAGTTGAAATTTGGATCATATTTATAATTTTATTATCATTGACTCCGCACGAATCTCTTTAGTCACGAATTTTTTTATCACTTTACATAATGTACGTAATAGATAAGAGAATAAATTATCATAATTATAATCATTTTAAAGCTTATTTACTAGTGCTTAGTATGGTAATACTGACCTGAGAAGTGTTGCTTACAAGCACCAATATACTGTTAGTGTCCAAATCATATGACACCAGGTCGCCGTTGGCGTTGCGGTATAAGATATCGTTTCCTGTAATAATTAGACGGGTCATGTACTATCTTAATCTTTAAAATAATTTCAAACATTTATTTTTCCTATTTAAGGTAAGCCCTTATATTTTATCCAACACCACGATTGAATAGCTAATATAGGTTACAAATTTGCTATCTCTAGTGCCAAGTAATTGGACCATCTAAGGTTAGTAGTAAGCATTTTAATGGTAGAAATATTTAGATCATCAATACTTCACGATGTTTATTCTCTTAGAAGTAGGAGTATAAGATTCATACCCAGTAGTGGAGTGTGAGATAAATAAGAACAAGAATATTCATTCGAATAAATACCACATCAATACTTTACGAACATAAGTCTAGCAACACTTACAAAGATAATTGAGTTTAGCGAATTTCCATCGTCAAGATCGAGTGAACTAGTTTGGAGTAATTAGATTCATTACAAGTTCCGCATAGTTATATTAAATGTTAGATTAAGACACAAGGTCGTTAGACGTTCATGCTGGTAGTGCGGTAATAATTGTCACTAAGCCATCAATGGAGATAAAACACAGAATTTCTTTTAATTTCTAATGTTAATTTGCAAAACCAAAGGAGAATAATTCTAATTAATTATCTTTTTCTACCAAATGTAGGCAGCTAATTCAAGTAATATTTCTTTTTCATATATAAATATGAAACTGTATTTCATATCATAATTAATTGTTTTATAGTCTTTTTATACTTTATAAGTGTTCGCTTTTGAACATAATCTCATCTGATATTAAATGACGTTGTAGATTAAGACGGTAAACACGCTAAGCCCATAAGGGATTGTCTCTCAAGTGCATGTGCTAGAACACACCAATTTTTTTTATTAATTGTAGCATGGTAAAATGACTGTACTGTGTCTGATGGTAAGCACAGTACAATCCAAAAACAATGGCGACCACCGAGTGACACAGTATCCATAGCCAGTCGCCACTATCATGCCGGCCTGCAAAAGGCTAGATATGCACAGGCTGATCCCGAAACGCGACCCGCAGAAGCGAACCACTGTGACGGGCTTTTTCGCCATATACATGGTGGTTGCGACCCAGTCAGGCTGTAAAACCCTACCGCTTTCGCCATTTGGATGTCTCAAGTCTTTTATTCGACACCCCTTACATCCCAAAATAGAGGCAATAGGTGCTTGGTAACAGATTTTCAATTTGAGGGTGGTAGCTAGCCAGCCTTTTAACCATGCTATAGTTTCATCACGAGTTTTCCCTTCACTGAAAGTTACGACTTAATTGCAATCGACGTCATTGCAATCAGAACACACTATAAACTAAGCCATTATTGCTTCAATATATCTTTAGCATGGTCTGATGTTCGATGGGTGTTAAAAATAGTATAGTCCAAAATTAATGGTAACCATCGACTGATCACAAATTCATCGCCAGTCATCGCTATCATGCTTAGACGCCTCTGAGTAGCTGTATAACTAACTATATCCGCTGCAAGATTCCGAAAGCTGAGAACTTCAAAAAGAGTCACGGTGATGAAGTTTATGCGCACAATAGTACGATACATTCAAACACAATTGCTGTGTCCTAAGACCCGGCGAACAATTCATTGAGTAAAGTTCAAAGATATGAACCAAGAACTTACCTGACGTCCAAGAACCGTTGAAAGTGTTCGGCGCGTATACTCCATTTATAATCGAATCTAGTTCAAGAGGCGGCGGGCCATCCGGAACTGGAGGTTCAACAGTTGTCGGAATAGCGGTTGTCGTTGTCGTCGTAGTCGTAGTTGTTGTCGTTGTTGTTGTGGTAAATATTGTCGTCGGACTTATCGTTGTTGAATCAATTGGCTCAGCGACACCGCCCTCATTCCCAGAGAATACCACCACAAGGGTGACAACGACAGCGATGGCCACTAACATGGCAACGAAACCGATGATATAGGTTAATGTCTTCTTTCTTTTGTTCGCGACCAGAACCTGCGATAACAAAATGATGATTTTATTAATAAGCGTTACATTCATGCAGCAAGACTATATTAAGCGCAATGCTTCATAGTTGAACTGTTATTGAACTGAAATAATCTTTCTATCAGCTTATATTGGGGTGGTAGGGTTTTTTCTAGGTCCACCTGATTAGCTACCACCCTTAAGTTCAAAATCTGTCACCGAGCACCTGTTGGTATGGTCCGGCAGCTACATTCGAAAGGTACCTTTAGGTTTGGTGTGTTTACAATCTTAGATCATGCCGTTATTTAGCATCAGTTGAGAATGTGGTCAACCACTAAAACGTATGAAAATTTTACATACATAACATGTTTTCTACGTCATAGGCCTACGTCATAAAGCCTTTAACCACAATCTCACTTGATATTCGATGTCCATGTGACTTAAAATAACACTCTAAATCTAGATGAAGACTGGCTCTCGGTTACACCTGCCAAAATACACCTAAAGGTGTATAGGTGATAGAATTTCTACTGGCAAGTAATTACTAACCAGGAAGGTATAAGACAGCCCCAACTTTAACTGAACCACAATATTTTAAAAATATTTCGTACTACCCGACCCGTGCCCACTTCGTTGGGCGGTAATAGGCATTATCAGGCTACAACTTTTCTCTAGAACTCAATCATATATCTCTCATAATTAAGGAAGCGTTCGTAAGAAACGTTTTCGTTCGACCATTTTTTCTCCGACTCCCCAGACATTACCCCCTACAACCTCACAAACTTTACCTCTTTATAATATTAGTATAGATTAATCATCAAAGCACTGTTTTCATTTATCGTCATCTTTTTGTCAATAATTATTTTTGATATTAATACAAACATCCATCGTATGAACATCCAGTATTCATGCTCGCTTCGTTTCACGTGTCTGGTAATCTGAATTAATTATACAAAAATCCAAAAAGTTTTGAAAAAAATAACGATTTGTAAACGGTAGTTTCTCGATTATGGAATGAAATTTGAAGGCGTGACCCAAACCTGTCCCCGATCCGCAACGTTGCGCATTCACTTGTTTGGACGTTAACAAGAATGCACTACCTTCTCGTCCTTTTTAGAAAATGATCAAAACCAGTCTCTTTATTATCACGAAGGCATTCGATCCGTTTTGAATCTAATTTTATATCATACGGCTACGTTTTACATTCTTAATATCATTAAGGAACCTGACGAGTGTTAATCCCACCATTAAACATCTAATTTATGTAAATTTGTTTCGTGTTAAGTAAATACATCAAGCAGATATAACATAAAATATTTATTTTACCTGAGATAAAAGCCTAAATTATATTTACTTTTCTGTCTTATTTAGTATACCGACAAATAATAATGAAGGAATGCAATCTTATGATATGTTGCTGATGGCTTCAAAATCGTTCATATTCTGGATGAATTATGGATCATTCCGTATTTTTATTTAATTTAGTGGTATATTCCCCTTAGCAACTATACTGCTTATATCATATGTAACCAATTTTATACAAATAACTGGAGATATAAGATTAACAATAATTTAATGTAGTGTTAAGTTCATAGTAGATTTAATAATAGGGCCCGTCATAAATTTCTATGGTGGTAGAGCCTCGCTGTAGCTATTACTAGTTTCAGCACGAGTGGGTCGGCTCGCCCGGGGTAGTACCAGCCTCTCACAGAAACACCGACGTGAAGTAACAGTGCTTGCATTATTGCGTTTCGTTTGGTCAGTGAGAGGTGGAGGCCCACCACCTTTCCCTTCCCCTTTCTCCTTTCTCGACCCCTTCCCCATGCATAGGCTGGCAACGCACTTGCGGTACTCCCCTGGTGTTGCTAGTGTCTATGGACGGTGGTGATCACTTAATATCAGGTGACCCATCCGTTCGTTCGCCGCATATTGACATAAAAAAAAATTACTATATAAACCAATGCGTAAAGAATTATAAGCATTGAGCGCAGAGCTTATATGGTCGCTAGGAACACATTCTGCCAAAATGTGGTGCATATCCTCATTGAGCTCAATATTTTTAATTGTAACATAATAACTACTTAGACCCTAAAAACATTTTTAGCATTGTCAGGTGTGTTTGTAAAATTTTACCATTACTATTTATCCCCGATGGCAAATCTATCTTCAAAATCTGTTAAGCCATTTTGAAGATTAATCTACTGAAAAGAAAGATACTTACATTTTATTTTTATGTATCTATAATTGGGGCTTACATAGTAGTTATTCTAATCTATGAAATACAAGAAGCCAGTAATTATCTGAAAATTTTACGAAATTTCATACCACATCTTGTTTACTATTTGACAAAAGCAGGACGAAATTTGGGAAATCAGTTACAGGAATTTGGAATAGATTTATACACATATATATTTAAAAATCACCTAAGGATAACTGCTTAAGGGAACTGGTTATCGGCATGGATTCATAAAATTGCTTATTGCGCGTTTAAATATGATATCTAACGCCCTTAAGAGGGAAATTGTCAAAG
This sequence comes from Antheraea pernyi, assembly GCA_015888305.1. NCBI lineage: Eukaryota > Metazoa > Arthropoda > Insecta > Lepidoptera > Saturniidae > Antheraea > Antheraea pernyi. The sequence goes on along the minus strand of MU158748.1, from coordinate 982,255 downwards.
ATTCTCTTAGTACCAAGTTCATGTACATTAGAAACTCTTGATCATACCACTTAAGCCACTAGTGTAAGTTGTGCGTTGTTTGACGGTCAGTTATTAGGAATATTATTAGGTAGTATTATTGCCTATTGTAATATAGAAAGACTAAAATAAATACTATCATTATAATAAATTTGGTTGAAAGAATCTTCTATTGTAAAAGGTTTTAGGTATAAATAGGTCAATGACATTAAAAAAATAAATTAAATAAATACTAGCGGCTCCGGCAGACATTGTCCCGCCCTGATTATAAAAAAAATCCTGGCAAATTATATACCAAAACGTTCCTCGTTAATCACCTTATTCACTGGCGAAAACCGCATGAAAATGCGTTCAGTAGTTTTTGATTTTATCGCGAACAGACAGACAGCCGCGGTAGGGGAATATAATTTATAATATGTAATTTAATAAATATAACGATATCAGGGTTAGGATTGAAATTCCGTTTTCGTTTTTCAGTTATTTTGTGACTCGTTCACAACAAAAATACAAAAACGTATTTTGAAAAAAAAAAATTAACCTATTTCTTTATAAGTAGGTTCATATATATAATTATTAGATATATTTACAAATTCTAGGAAAGTAATCACAAATACAGGTTAAGTGATTTTTGAAAAAAAAAACGAAACATACCAGGGGAATAGAGAACTTTTCTTCTTTAAAATCTGTAAATACGGGTGAAAAAAACAATTACATACCTAATAAATTTTATATTAACACAAACATCCGTATATAAGACATCCGATACAATATATTTTGCACTAGAAACTACACATCATGCCCATTAGTAATATAACATAATATAAAAACAATGCACTTATCCGTACGGTCAATGAACACAAACGAATGAATGACCGGGCTCATAACAGCTGGCCCGCTCGCCTCACTGAGCTGGAATGGTTTAACGTACAACGTAACTTACGAGCCTTGATTGGTTTTTTTTCCTCTCAGCCGCAAAGTTATCGAAGGTTATCGTTTTTATTCTTTAGTGAATGTCTATCATAGTTAATAAACAGTAGGGCGTTTTACTTTGAATAAACATTAGTACAGATAATGTATGATGGGAAACAATTCACAAGATGTAATTTAATTACGTTATTTATGTGAACGATTGCACATTAAAAATGCGCATAACTCAAGATTCTGAAGTTTAGATTTTACAATGATAATATAGACCAACACATTACAAGAAAGGTATTAAGGTATACATGTGACAGAGATTCGAATGTTAAGATGGATGTGTAGTGTAATTAGAATTAGAATAAGATTAAGAATGAGTATATCATAGAAAGTTTGAAAATAGCAAGAACGGGCATATTATGAGAAGGGATGAAAACCATGTAACTAGAAAAGTTTTGAGTAAGAAGGTGAACGGATATACGAGTAAGGGAAGACCAAAAAAGGTAGGGACGGATTATGTGTAAAATGATATGTGTATAAAAGGTGTGAAATCTGAGATACTGAGACAGGGGAGAGTGGAAAAAGAAAACGTCTTGTGCCGACCCTACTCAGGTGGGATAAGGGTAAGAAGAAGAAGAATATAGTACATCATATTCGGTAAATAATTAATATATATAAAATAAACAAACGCAGACAAAACATTTCAATAAGTTTTGCTCCTCTATTTGTCAAACAATTTTTTATATAGTATCTTTTGATGTGTGTTTTTGCGTTATCAATAAAAGGGTTTTAATACCGAATAGGTGAAGATATGCGCGTACATACTTTCGGCAATTGATTTTTATATATAGATAAAAGAGTATATAAAGTTATATTGATTCTTACTCAAGAGTCCTTTTAAAAGCATGCCTTGTAACCATTAGCATTTTAATATAAATCGTCTGCAACTCATTTACCAACTTTATGTAATTGAACACAAGTAAACAAATTCTATTAATACGTTGCTTAGTGTCAAATCTCTTCTATATACCTTGTGTTATTAAGTGAGCATTTTTTATACTTTATAGGTATTAGCGTTTACTACAATATCACGTAATGTTAAATGATGCACATAATCATTTAAGATGGTAAATATGCCACATTTAGATGAGAAGTGTTTCTCAAGTGCTTCTGTCGGAACACACTTATAGACGATAGAAATTCTTCTGGAAGGAGGTATCTAACCAAGTGAGCTTAGAACAAGTCTTATTATGCATTCATTTTATATGTTTTATAGTTTATGACGGCGTTGCCCAAGACGGTAAATACGCTAAATCTATATGCGCATGGCGATAGTTTGTAGTGTAGCTAGGCAGGCAAGTTTAAAAATTCCATACCACGATTCTACGGTTTCTTTACGCTATTTCCGTCCACCGAAAGCTTTACCTCATTCGTAACGATTTTTTTTATGTCATAGCAGGCGAACGAATAGGTGGGTCACCTGATGTTAAGTGATCATCACCATCCATAGACACTAACAACATCAGGGGAGTCGCGAGTGCGTTGCCACCATTTGGGGGGAAGGCTTAGGGGAGGGAGAGGAGAGGGAGCCACGCAGAAGCTATTACTGGTTTCAGCATGACTGGGTCAGCTCACCCGGGGTAGTGCCATCCTCTCACAGAAAACCGACATGAAGTAATAGTGCTTACATTGTTGTGTTTCGCTTGGTCAATGAGAACGCCGGATACCCACATCCTCTTCCCCTCCCCCTTCCCCACTCCTAATCCCCCAAACACAGGATGGCAACACACTTGCGACTCTCCTGGTGTTACAAGTGTCTATGGACGGTGGTGATCACTTAACGCCACGTTCGATGACGACGACGACGACCTACCTGTTCGTATGCCTCCTAATATAATATAAAAAAAAAAGTTCTTGTAAATTATGTTTATCAAAAAATACAAGTCCACAAAAGTTACTAGATTTACAAGAATATTTTATATAAGTTTACGTGAATTTCCAGTATTAAAGAATTTTACAAGGCTTTTAGATTATATAAACTTGTATTTTGTGTTTACAGGATTTAAGTTTTCGTCAAAATTATTTTTCTATCGTATTATGTTCGGAACATAGAAATTACTGGATAATAATTAGGCAAGTTATTGTTAAAATTTAAACTTCTTTTCAAATAATTTGACGTTGTGTGTAAATAACCTATTTTAGAGTCAACAGAAGTTCTCCAACTTTTTTGTAAGTAGTTGTAAGCTACAAGTTACAAAAGCCTTTATGATAATCAAAATCTATACTAATATTATAAAGAGGTAGTTTGTGACGTTGTGAGTTTGTGATGTTGTGCCTTTGTGACGTGGCGTTGTAAGGGGTAATCTCAGGAACTACTGGTACGCTAAGGCCAGTAGGAGCGGAGCACAGATGAAAAATGTTTCAAAATTGAAATGTTTTTTTTAGAGCTTCTGCTGTGTGTTAGCGTTAGCCCAGAGAACTATTACTACGCGGACGAAGTCGCGGGCAGGGACTATAATCTATATACTAATATTATAAAGAGGTAAAGTTTGTGAGTTTGTGACGTTGTAGGGGGTAATCTCAGGAACTACTAAACCGATTTTAAAAATTCTTTTACCAATATAAAGCCACGTTATTTGTGAGTGTCACTGGCTATATATCATCCACCTAAGGGCAATAGGAGCGGAGCTACAATGAAAAATGTTTTAAAATCGGGGCTTCTTTTCCTTTTGAGAGCTTCCGCTACGTCTTAGCCCAAAATAACTATTCCACGCGTGCGAAGTCCCGGGCAGAAGCTATTAACTAATTATATTATCTATAATCTATACTAATATTATAAAGAAGTACAATTTGTGAAGTTGTAGGGGGTAATGTCTGGGGAGTCGGAGAAAAATAGTCCAACGAAAACGTTTCTACGAACGCTGCCTTAATTATGAGATATATATGATTGAGTTCTAGAGAAAAGTTGTAGCTTGATAATGGCTATTACCGCCCAAAGAAGTGGGCACGGTCGGCTAGTCTCAAATAAAAGTGTGAAAAATTACTTGATACTACTTATAGCTTGTAATTTCTACATGCGGTTTTAATAAACGCATTTTTGTAAAAATCCTCTATAATACAAGAAATAATAAGAAGAAAATAATACAAGAAAAAACCCTCATAATATGAAACTTGTAACAGTTTACGCTGGTGTAAATTGTAGTGATATAATCAGACATTATAGTCCTGTTTTACCACTGCTCAGTTGTAAGCTACAACTTGTAACTGATTTAAGAACATCTTTGTATTTAGATAATGTTGTATTTTTTTTTATTGTAGCACGGCAAAGTGACTGCACTATGCCTGATGGTAAGCACAGTACGATCCAAAAACAATGGCGACCATCGCGTGACACACCATCCATCGCCGGTCGCCACTGTTATGCCGGCCTGTGAAAAGCTGGATATGCACAGGCTGATCCCGAAACGCGACCCGCAGAAGCGAATCACTATGACGGGCTTTTTCGTCGTATACATGTATTATGGTTATCCAGGTTTTAATTATATAATCAGTTGTAATTATAACATTTAATGGAAAAAACTACTAATTTATGTAATACCAAGTAATAACCTTTCCCGAGAGAAGGCAATCGCTTAAACATGCCGACGCTCGTTCAAGATTTTCCTACAACAACCTACCATGTATCGATTAGGTTCAAATTATTAATATGTACTCGTTATATATTGAAACTAGGATCTGCGGACATTGTAACCGGACCTTAAAATTCGGTTAACGCAGTAATAACGGGTATTTCTTAATACCTTTTATTAACAATAAAATGTTGCAACGTCGTATATTATGTTTACTGCACACAACTTACACAGTTGCATACAAAAATGCTCACATCTTTTATGCATTCTTTGGTAGCGTAATATAAAAACCACTTCATAAAAATCGTTGGATCTATTTACATATTATAAATAAAGGATGGTTTAATAATATTCTCGAATGTGATGGAAATCTTTCTAAATGTAAAAATATCACATATTTGAAACATATATATATTGAAATATCATCTTGTATTTGATGTCTATTCAAAAGCTAAACGTTAGTCACTTTATTTTTATTTTATTCTTACATATATTGTACGTTAATAATTATCCTATTTTGGTGTATTATAATTAACTAAAATTATATTTATTGCTCTTATTATTTTTATTTTAAATTACTAATTATTAATAATCACTTTGTTACTTACATTAATGAGAGGGGTAATTAACTATAATTAGTACCACAATGATTCTAGTACTTATAAGAGCCCTTAAATTTCTCTAAAATTATATTGGGATATTGTTATTTATCGACTTTACCCTTCCTATATCTGCGCGTTAGTCTGTGGGGCAGACGACATAAGTTTAACTCGTTTCTTTTAATGCAAAACGCAGGCCAATTCTGTTTCTCAGTAGCGTCACAGGTTGGTCCGTCAGACCGATCCGCAGGTATAGGAAGATTAAATACATAAATAGAGACTTACTTGATCACTGGTACCCATTTCCAGGGTAGAGTTACTATTATCTTGCGCCATGATGATATGGGTTCCTCTTCACCTGTGAACAAAAAAAAATGCTTGAATTTTTTAAATACTTTAGGCGTTGAAACGTCTGGCCACAATATCAGTAAACGTTAACGCGCTAAACTTAAAAGGACTGGCCTTTCAAAAACCGCTGCCGAAATACATCTGTAGGTGATTTGCAACAACTCTCCTACTTCATGGCTTTAGGCAGTAAGGTCTTAGTAAAGACCCTATCACCATCCTATGGATTTATAATGATATATTTTGTAGTGAAAGTTCCAACTCATTGCAAGATGCCATTGAAAAGCATAACGACTATAATATATATATATATATTGAATAGTTCTCTCTAGTAATTAAAATGTAGTTCCTATGTAAGAATACAATCATTTTCACACGAACGAATCCGCAAGCATTAGCTAATTAAAGCATAATGCTATTTTTAACATGTTTATTTATATTATGTATGGTTATTATATATTATTATTGAGAAGGAGTTAACAATTTAGTTTTGCAACAACTCTCCTACTTCATGGCTTTAGGCAGTAAGGTCTTAGTAAATACCCTATCACCATCCTATGGATTTATAATGATATATTTTGTAGTGAAAGTTCCAACTCATTGCAAGATGCCATTGAAAAGCATAACGACTATAATATATATATATATATTGAATAGTTCTCTCTAGTAATTAAAATGTAGTTCCTATGTAAGAATACAATCATTTTCACACGAACGAATCCGCAAGCATTAGCTAATTAAAGTATAATGCTATTTTAACAGGTTTATTTATATTATTTATGGTTATTATATATTATTATTGAGAAGGAGTCAACAATTTATTTCATTTTGCAACAACTCTCCTACTTCATGGCTTTAGGCAGTAAGGTCTTAGTAAAGACCCTATCACCATCCTATGGATTTATAATGATATATTTTGTAGTGAAAGTTCCAACTCATTGCAAGATGCCATTGAAAAGCATAACGACTATAATATATATATATATATTGAATAGTTCTCTCTAGTAATTAAAATGTAGTTCCTATATAAGAATACAATCATTTTCACACGAACGAATCCGCAAGCATTAGCTAATTAATGCATAAAGCTATTTTTAACAGGTTTATTTATATTATGTATGGTTATTATATATTATTATTGAGAAGGAGTCAACAATTTAGTTCATAGAATTAACGAAAACATTGTTATATATTTGTCTAAATAAAAACTTGCGGTATGTGGTATCTCAAACCTCTCCGAAAGAGCCATCGTCTCTGATTAAGGCGAAAGAGTAATCGGTCCACGAGAGAATCAGCTTTAATCATTGGTACAGTTACAAAAAGCATAGCTGATGTACGACGATGAAACGAAAAGTGTTTGTGCAGTCGCAGAAATATTATCTGGTAAAGGTATAGAGAGGTAGGTAATTTTACACACGTATTCGACACCCTAACTATACTATAAATGCAAAAGTGAGTTTCTTTGTTTGTTACACTGTCATGCCTTTTCTACAGAACCGATAAATCTGACATTTGGATTTACAATGTCTGAAATATAGAAAAGGATATACCTTTCATCCACAAAAAATATTGTATTCCTGAGTCATAGATGAAAATTACATCAACGCGAGCGACGTCTCGAGCAAATGCTAGTCTAACGTAAATGATAACATTAATTTTATAAATCTATACACAATAACGTTGCGAAGAACGGAGTCAAGTACTGAACATATTTCGACATGCATGGAAACAGATTATTAATCAACATAGTTCTAAATGTTTATCTACTGATAATTATCAGTATCAGTTTGTTTATTTCTCCTGGCTACAAATTATCAAAATATCATTTTGAAAATGAGTGAAATACTATATCATACAAATGAAAAGTTTTTATTTAGACAAATATATAACAAAAAAAAATTAATTTTCGTTAATTCCATGAAATAAATTGTTGACTCCTTCTCAATAATAATATATAATAACCATAAATAATATAAATAAACCTGTTAAAATAGCATTATACTTTAATTAGCTAATGCTTGCGGATTCGTTCGTGTGAAAATGATTGTATTCTTACATAGAAACTACATTTTAATTACTAGAGACAACTATTTAAAATATATATATTATAATCGTTATGCTTTTCAACGGGATCTAAATAGTAATTATAAAAGTTAACGGAAATAACTTAAAATAAAATAAATACAATGTGGTGTAGAATTGAACTAATAAGAAAAACATAAAAATAAATTAGAAGAAATCCCAGGACCAATCTACATAAAACGCAAAACTGCCACTGAACAAGGCAAGAATTTTCAGAAGGACGGAGTCGCAGGGATCAACTAGTGGTAAATAAAGAAAAATAATACGATCCAATTTACACTCAACCGGTATCAGTGTAGTATCAAACGATCATTAGTTTAATCTACTTTATTATTGTAGCTTGTCTTATCTTAAGTTTTATCATTAAAATTATTCCCATATAAATTTATCTGTTAAATTTTATTCAAATGTAAATTTTTATATGCCACGTCGGAATAAAAAAATTGGAGATCAGTTAACTCAGTCAGTAACTTAATCAGTAAAGTTAAATAGGTTATTTCGTGAAAACAGGCACAGTCTTAAAATATTAAAAGTATTATTCTAAATCTATTTTTCACTTCGAGTGGTTGGATAATTTTTAATTAATATCACACCAGAAAAATTAATTAATTATACGTAATAACTCATATATACGTACAAATATTTGGCATTTCCTTGGGGCAATGCGGTTGCCATGCGGCAACTTATACAAGAAATGTATGTAATTTTTTTCTGACTATACCTATATCTATACTAATATATAAAGCTGAAGAGTTTGTTTGTTTGTTTGTTTGTTTGTTTGTTTGGTTGAACGCTATGATCTCAGGAACTACGAGTCTGATTTGAGAAAATCCTTCGGTTTTAAATAGCTCATTTATCGAGGAAGGCTATAGGCTATATATCATCACGCTAACGCCAATAGAAGCAGAGCACCAATGAAGAATATTTCAAAATCGGGCACTTTTTTTGCTTTTGAGCGATTACGTTATTATTATATACGTTGCCATGGTAACGTGGCAAGTAGTAGTAATAATATTCGTCCAATAGGACAGGCGAAGGAATTAATCCATACTGCCAATTCTGAAGTTATGTGGTAAGTATCAAAGCTAACATTTTCAAAGTTTATTTTGTTTTCCTATTCAAATAGTTCATACTACTAGGAATTAATCCATACTGCCAATTCTGAAGTTATGTGGTAAGTATCAAAGCTAACATTTTCAAAGTTTATTTTGTTTTCCTATTCAAATAGTTCATAGGCGAAGGAATTAATCCATACTGCCAATTCTGAAGTTATGTGGTAAGTATCAAAGCTAACATTTTCAAAGTTTATTTTGTTTTCCTATTCAAATAGTTCATAGGCGAAGGAATTAATCCATACTGCCAATTCTGAAGTTATGTGGTAAGTATCAAAGCTAACATTTTCAAAGTTTATTTTGTTTTCCTATTCAAATAGTTCATAGTACTTTTATTTCCAATTTTTTATTTGTTCTCTATTACGTATTATAAAAATAAAGTTTGTGTATGTACAATTAAAATAACAACTTTTTGATGAATGGATATGGCTACAAATGGCCGAAAAGAAAACTTTTTTTATACTTTGTCTATATTTTTATATTATTATATTTTGTCTGTTTGTTTGTTTGTTCTGGGTAATCTCCAAAACGACTGGACCTATTTTAACGGGAATTTTACTTTTTACTGCCAGATAACCGAAATTATAGCGGTTGACATATTCTATTTTATTTGTCCGCGGCTTCGTCCGCATTACTTTGGGCCGATTTTCACGGGGTATTTACTGGTAGATAACAGACCTCATAAAAAGTAATTTAGGTTTTTTATTCGCCTTCGGCCGCAGTGGAATATCCGTAATGCTTGAACTGATTTTCACGGGACTTTCACTGGCAGATAACTCACCTTATAAGAAGTAACTTAGACTATTTTATTTTGTTACTCAAGACTTCGTCCGCAATATCCTACTATCTCCTAATTGGTTGGACCGACTTTCACGGGGCTTTTACGGGCAGATAACTAGCGGGCTCGGAAGACGTTGTCCCGCCCCGATAATAAAATGAAAACCATGACAAATTATACCTAAACCTTCTCCATGAATCATCATTCTATCTACTGGTAAATATGGCATGAAAATGGTCATTTTGACTTTATCGTGAACAGATAAACTTACAGAGGACTTTCTTTTTAACCGACTTCGAAAAAGGAGGAGGTTACTATGTTTGGGTGTATGTATTTTTTTATGTATGTTAACCAATATTTTCGTAAATTTTGAACCGATTTTAATGGTTCTTTTTTTATTTAAATTGGTACACTACGTAGTGATTAACCTGGCACTACCTTGCTACCTGGGCATTCGTCCGTGTGAAATTGATGAAAAATATGTTACAACCGCGTGAAACGTGTGCCTTACTGGACTCCAAGAATACATATACATTTATTTTTATAATTTGCATTACTTTCTTATATAGTGTTAGTGAGCACTGAGTTTGGTATATAGTAGGTTGAAGTTCCAGGTATGTTGCTGATGATAAATCCCATCCCATTCGATATACTATTAGTATTCATATATCTAATGTACACGTTACATGTTACAGTAGATGGCGTTCGTATCGTAGTTACAAATGTTTTTGAAAAAGCGTTTCTGTAATGTACACACCCACTCACAATTTTATATTTCTTTCATAATTTTTTAAAAAGCGCGTGCGGAGCCGCGGGTAACAGCTAGTCTTCCATATACATAAAATTAAATACAATTGAAGTGGCTGTTTATAATGTTAAAATAATAGCTTTTTACTAAATGTATACGAAAATATATACACTACTTATAACAATAAATATAACATTTTTTTAATATTTGGTTGTCCGTCTCTTTGTCTGTTTGTTCCAACTAATCGTCGAAACGGTTGGACTGATTTTAAAGGGACTTTCATTAGTAAATAGCTGATGTTATAAGTAACATGGAACTACATTTATTAAAAAAAATAGGATCCCGCACTCATACTTTATAAAAATACAAACTCAGACAAATTCACGGGCCGCTACTAGTTCTTTACAATAAATTAAAGAATTATTTCGACGTTGGAAAGGTCAATTGACTAACGAGTCATTGGGAGTCTTCGCGCGTTAATCAATTAGCCTTTTCAACTATCGATATGTGATTTTTTAAATGCTACCACAATATTGTCTGGTGATTAAAAAATTCAGAATCTATCACACGGCAATAAAACATTTCTGTTTTAACGAAGCTTAAAATATTTTAGCCTGATAAGACGTATTTTATCGGCACGAGGCGCCTACATCTGCGATTATTTATCGTCATAATTCAGTGTGTCAATAATTTTTTTTTTTTCAATTTGCCTAATGCAAAGCCTTAGCTTGACGAGCCATACATCTTCATCAGGATTTGGAAAATATGGCCCAATTCACACTATGATTCCGGTCCCGGTTCGATCTTCGCTCCAATCTCGGTCCGGTAAAATATTCTTAAACAAGAAAGAATCAGAGCATTCACGCTATCGTATCGGTCCAGTTCCGATTCCATCTCGCTCCGGTACTAATTGGTCGAAAAGAATATTTGACTGGAGCGATATCGGACCGGGCATGGCTTGTACCGACCGTGTGAATACGTTTTTTTCAACTTCAGTCTTTCTTCGGTCGTGCAGGGAGACGTTACATTTTTCTTTTAGTTATGGCTAGTAATCAAGAGAATTTTGAAAAATGTAAGTACTTTATGTGTGAAATGTATAACTTTGATTATGAATAATAAATAAACACCCTATAATTATTTTCGCCAACTTTTCTATAAGCGGTTTTTCCGGTGATAAAGTGTACATAGTGAAATTTTAAAAGAATAGTTTACTGTTTTGCACTTTCATTAAATATTTTATATATTATTAGAAATTTATCGGATTATTTCGACAATGGATCGAGACAGACTGATTGCGGAGCTAGTAGTGTCGACACAGCGAAATTTGACCGGACCAAGACTGGAGCGAGATCGAACCGAGAACGGCATCATAGTTTGAATAGAGCCTAATGTATATACAGTAGAATCTCACTAATCCGGCACCCTAAGCATACGTTTCTTTCAGCCCTCCCTACTTTTGTTCCGTGCTTGCGCACCGGTATTAGTGTAACGTCCAAAAATTGTATACAGTTTTTCTATACAATCCGAACATTCCAATTTTCCGAAGGCCCCTGGTGTTCAATAGTGCCGGATTTGTGACACTCTCCTGTATGTGTGTCTTTGTCCTTTTCTGTGCCCTTGACAACGTGGCACACAAAATTTCACGATGTACGGAATTTGTATAGAAAAAAAGTACTATTCCCGAAAGATAAGAAGAATATTCGCAGGCCGGCATGACAGCGGCGACCGGCGATGGATAGTTTGTCACTCGGTTGTCGCCATTGTTTTTGGACTGTACTGTGCTTACCACCAGGCATAGTTCATTCATTTCGCCATGCTACAATTAAAAAAAAGATAAGTCAAATATACATTAACGAAAGCGAAGCCGCAGACAAAAGCTAGTTTAATAAATAAAAATGTTATCGCCTTTTAAGCCTGTAAAAAACTAGTGCAGTGTAACCATCCACAGGAATATTATATTCGTACACAACTTCGAAACTACTAGATTGTATTTTACTAGCTTCTGCTTGCGACTTCGTCCGCATGGAATAATGACTTTGGGCTAACTAACACGAAGCGGAAGCTCTCAAAAGGAAAAAAAACGATTTTGAAACATTCTTCATTGATGCTCCGCTCCTATTGGTCGTCCCCTAATGATATGTAGCCTATAGACTTCCTCGATAAATGATCTATCTAATTCTAAAAGAATTTTCCAAATCGGAGCGGAACCTTACATATTTCCATACAAACTTTCATCCTCTATTTCCTATTGTTATTTTACACCCATGAGGGCAAAACTTTTAGAAACTTTGAACTTTAGAAACTAAAAAATAAGTTTAGAGCTCTTAGCTCTAAAAACTAAACACGATACTTTCATACAATTTTTTACCCCCTTTTAACCCCTTACAGCCCTTTTATCGCATTAAAATTCCTTTCTCAGGCTCTAGACTATCTGCGTACCAAATGTAATTTACAGACAGACAAACAGAGTTACTTTCGCATTTAAAATATTAGTAAGGATTGTTAAGTATTAAGTTTTATTTTGCAAATAACGCGTACAAAGCCGTAGGCATTTGCTAGTCGTAACATAGAGATTATGTCGAAACATATAAAAACTAAAATGCAGTCCAAATTCCAATCATGGCAAACTAATCTTAGATTATTTTCAATGAAACTCGACTTTTTCATTTTTCTATTTAATTAATCATAATAAACACATATTTTAAAGTTACATAATAGAAAAATAAAGTAGGTTACGAAAGAAATAAGCTAACTTACCACGGCGTAATCAAATAATTATTTAATAAAATCGAGTACCGGCCCGGGGCCGACTCTCAGCCGCACTAAATACGTTTACAGAAAAATGAGATTACGATTATCTACCAATACATAAAGATATCCGAATTAAATTCTAATCAATAAACGAAAAGATTATGCGATAAATGCGACAGCCATTTTAATATAGTAAATAACGCTACTTATCAACAGTTTTCATTATCAATAATTTCGAAAATTATTGAAACTATTCGTATATATATATATATATATTGTAAGAGAAATACAACCATAAAGATCAAATCCAACCTCATCAGTATTGAATCAGTATTGTTATTATACAGAGAATAAAACAGGTATAAAGCCCACAAGATGTTAAGTGCTCTCTGTAGCTAAGAACAATTTATAACTAACCTCAAAAAGTTTTAAAGATGTTGCTACTCGTGATTGTGAGTGCGTGTTGGTAGACTAGATCTAACTGATAACTAGCTTTTGCCCGCCACTTTGTTCCCCTTAATGCAGTAACTTTCTTCGGATAGAAGGCACCGTATTATGATCGGTTTAGTAACTAAGGCGTGATAGCGTAACAAACAAATGAACAAACTCACATTCAATTTTATAATACTAGTTAGGATAATAATAACAACAAATTCATTTATTTGACCACATATTTTACACTCTTAAAACAATATAAGCTCACTGAATAAACACATAACTTATACAATATTATTTATGCACAAAAAACTCAGAACACTAAAGACAGCGTATCAATTGATGTGAGGTCTAGAGTCTGAAAAAGGTACAAAGACCTGAACTACAGACTATTTCAATTCTATATAACGATTATAAAACATAGTGGTGTTTCGCATCTCTCATAAACTACGTAACGGATTTCAACACAGTTTTCACTATATAGATAACGTCTTCAAGAAGATTTAGAAAGTTTTGCAACTGAATTAAAGATAACCAAAGAACCAAAATGATAAAATACGCAACATTAAATTTTGTCTCGAATACGAAACGCTTAAAAGCTTATATCCTTTGTAAATGCTTTCGAATTTATTTTTCAAAACAATCCCACAATACCGTACGGATGAGAAAACCGTAATAGCATGATTACCCCAAGTTTTCCATTTCCGACGCAAGCACGATGTGACGTCGCGGTCGAGCTCCTTAAATTTGTTTCCCCTCAGTAATTCTCTAAAGGGATTTGGATGGGACTTGAATTTAACACTTTGTTCATTTACTGGCACGTTTTAAGTCCTTCGGTTTATTATATTTAAGGATAAATAATCTGTACAATTGAAAAGTTTTCCTTAAGAAGATATCAAACAAATTTACCCTATAAACTTAAATATATGAGCCTTTACATCACAAATTGAGCTAAATCCAATTTTAGACGTTGCTAATATTTTACTTTATTTTTCAAGATCTTCAAATTTTGTACATGAAAAATATGAAGTTCATAAAAAAAAACTTAAAACCTTACGCGTAAATTCGATCTTCCTTATCGGTGTTTAAAAACAGGAAATCTTAAATAATTTAACATGTTATATGAACGTTTAAAATTGGATTTAGGGGAGGTGCCAAATTCTGCGGAATTTTTTATAGATCACTAAGCACTAAGAAATTCAGTAAGTTAGTATTTTGAAATAAACTTCGTGTATAAATAGTTATTTCGTAGCGCATATTTATATCTCTGGTTAGTATGGGAAGAGCCTTAAATTTTTCGGTAGCTAATTATGCGGAAATTTTTTATATTTTTATTTTGCCGGGGTTACTCTCTCAGTATTTTTATTTTTTAAAGTGGCTATTCTGATCAATAAACTGGTTTTATAAGTGTATAATTTCAAGTCTGTTTTGAGCGTATCCTTACAATATTATTGTGAGATATGTATACACATTTTTAATTAAATGGATGAAACATCTAACGGCATAGAAAAACATTTTTAAGAAACCAAAAAGGCTAGTAAATGTTTCGGTAATACTGACATCTAGTGAAAAATACAGATATCTATTTTTACTAAAAATGATTTTATAATAAATAGGAGAAATAAAAATATCGTATTATAATTATAAGAACTTAATAGCGTTAACGTAGTAAGATTACAGTCTATGAAGAAAGTTTATGTATGGTTTTAAAGGTCATGACAGTGGCAGATTCACTGCCGTCGGATAGAAACAAACAAAAAGCCCAAGAAGGGTTAACATCAGTGAAATAGCTGGTTTTAAAGCAGTAACCCGAAGCTCAGTTCACAACAAGAAGGAAGAAAATATGTAGTGCCAGTTCTAATTGATCTAAATAATCTAATTGAAACAAAAGCAAGAGGTGTTGCTAGAGCTAAACTACCGTAGTTGAATTTACATTTTATCAACAAAGTATTTTCTGTTAACCCTTCGAGAGCAGACCATAAAACTAAAACAAAACATGCATTCAAAACTTAACACCTTTTCGTTAGCTTGTCATATTAGTGTCTATATATTATGTGTGCTATGTAATAAACACGAATATGTCTTTATTAGCGAGTTATTAGAATATGTATGCATAATGTGACATTTTTGTCTACGCTCTTAGACAAATTATCACGTGTCGTGGATGTTGACCGGTTGTTTAAGTCTTTTATTCTTCTTATATCATATTCGAGGAACTGGAGTTTTATTTATTTCATCCAGTTGGCAATGCACTGAGTATAAATATAAAAAATAAAATAAAGAAAACAGTCGAGGCAAAAGGACTGCTGACAGCAATAACTACTTAAAACCTAATGGAGTAACCGTCCTATTCAATGATATTTTGATATTCACGTGTATTAGTACTACGAGAAACAATTATATACATTTTTATACTTTTTATTAGTTAATCAAGCATATAATAGGCTGCATCACATAATACATAATATCTATATTACATGTACATAGGCCGCTATATTACGCGCCATTAGTTTACCAAAAGTGACGCGAACGCATAAGGTTTTTATTCTACCAAAAATTGCTCAACGCGGCTAAAAAAGGTTTTATTTCAAAAACCCAATACAATCTGTAATCAAGTCATTAAATTCTTAATAATTTATTTTATATAAAATAATATACACACTTAAATTATAGACTTCACGGTCAAGTTTAAGACATGTCAGCACTGCTCTCTGGAAAGCCATCAAGTAAATCTCATCAAAATTAAAATCTTTCAAATAAAATATAAATCAATTTTAACTGTTAGTAGAGTTAAGATATGTTAAATGCTTCGGTATCCAAGTTGGAAACAAGAATAAATAGAATCCGTACCAATACAGGTATATTAATGTTATCCCGGAAGGAAATCATAAATATGTCTAGTAAACTTTCAAACATAAACTTCTTAATTGTAAAGGGAATATTACTGACGGTGTCTTATAGTTATGGTAGCTGTGCCGGCGACTTCGTCTGCCTGGAACCGTATATAAAAAAACAGCGGTTAGCTGAATGTATTAAGAAATTAACTTACGTAAGTACTACCTTACTCTCGTTCTTAAGTCGCGTCGTCGCTAAAAGTACAATAATTTTTGTTAACCCGAACTGATTTTAATGAAACAAAAACTAAATGATATTCGAAAATATGCTTTATGATTTTCTTGGTGAGGATTTATCGTGAACTCAGTACTTTTGCAAAGATACGTGTTCATACAAACAGACAGACATTTCTAAAATTGATTGAAATGTATTTTATTACTTATTCCTAGACACAAATAACAATTTTTTACAAGAATCCATAAAGTTACATGTTACTTATTACATGTGCAGAAGAAGATGCGAATGTGAGTTTGTTTATTGAAGTTATACTTCTTTTGGCGCGTTAGGGAAAAATGATGAGAGTAAATTTTTACGATGCGCGTGCACACCGTCACTTAAAACCAACACCCTGAAGTTAGATATAGTCAACATTTTCGTTTTTTACATCATAAACTAAAATAAATTTTCACATTCTTATATAATGTGTAATAAGCTTATAAATAGATTTTTATCTTGGTACGCCAAAGAAGTATAACTTCTAACGCGTGTATATAAGTACACACACACTTTTTTTGTTACGATTTCAAACCTTAACTACGCAATCGATCATTATGAAATTTTCCATACACATTGTCAGAGGTACAGAAAAGAACATATCTTTAATCTAAAAACTGTTCCCGAGAGATACGTCAAACCCCTATTAACCCGAGCGAAGCCGCAGGCAAAAGTTACTGATTTATAAAGATTATATTTGAATATTGCTAATTATTTTAATAAGTTCTCTTAAGAGTAAATGTCCTTTATATTTTTAATAAGAAACGCTTTTGCCATATTTCGTCGTATTACACGCCGTAAATAACGAAATCGTTGTAAATTTCTTACTTTCTAAAATGGTAACAAAATGTTTTGTAAATATTAGCAAATATCGTGCTGCTACACAATATCTATTCGATATTTTACTTGACCATAAAATAAACAGCGATCTAATGAAAGATGTTTGAAATATAACGAAAAGTATTTATCAGATAATGGTATAATGTAATAGATGTAATAATCCTTAGATGACAGTTTTGTAGACAATGGTATGGGTGGGTATCCGACGCTCTCCCGCACCGAACGAAACGCAACAATGCAAGCACTGTTACTTCACGTCGGTTTTCTATGAGAGGGTGGTACTACCCCGAGCGAGCCGACCCATTCAAGCTGAAACCAGTAATATCAACAGCGTGGCTCTACCACCTACAAAACCTAATTTATATATATACAATATATACCTGTATATATTGTATGT
This sequence comes from Antheraea pernyi, assembly GCA_015888305.1. Classification (NCBI taxonomy): domain Eukaryota; kingdom Metazoa; phylum Arthropoda; class Insecta; order Lepidoptera; family Saturniidae; genus Antheraea; species Antheraea pernyi. Next base: position 964,495 of record MU158748.1, on the reverse strand, counting down.
ATATAAATTACTACTGTCAGCCCGCGACATCGTCCGTGTTTATATCTCTATAACTGATAACATTATACATTATCTGCGTATGGCTCACACAACGTATACCAGGTGAATATTTAGACAGTAGCAATCTTTATTGAGGATTCTCTGCACTCGATTCTCGTTCTAAATCATATAAATCACTAGCTGTTACCCGCGGCTCCGCACGCGCTTTTTAAAAAATGTATTAAAGAAATGGACAATTGTGAGTGGGTGTGCATTACAGAAAAGTTTTTTCAAAAACATTTGTAACTACGACACTCACGCCAACTGTAACATGTAACGTGTACATTAGATATATGAATACAAATAGTATATCGAGTGGGATGGGATTTATCATCAGCAACATAACTGGAACTTCAACCTACTATATACCAAACTCAGTACTCACTAACACTAATAAGAAAGTAATGAAAATTATAAGCTATACATTATCGAACAATATATCTTAAATCTTTTATTTTATAGATAGATATAATATGCCCGTATTGTCGATATACTTAAGTTATTCTTATACGTTGCTATAATAACTGAGTTATGTAGAAGCAAACGTGGTAAATAAGACAATATGGCCGCCAAATTGACCAAAAAGATGATATAATTCATATTACATACAAATATATGACTTTCAATTATGTATATTTATTCTTGGAGTCAGTAAGGCACACGTCTCACGTCATCAATTTCACATGGACTAATACATAGGTAGCAGTCAATCACTACATAGTGTACCAATTCAAATAAAAAGAGAATCATTAAAATCGGTTCATAATTAACTAAAATATCGATTAACATGCATGAAAAAAATACATACAACCGAACATAGTAACCACCTCCTTTTTCGAAGTCGGTTAAAAAAGTCCTCTGTCAGCTTATCTGTTCGCGATAAAGTCAAAAACTACCATTTTCATGCTGTTTTCACCAGTAGATAGAATGATAATTCATGGGGAAGGTTTAGGTATAATTTGTCAAAGTTTTCATTCTATTATCCGGGCGCGACAACGTCTTCCGAGCCCGCTAGGTATCTGCCCGTAAAAGCCCCGTGAAAGTCGGTCCAATCAATTAGGAGATAGTAGGATATTGCGGACAAAGTCTTGAGAAACAAAATAAAATAGTTACTTCTTATAAGGTGAGTTATCTTCCAGTGAAAGTCCCGTGAAAATCAGTTCAAGCATTACGGATATTCCACTGCGGCCGAAGGCGAATAAAAAACCTAAATTACTTTTTATAAGGTCTGCTATCTACCAGTAAATACCCCGTGAAAATAGGTCCAACCATTTTGGAAATAGCCATGCGGACGAAACCGCAGACAAATAAAATAGAACATGTCAACCGCTATAATTTCGACTATCTGGCAGTAAAAAGTAAAATTAGAATTAATAAAAAGTAAATATAGGTCCAGCCGTTTTGGAGATTACCCGCAACAAACAAACAAACAGAGAAATATACTAATATAAAAATATAGACAAAGTATAAAGAAATTTTTTTTGTTCATTTGTAGCCTTAGCCATTCATCAAAAAGTTGTTATTTTAATTGTACATACATAAACTTTATTTTTATAATACGTAATAGAGAACAAATAAAAAATTAGAAATAAAAGTAGTATAAACTTTTTGCATAGGAAAACAAAATAAACTTCGAAAATGTTTGCGATAGAAACTTACCACGTTACTATGGCAACGTATATAATAATAACGTAATCGTTCAAAAGCAAAAAAAGTGCCCGATTTTGAGACATTCTTCATTGGTGCTCTGCTTCTATTGGTCTTAGCGTGATTATATATAGCCTATAGCCTTCCTCGATAAATGAGCTATCTAAAACCGAAAGACTTTCTCAAATCGCAAACAAACAACCTGAGATCATAGAGTTCAACCAAACAAACAAACAAACAAACAAACAAACAAACAAACAAACAAACAAACAAACTCTTCAGCTTTATATATTAGTATAGATTAGGCTAAGACCAGTGAGAGCATAGCACCAATTAAAAATGTTTCAAAATAGGTTTTTTCTTTCTTTTGAGAGCTCCGCTGCGTGTTAGCGTTGGTCCAAAGTAACTATTTAACGCGAACGAAGTCGCGGTCAGAAGCTAGTCTATACTAATATTATAAAGCAAGTAGGCTTTGTTTATTTAGTAGGTTGAACGCGCTAATCTCAGGAACTACTGGTCCGATTTAAAAAATTCTTTCAGTGTTATATAGCTCATTTATCGAGGAAGGCCATAGGCTATATATCACGCTAAAACCAATAGGAGCGGAGCACCAATGGTGAATGTTTCAAAATCGTTTTTTTTTTAGAGTTTCCACTGCGGGTTAACGTTAGCACAAAGTAACTATTCCACGCAGACGAAGTTGCGGGCAGAGGCTGGTTCATAATAAATATGTATTAATATGATTTAGTATTTAGTGAAAACTTATCAAGTTAATAATACGAAAAAGACGATGATAGAGTCGCGCGAGATGAATATGAATGTTATCTACAATTTTACATGTAAACGTACGTTATCCGGCGGAAATTAGAATCCCGATTTTCCTATAACACTCTAATGTGGCCGAGGAGGTTCGGTTTAATTTAATATTCCATTTATATCTGTAGCTAACATCGTTTACTGTTTACTCACGAACGCTTGCTTCATGAGGGGCATTACTGTTAACCGTTAGATGTTGGCATGAATTAATGAACGCTTTCACATCCTTAGTATTATCGCATACAGATTTATGTAACACTATTCATATATAAACAAAATATTACATAATTATACTATAAACTGCTATAAAGCTGACGTAACGTATACTCGAGAGAAAATAATATCCTACTGTTCAACTAAATGCCACTTCTCAAGGGAATGTATAGGGATAATTATTTCAACCCCCGACTTCGCAATTAGAAACACAGATATATCCACAGTTCTGTATTTTTAAACAATGGTGGCTTACTTGATAGCGAGCCTCCGATGAATGAAATTATCGTAATGTAACCATTTTTTGATGTGAAACTTCTTTAGGCGCATGAGGGTAAAATTTTTACAGATGTAACGTCACGTAGGTATGCAACGGAAGTGACGTCATTTGCAGTAAACGTAGATTAAATAAATAAAAAAACTTTTTACTCTTTTTCTTCTTGTTTGTATAAATATAAACAAGACTTATAAATTAATTCGCCAAAGAAGTTTCACTTCTGACATGTGTACTTTGTACGCACGCACTTTTTTTTTCTTAGTCCGCCTGGTTAGCTACCCTCAAATTGAAAATCTGCCACGAAGCACATGTTGGTAGTGTCCCGGTAGCTGTAATTAAAAGCCAGTCGCCTGTAGATTTGGCGTGTTTACCATTCTAAACCACGTCATTTAACATCAAATGAGATTCTTATTGTATATTCGTATCAAATAAAACCAATATATATATATTTATTTTTATTTATTTTTAAACGAACAGACCACCCGATGGTAAGTGATCACCGCCGTCCATAGACACTAGCAACACCAGAGGAGTCACAAGTGCGTTGCCGGCCTTTTATGGAAGTTATATAAGAAACATGTAGATACCACAATAACATTTCTTAACTCCAGTTCTCATCGCGAAGTTTTCCCGTCACCATGAACGGAGTTATTAAACGTACGCGAATAGCGAAGAATCTATTGTCACACATCGAGTTTTGAACCTGCAAACATCGAATCGATATTCCACCAGTCAAACTACTCGATCACAACGAATATATTACAATAATATCTTTACTAATAGTTATTATAAAAGGGAATGTAAGTTTGTTTGTTTGTTACTCTTTAACAATTCACCCGATTATCAAGAAATTTTACATATATATTTGTCAGGGGTACAGAAAAGGATTTGGGTACCTTTCACTCAGAAAAAAGTAACTCTGTTTAGAGAACATAAATGATGCCGTGGACATAAGGTAGTAATATAAAAAAAGTTAATATATACCTTAAGAAAACAATCCGCCATTTTGATATCTCAATAAAAAAAAAGAAATGATTTTACAAAATCATTTTATTAACGAGCACCATTGTTTTTTACACAATTTTAAAACTATAACACACACGTAATATAAACAATTCGCTTACAAAACAACATAAGCTATTGTTATAAAAGTAGTTAATCGTATACCTTAAAAAAACAGTCAGCCATTTTGATATCTCAAGAAAAAAAAAAGGTTTTTTCACAAAATGATTTTATTAACAAACACAATTGTTATTTTTTCACAATTTTAAAACAAAAACACACACGAACCATAGATAATTCGCTTACAACTATCTCAGGATTTATCTCGACATGATCTTTTATAGTGATTTAGCTTATCTTCAAGATGCTACTTATCTAAAGTGTCTTTTGAATATCTAGTTCAGTACAAGGTTTTATTGTTTTGAGTCAGTAGATGTTGTATATTGAACAATAATATTATAATATTCATTACAAAAAAACAACTTTAAAAAAATCTACTGTAAAAAATCGAAGCAGTCATAAGGACTGCCGATAGAAGTGGAAACTCAAAACAATGCAATAACTGTGTTCTCTTCTGTATTTTGAAATTAAATATATACTTACTATATCGAGCGGTGACCTGACGAGAGTTTCACGCTTTTTGTTCACGCAAAAAGTACACATATATTTTTTATTTTATTTTATATCATAGGAGGCAAACGGACTAGTGGTTCATCTGATATTAAGTGATCACCACTGTCCATAGACACTTGCAACACCAAGGGAGTCACAAGTGCATTGCCAACCTGTCTTGGTGGTGAGGGGGAGTAAGGGAAGGGGAGGCGAAAGGAGGTGGGCCTCCGGCGTTCTCACTGACCGAACGAAACGCAACAATGCAAGCACTGTTACTTCACGTCGGTTTTCTGTGAGAGGGTGCTACCCCGATCAAGCCGACCCATTCATGCTGAAACCATTAATAGCTTCAGCTACATACAGCTCATGGAAATTCGATGAGGTAGAAGCGAGTTCTAGGAGTTTTTTTCACCCAAAAACGCTCGACGCGCCTAAATAAGTTTTTACTTAAAAAAACACCAGGGCCACATGTAGCATTAGGTCAGCTTTTCTTTCCCTTATATAGCTTACGTTATAAAGATTTCACAAATTAGATTTATTAGAAAACCCAATAAATCTATTGTAATGCAGAAAACGTACGAAACTGCCATTGACCTGCGAATTGGTGAAATTTAATCTACGGTTCTATTCAGTCGACTAAAGTTATGCAATGAAGTTTCCTACACCAATTCTACGCGAAGGCCGCAATTCTAAGTGGGTCAACCTCACCAATTCTGTTGTGAGATAAATAAATTTACCACGAGAGATCTCATTTTTTCAAGTTCAAGAAAATATTGTTACATTTAATTATTAGTAACTAGCGGACCCGGTGGACGTTGTTCCGCCCTGATAATAAAACAAAACCGTGACAAATTATTTATCTAAGTTAAGTAGTTTTTAAGTTTATCGCAAACAGACAGACAGACAGACGTGGCAGAGAACTTTATTTTATAATGTGTAGTTTTTTTTTCGAACTCACTACGCTATTGACCTAGCAAGGTCTTAACAGCTTCACCGGACTATAATGTGTAGTAATTAATAATTATCCACGGTTTATGTTTACCCGACTGTGGAGAATGTGGATAAGGTTTTTCGAGAATATATATAGTTACATAAGGCTTTCCTTTAATTAATAAAAGTATTAACTTTGGGGTGTGAGGGGTGTCGCCAAAGTCAACCTTACCTGCACGTGGTGCACCCTGCTGAATAACGTACGAGGCAATGGCGAAAGCGGGGTGATAGGATTTTACAGCCTGACTGGACCGCAACCACCATGTATATGGCGAAAAAGACCGTCATAGTGATTCGCTTTTGCGAGTCACGTTTCGGGATCAGCCTGTGCATATCCAGCTTTTCGCAGGCCGGCATGGAAACGGCGACCGGCGATGGATTGTGTGTCACTCAGCGGTCACCGTTGTTTTTGGATTGTACTGTGCTTACTATCAGGCAAAGTGCAGTCATTATGCCGTGCTATAATAAAATAAAGAACTCAAAATTTGTGTTTTTCGTGTGTTCACCAGAAAGTAACTTAATTAACGTTGCGAGAAGTATACGTCCAATCCAACAGCCACTTCAAAGTTATTAAAATAGATGACTGTTCTTCTCTTTTTGATACAAACGTGTGATCCTAATACTTAATTACGGATTTCCGAAAATTAACGCCTTCATAAATCAAATACTCATTTCGTTTGTTATTAATTCACATGTCGTTATATTTTACAATTGTATTAAATTGTAATGTTGAGTTTAATAAATTAGATATTTCATCCGTCTCCAAGTACTCCGCCTCGCCTAACGTTTATTAGATTAACTGTACCAAACATTCGCAAAGACCCAAATTGGATCAATGTAATTCATAATGAGTTTATACGTACAAAAGGTATAGGGGATTATTCGATTATACAAGTTACGGTTTAGTAAGTAGTGGTCGCGCCACAGGCCTTAATAAGCTATAAATACTAACAAAAAAAATTGAGCTGTCACGGAACGCCCGGCAGATGTGAAACACATGTGTAACGTAATAAACAACACTGTATACACATACGTATGCGAGCTCAGTGCGGCAAGAAAGATTGCACACAGGCCCTTGTGCATGTTATCGCGTCGCCACGTCTCGCCACGCCAACAATCAGATTTTGCTTTTAAAAAATTTAATAACTTTTGTCCACCGATTCACTCCCATTAACTTAGATTTGACATACCTCTGACAAGATGTTTGCAAAATTTCAATATGATCGGTTAAGTTAGTGAAGGCGTGAAAATGTAATAACCAAACTGACATTCGCATTTATAAAACTAGACTCTGATAAGTTAAAAATTTGAAATAGTTTTTTCATGAAAAATATCGTCAACAACTCCATTCAAGTATAACTAAGAACAATCCCGGTGACTCTATAAGTATAATAAAAGTGATTGATCAAAGTCGGTCAAATTGTTTGGGAGGAAAATAATTACATACAAACACACCCACACAACGGAATTTTATATCGAAAGTCTTGACGACGACTTTTTTTATATTTAATCTTTAACATAACTAAAATAAAGAGGTCTGCCGTTGTGCGTGCATCACGCCAAGAGTATACGATATATATTAATCATTTAATATTATAAAGCTGAAGAAGCATGCTAGGGATTAATACCTTTGATAGAATAACAAACGAAATAGTAAAGAAAAAAACAAAAGTAACAGATATTAAAAGAAAAATAAGAACTCTTAAATGGAACTGGGCGGGTCATATATATAGATTACATGACGACCGATGGACAAAAAAAGTGACAGTATGGATACCATGGCATAAAAGAAAAAAAGGAAGGCCCAAAAAGAGGTGGAGTGATGTCTTTAAAGAAAGGTGTGGTTGGAAATGGCCAAGAATAGCGTCAAGGAAAGAAGAATGGAGAAGTTTGTGGGAGGCCTACGCCGCTGAGGCGAGTGCTATATAGTTCTTGAATAAAAGATAAAATAAAAATGTAATAGTAGTATTAGTATGTAGCAATAAAAGGCTTTTTTATTTTTATTTTATTTTTTATTATAAAGCTGAAGAGTTCATTTGCCTGAATGCACTAATCTGATGAACTACGGGTCCGATTTGAAAAATTAATTCAGCGTTAAATAGCTCAGTTATCAAGGAAGGAATATATATATCTTCGTCGCTAAGACTAATACGGGCGGAGTACCAATGAATAATGTTTCAAAATCGTCTTTTATCATTTTGAGAGCTTCCCCTACGTGTTAGCGTTAGCCCAAAGTAACTATTCCACGCGAACGAAATTAGTTTAATATAAGGTTAATAAAACTACGAGTTTTATAAGTGCTTTCAGCAACGTGTGATTTCTTGCCGCAAATAAGTGGAACAAGCGGTGTGGTGCCTATGTTTTTTCCTCGGCGCATAAAATATAATAATAAAGACAGACATAGTCGCGGGTATGATCTAGTTATGAATAACATTTTATGCCACAATACCATCGATATCTTTACGAAATTTTTATTAAAATCTGATCTGTCTATGGATTTTTCTTTGTTTTTATTTTAATTCATCTACATTGCCAATCTAAATCTGTGTCACGGGAGATATAAGATCACACACAACATTTTCTCAAAATATACATATACTTTGATTATACGCTTCATATATGAATATAATTTGTATATAACATTCTAGCTGATCCGTGCCCACTTCGTTGGGCGGTATACATTTTTAAAAAAAACCTACTTTTTGTGAATTAAATATAAAAGTTAGACATATGCTGTCGCTGATCTGTTGTAGGCATTATCAAGCTCTTCAACTTTTCTATAGAACTGAATCATATATCTTTCATCGTTAAGGCAGCGTTCGTAAGAAATGTTTTCATTCTACCGTTTCTTCTCCGACTCAGGTACTTTGCAAATCCAACTACAACGAAAACTTTTTTTATTTTTAATTAATATTGTATATTGCCTATGATACTCATAAATAACGTAGTTTTCTATTGGTAAAAGAATTTTCAAAATCTTTTTAGTAATTCCTGAGATTACCCCCTACAACATCACAAACTAGCTGTTATTTCTAATAGCTAATATTTCTAATATTAGTATAGATATAAAGGACAAAATCTAATCCCATGGAGTATTTATCCACATGACCGGATCTGAACCTATGTTATATGTTGTAAGAAAAAGGTAACTTTCAATCTCTCTTGACAAATATCGTCGATTGGTTGACGTCTTGATTAAACCCGTACCTCCCCTCGGGAAGAAACCTTCGTTCAATATATTAGAAACACACAAGTTGGCTCTATTTAGAAAAGATCTGAACCTATGTTATATGTTGTAAGAAAAAGGTAACTTTCAATCTCTCTTGACAAATATCGTCGATTGGTTGACGTCTTGATTAAACCCGTACCTCCCCTCGGGAAGAAACCTTCGTTCAATATATTAGAAACACACAAGTTGGCTCTATTTAGAAAAAGACCGGATCCGGGGAGTTCGATCGGGCAGCCGTCAGAGGTGCATGCGTGTGATTTTGCTCTCGATATATTTTTTATCTCGCTCCTCAGTGTCGATTCGCCTCTCTCGCGAGTTTCGTGTTCGACTTACGTCATCGTTCTTCGTGCCACGCTTAGCTTCCCGTTCCTGTTCTATTCACGATTGTTTCGAAAGCGCCGTCGCGAGCCCGATTACAACCCCTTTTTGTGACGTAGCACAAATCAATCGTGAGGCGTTCAATTTAGAACGCAGCAAACCGCACTTTTCGGTGCGAACCCGGTCGTCGTAACAAGACCAGTTGTCTGGCCACCCGTGGATACCTGACGGTGATTCAACGAAGCGGGTGGAACGCCCCGCCCGCTCGCCTGAGGCCCCGAGGTCGACGGCAAAGGTAGACGGGCCTGGGTAGCTTGGCCTTGGCGAGGACGCCTAGTCAAGTCCAGATATCGCCCTCCCACCCTCCTGATCCCCGGAGAAGACCGAGGCCCTACTCTTCCATGGACCTCGGCGAGGGCCACCACCTGGGGACCACATAATGGTGGAGGGCGCCCGGATCAGGGTGGGGACCCAGATGAAGTACCTGGGTTTCACCCTGGACGGGCGCTGGCAGTTCGAGCCCCATTTAGCGGGGCTCGGACCGCGAATTGCTGGGACGGCGGTGGCTCTCGGCCGGTTGCTCCCCAATATAGAGGAACCGGCTGCCGGGTGTCGCCGACTCTACATGGGAGTCGTGCGGGCGATGGCTGCCTACGGGGTACCTGTGTGGGCCGACGCCCTCAGTCCCGCCAACGTGCGCGCGCTCGGTAATGTGCAGCGGACGGTGGCACTGAGGGCAATCCGGGCATACCGCACGGTGTTCTCGGCGGCGGCCTTCGCGCTAGCTGGTTCCCTACCCTGGGAGCTGGAGGCAGGAGTTCTCACCGCCGTGTACGAGTTCACGGTGGCGAAGAAACGAAGTGGGGAGCCTCCGGCTCCTAGGGAGATAGAGGGGGAGAGACGGCGTCTGCGAGAAGACGCCGTCGAAAGATGGATGCAGGACCTGGCAGACGCGCGCTTCGGGACGTATACCGTGGATGCCGTCCGCCCTGTTCTGAGGGAATGGATTGGGAGAAAGTGGGGCTCCCTGACGTTCCGACTGATGCAGGTACTCACCGGACACGGTTGTTTCGGGTGGTACCTGCACCGGATCGCTCGCAGGGAGCCGACCGCCGTCTGTCACGAGTGCGGCGCTGATGAAGACACCGCGCAGCACACGCTGTCTGAGTGTGCTGCCTGGGAGGGACAGCGCCGCATTCTTGCGGTGGCGGTAGAGTGGAATTTGACGCTGCCGAGTGTGGTTTCGGCCATACTGCGAGGAGGTCATCTCGCAGAAGGAGGCGGCGAAGGGAGCCCGTGAGGCAGACCCGCTAAGTGGCCGCCTCCGCCAACGGAGGACCGGCAGGAGGAGTCGGCGCTTTGCCCAACTCCTCCTGGCACCGTAGCCGGCCCTGAGGGGATGGGCTGGGGGCCCATCTCCTCATTGCACAGGTCCGGCGGACGAGGGGAGGCACCTGGTGTGTCACCTTCCACCGGGCGGACCGTGGGGGCGGCTCTACAAGGTTGATTAGCGTGTTCGATCCCTTGCCGCCCCCACAATAACGGTCTGTCGGTACACCGTGGGGTTTTAGTCCGTGCGAGTCGGACATAACCCACCCTCTCCCCCGGGAGGTTGGCGTATCCATAAGGGATTTCCCCACGATAAAAAAAAAGAAAAATGATAGGTCGCGAATTGCATGAAACAGGCAACAGCCAAGCCGAGGTGTGCCGTGCACCCTTGAGCTGGTTGCCCAAACAAAAATCGGCTGAGTGCCTTAAACGCTCGCCTTAGTAGTCCGGTGAAGCTGTTAAGACCTTGCTAGGTCAATAGCGCAGTCAGTTCGAGAGAAAAAAAGGCTCTATTTATTATTAAATTCAAATAATCATTTTTGTGCACAATTGGAATGTTCTACGTATAAAATTATCTTTAAAGACATTTAGAAATAATTAAGCGACTCAGATACAAATTATTATTATATATAAAATACTAGCTGTGCCCGCGACTAAGTCCGCGTGAAATTTAAATTGTAAACACACACTGACACACTTTTTTTTTAATTTATTTCACAAAACTGGTTACAATAGATGATAATTTCAGTTGACGTCGATGCAGTGATGTTGTTATTAATGTAACCTACTGGATGTGAAACTAACATGCACAATATATGAGAGCTAGAAATTTATGTAGAAATTAAATATTCAGACAAAACATGTAAAAAACAAGTTAAAAGTCTAAATACAATACAATTTTTTCCGTATTGAGATTTAAAAAATCAAAACCATCTTATCATGTTGCTTCAACTAACTATCCGGCAAATCGATAATTTATTTATGTACGTATTTTTTCTTTAAAATATTGAATGTACCGATTTCGTCCCATTACCATTTTATTATATGTATAGATTAATACTAAAAACCCCTTATAAAATTACCACGATAAATTACGAATAATAATTTAATATTGGACGTAGGAGGAAACAGCGAAGGCAGTCCCATCGGGGGGTAGCCCGTCATGAGCGCTTTCCAATTAACACTGACAATAGAAATGGATTCACCATATACGTTTACTGCTATTTCTTTTATCTCTTACTAACACCCCGCCGAGGCGTCGCACGGATGTACTGAAGAAGAAAATGAGATGTGACAATGTAGTTCAACGAAATTGCAACTGAACAATTGAGCATCAATCTGTCAATTCTGTCAATATTTTTGAATATCTCCCTCCTGTCTTCGATCTGACTCACTCACTTTTTTATATAGAGATCTTTTAACGAAAATTTTACACTTTTTCAAACATTTTCTTAGATACATACCTTATTATAAAAACAACAAAACAAGGTTACCTAATAAAGATTAGTAAAAACTAATTTAAAACCATATATACCTAGATCTATTATTAGTAGCGTTCTTCTATAATTTTTAATACCATTTTCCTCGACCAAGTACAGAATGACCCATCTGAAATTGATTTCGAATTAAATTTATGGTAAATAAGCGGTAAATGTTGGAAAGTTATTGTGTATTTATTATTTAAGTAATAGCAACAACACAAGCTCATATTGTACTGTTGGGTAAGGTCACTTCCCGAGGGAAACTACACTTTTAATAAGCACACCAAGCCCACGAGACGTCGGCGATTTCATACGCCAAAATATTCTTTGCCTTTCTAGTGTAATTTTTATTATCTAGAAGGTATTCGTTAGTTCTTTGTCATAAAAGTGTTAGTGATATGTGGGCTTTATACGTATTTGCTCGTGAGCAATAATTTACAAATTTTAGATAACATCTTTAAAATAATTTCTATGTTGCTATCTTCTTATATCTCATATCCTCCTATCCTAGTTGATATTTCAGTTGCCTACATTCTACGCCTTCGGCCTAGCTTAATAATGATGTCAAAGCCCTTCAGGTAATATCATTCATCATCATCAGCCTGACAGCCCACTGCAGGGCCATAGGCGTCTTCCCGAAGGAAGGTATGGGCGTAATCACCACGCCAGCCCACGACGTATTGGCGATTTCAAACTTTGAGAAATCCACAGTTCTATATTTTTCCCACATACAGTAGTACTACAAGAACATTTCTCAGGTTCAGGTTACCTCACGATGTATTCCTTCACCGTCAACCGATAGTGTTCCAAATTTAAATTAGTAAATGTACGCGAATTCCGAAAAATTCGTTGGTACATGCCGGGGTTCGAACCTGCGGACATCGAAATAATATTCCACCGGTCAAACCACTAGGCCACCACGACTAATAGCATTACTCCGTTGCAAAAAAAAACATACCGTATAATATAAAATCATGCCCTTAATATGTATAACCCAACAACGATTATATATCAAAAATAACGTTGCTGTACTATTTTACAATTATAATCATTATTATATACTATTATCAGTTATTCTGCTGTCGTGAAGATAATAGCTCTTTTCTATCGTATCGCAATACGCACAATGACACAATTGTGAATTGAAGATTTGTTGCTGAGGGAAACGCAAAGCACTCTCTTTTTCACACCTGTTGTTTCTTACATAATGCTCGCTTCTTCGGAAATTGCGAAAACAAACCGACTATTGTCATTTTTAATAATTATAACAGGAAAACGGATAATCAACAGCAGAATAATGATTGATCCCATAATCTGTCGAGTATTCCCTAGATCTCAAGTTTACGTAAAAAAATGTTTTTATTTGATCGATAATTTGTAATTTCTACAATTTTCTGTTTACCCGGTATAAGTGCAAGCCACAATGGTTCGTAGCTTTGACTAATCTTGGAGAAATTTACGACCTGCTAATAAATGTCCTTTTAAAATCAGTTTAACAATTTCTGAGATCTTTCTGAATGAACAGACAGACGAAAATTTTATAAACACGGGCATAAATTGTTTTTGCGTATACGAATTTAATAAGAGGTCTTTATTTCGAAATAACAAATAGTCTATATATATGCATAAATGACGTCATTTAAATTCCTTTGTAAAACAAAACAAACGCATTATATGGAATATTTAATTGTAATTCTTATGCGGCTACCGACGATAATATCTGTGGTTAACGTAAATAATAGAACTTTAAATCTAATATCTTTATATTTAAGGTTGAATTTTCAATGCAGATATATTTAACAATGAATTTAGTGCGCCATTCGATATCAACCTGTCTATTGAATGTGGCATACTTTGAAATACCTTAACTAGACCACAAAGGATGCCGTTTATAGAATAAATAGCTACTGGAGGTCAAAAATGCTAATCCTATTAATGCTAATATATTCATTTTGGAGTACGAGTAAGTAGCTTTTTGTAAACAGTAACTAATTTCAATATTGTTTTTCGTTTCATGTGTTAGCATGGTCGTGTATTTGGATACTGCGTCGATAGACGTAGGTTCGAATTCTGTAATGATTCAGAGCTTAGTTATGTCACCTTGAGATTGATAATCTGTCGCTAACACCCATAGGTGTACGAGTATTTCGGCAACCGTACTTTAGAACCAGTCTGAAGTAACATGGTTATTAAACATCAGATAAGATTATAGTTAAATATATATATCTCCAAAGTATTAAAAAAAAAAACAAAGTGTGTCATCAAAACACAAGATAGAAGACAAACTTAAGTATTGCAGGGAAACATTTTAATTATTCATCAATCACTTTTGAATAGCATAGATTGGCCTCAACAGCTTCACCGGACTACTAAGGCGAGCGCTTAAGGCACTCAGCCTATTTAAGCACTATTTTAGTGGTAGCAATCCCGCCAGAATGCAGTACACGCAATCACGGACAACGAGAAAGAAAGAAAGAGAGAAAAGTGTACGTCTCACTGTATGTATGTCACTCGTCTTCAATACCCGACACACTGCTCGCACTCTACCCGACACAGTGTTTATCTCCAACACTTTCTGTCACACAAAAAAGTTACGAATCAGAACTTCAAAGCCCTTCCATAAGACTGCGTTGAATTGAGATTCAAATTAAGTTTAAATACATAGACTTGCTATTGATAATATAAACATTATAACATATCTTGTGAGAGGTATGTAAATTGCTTCACTTGAATTTACTACTTGTATAATTCAAGAGAAAGGACGTAAAATAATTACTGTTCTTACTCATAATTGTTTGACATTCATAATAGTTTAAGCAACTTTCGAGGAATTAAAACTAGTTTTCGCCTTGACCTAACTACGCGAATAGTTACCCAAATGGCAACAAAACTTCGGTTAAGGTTTTGTTTCATTCCAACTATAACAGAAATTTACCTTCATCAAGGTGTCAAATAATGTAACAGCTACTTTACTCGTAACTTATTCTAGAATATTAGCTATTCGAAACAATAAAAACGTAATACAAGTGGTGCATATATGTGAAGTGAACACTGTTTGAGTATCAACTAATCAGAGAGAAAATATATTTATTTATACTAATAAAATGCAAGAATAACTACTCGTTCATTAATTCATCCAATCGTATTTAAAATCGCTCTACAATTAGAGAGAGAACCTATATACGCAGCTTTGTTTTCGCCTTACTTTGGCAATCAACATAGCGTCTTGTTATAATTAGCAAACAGATCACGCCGCCGTGGTCTGGCGGTGAATTTTGCTCCCGCACACTCGCCGCGGTCTCCTTGTCAGTGGCTCAAACCTAGGTTCGTTCCTGCGGACTGAAATTCTCGAGCACGCTACGAGCGCGATACAGTGACACCGAAAATTTCACTTTTCAATTTCACTCACTAGCTTAACACACATAACACAGATCACCTCCGTATAACAACACAATTAGGTACACAAATTTTCTCCCTTATTTTTCGAACTTGGTGAGTTTTGTTTAATGGTATATTTAAAACATGCTGGTACACATGTGTACCCTATTAATTCTTGTATGTATGATTAGCTTAGTAAGATTCTATAGTGCATCCAAGGCAACAGCCCAAGACGAGGTGCAGCCACTTTGACACCCTTGAGCTTATTGCTAAATGTATGAGCACCACAAGTATTCGCTCCATAAGTCCAGTGAAGCTGAGAAGGCCAATCAGGCCAGTAGCATTAGTCAGTGCGAAAAAGAAGTCTTCTGGTAACTTCAATATTTCAACAAGCGAGTAAAGTCTTCATGTTCAGAGTTAGAATTTCCTACCCTCTTGTATGCAATAGGTATTATGCTAGATATGTTATGCAAAAAGCATCCAAAATTACGCAAGATAGGGTCAAATAACACAGTAACTTTTATACTATTTGTATAATGATGGAAGTCTGCCGTTTTTTTTTATATCATAGAGGGCAAATGAACACGTGGGTCACCTGGTGTTAAGTGATCACCACCGTCCATAGACACTTGCAACATCAGGGGAATCGCAAGTGCGTTGCCAGCCTGTGTTGGAGGGTGGGAGAGGAAAGAAAGAAAGAAGGGGAGGGGAGGTGGGCCTCTGGCGCTCGCACTCATCGAACGAAATGCAACAATGCAAGCAGGGTGAGACAACGTCCGTTGGGCCCGCTAGTTAATGATAATTAAAACATCTTTATTGAAGTTGTAAAGGCCTGCCAAGCCATAGTATAGTCTGTTCGAAAAGAGAAACCAGTTAATTGCCCTTTCCAGACGGCTTGGAGGGTTTTTTCACGTGAGAAGCTATTACGTAATGATTAACCTTGAAACCTATGCCGATAGGACGATCTTTCCCTTTTTTTCCCTAGAATACTAGAAGGTTTTTCCCCAATATTGAATTTAAAAGTTAGGTTTCCATAGCTAAACATATTTCAATAATTACAGTTATAAATTAGATTTGAACACAGAAAAAAAAGTGTGTGTGTACTTATGTACACGCGTTAGAAGTTATACGTTATATCTTTGGCGTAACAAGATAAAAATCTTTTCAAAAATTTTATCTTTCGTCTTATTCTACGTTTGTAGAAAAAACAACACTAACAATGGGAAATGCTGACTATAGCTAACTTCAGGGTGTCGGTTTTTCGTGACGGCGTGGCGCGCTCGTAAAAAATTACTCTCATCATTTTTCCCTAACGCGCCAAAAGAAGTATAACTTCAAAAAAACATATACACTTACCTCGATAGACCATTAAAATCCGATTTTTTTTTCTCGGACTACGCTATTGACCAAGCAAGGTCTTAACAGCTTCACCGGACTACTAAGGCGAGCGCTTACACCTCGCGCCACCTCTGCGCTGCACACCTCGGCTTTGGCTGTTGCCTGATACATGCAATTCGCGACCTATGTGAGCTAACCTAAGGTAAAATAACTATTCATACATATAGAAGTTGTTGAAACATATATGTGTACCAAGCATACATACCTCAACAACTCCTATATATATTTCGTATCGGATAATACTTAAAATCCGATGTTATTCCGAATTATCACAGAGTATAACTACGGCACAACTCACTTCTGTTTCAAGCTTGCAGTTACTAAAAATAAAATGCTCGTTTTATCCTTTTAACGAAACTCTGTGTCATCTACAATTCGAATGTGACTTCAAATGTGACTAAATAGTGACTTGGCGTTAGCAACCAATTCAAGAACTGATATAATGAATGATGTAGAAAATTTCCCCATTGACGACGGACTTTTCCAAATAGAACTTATACGAATCTAAAAGTTGCATTTATTCATCCTTAAGTTGTTGCGATGTTGTTCCTCATCATTACCATTACATGTTATAAACCAAAGTTCGTTGCCACGTCTGTTTACCTGTCTGTCTATCTGTTCGCTATAAACTCTAAAACTACTGAACAGATTTTCATGCGGTTTTCACCAGTAGATAAAATTATTCCTAGGGAAGGTTTAGGTACTGATTGCAGGATGGTAGGGTTTTACAGCCCGACTGGGTCGCAACCACCATGTATATGGTGAAAAAGCCCGTCATAGTGATTCGCTTCTGCATAGCCTGTGCATATCCAGCTTTTCGTAGGCCGGCATGACAGCGGCGACCGGCGATGGATAGTGTGTCACTCGGTGGACGCAATTGTTTTCGGATTGTACTGTGCTTACCATCAGGCACAGTGCAGTCATTTTGCCGAGCTACTATATAAAAAAAAGTATATAATTATGAGGGTGGGACAATATCCGCCGGGGCCGCCAGTGTAATATAATATGTTGATACCTAAATTTGTGTTCTTCGCAACTATTTTCAGAACGTTCAAAAAGTCTGCCCGGAATTACCTATCATAATTTTCTATGCATTCATTTTACTAATTGAAATGGATACAACCTCTCGATGGATATTTAACCTCTCGATACAACAATGTAATAATATTTAAAAATATGACAGGTATTTTTTATTACAAATTAAATGATTATCAATGTTGTTTATTGTTATCAATTATAAGTTTCATCGGTCTCGAGCAGAAGGCACTTTAAATTAATTTGTTGATAAGAACTGTAGGGCCGACTGTTATAGATATATCATAGATGACGCCAAGTTTTAATTTTGAAATTCTTTTTCAACTCCAGTTTATTTGCCTCATAATACCAAATACTTTATCATAATTTTAATTCAACACGCAACAGCTGAGCCACAGCCACGCGTGGCCGGGTCAGCTAGAATATAATATACTGACTTTGACTGCCCGTGACTTTGTCCGCGTGGTATAGTTACTTTGGGCTAACGCTAACAGACAGCGAAAGTTCTCAAAAGAAAAAAAAAATGATTTTGAAACATTCTTTATTGGTGCTCCGCTCCTATTGGTCTTAATTTGATGACATAGCCTATAGCCTCCTTCGATAAATGAGCTATCTAAACCTATAATATTTTCTCAAATCGGAACAGTAGTTCCTGAGATTAGCACGTTCAACCAAACAAACAAACAAACCCTCCAGCTTTATAATATTAGTATCGATTCAAGGGTTCGCCAGCTAATTTCCTTAATATTTAAATGATAGTCGGTAGAGTAGAATTTGTTTAGTTCTCATTATACGCAATTGTAACTCAACAGAATAATATTGAACATATTTAAATGAAAAATATAAAAACGTATTCTTTCTTTCTTTCAGACGGAACGCAAGTGCCAATGCGACGATATCTGCCAATATTAGGACCTAATAATAATGTAGTGTTCTATCAAATATTCACTTTCTAATTATACGATATGTATCGGTAAAATTTCCAACTAGACCTCTAATGAAACGAGAGGTTTCTGTCAACGGATGTGTCCAGTAGTATTAATATTCGTCCAATAGGATAGGCGAAGGAATTAATCCATACTGCCAATTCTGAAGTTGTCAATATAGGTATTTCTTATATATCCTTTAACCAATTTTCTTCCGTTTTCAAATTAATATAAAAGCAAAAAAAAAAGTGCCAAATCTTCAATATAATATTTCGTACATATTATTTTATCCATCTTTTTTTATCTTAATCTCCTTGTTATAGTAGCGTACCATCTTCTTTGTCCAGAGTGTTTGTTAATTTCCAGAGTATTTATTAATTTCCATTGTCGAGTATTTAATTCAATGTTCCAACGAGATGATGGCTCTCTTGTTAGAACTCTCCAAGGAGTTTTTGTGGCATCTCAGAATCTATGGTATTATTTTCCATTCACTTCACTTACGCACAATAAACAAACTATATTACATAAAACACCACCAATTTTACACAATATAGAATCAAGTAACACAAGATTATGAATAAAATATAAAATCCACTACATGACAGACCAGAATCCCGCCAAAAACTCCGGATGTGTCTAATAAATTGAATGTAAACTGTCAAACTAAAGCGTCAAAGAAATTGACACTAATGAGTTGTAAAAGAAACAGAGAGCTGTCAGTTATACTTACGTTAGTTCTAATATAAAATTTCACCCTCTTCACATAATTACAAACCCCCGCCTATTTAGGATAATGATTTGGTCCTCAATATTTTTAAAATCGAGATCGAAGTGATATTTTGTGCATTTAAGAACGCGTATAAAAATAGCAAGTTATTTTCTATAATAAACCAAATGATCATACCAGGATGTTTTTGTCTATTAGAATCGATACTAAGTTTGGTCTTTTTGTTTCTAAAGTTCAAATTCAAGTTTCTCATTAATAATATTATTCCGAATCATGTAACTTTAGTATTACACTTGATAAATGTATAAAACTAGCTATGCCCGCGACTTCATCCGCGTGGAGTCTTATGTACACAACAGTGATTAACAAAATCATCTGAATGTATTAAGTCCATTTACTTATAACTTATTTCTCATATTAATCGCGTCGTCATTAAAATTACAATAACTTTTGAGAGAGTGGATCGATTTTAAAGAAACAAAGACTACGTTTTACTCAAGGATATGCTTTACGGTATTCTTTGTTTAACGAGGTCTTATCGTGAACGCAGTAGTTTAGCAGTGACACGTGTCCAAACAAACAGACAGACATCTGCACTAATTTTTTCACATAAATCTAAAAAGTACAGACAGGTTAGATTTACATTCTTATTATTATATACATATAGAAGATAAACCCTTTTCCTCAACTAAATATTATTTAAAGCCCGCGACTGCAACAGATTTCTAGAAGTTTCCTATACCTTGCAATTATATCAGTATATTAAATCGACAGTAATTTTCGGTATCTCGGTTCATTGATACAAAGCGACGGTGGCATTGATAAGGACGTGAGGAATAGAATAAATGCAGGATGGGTGAAATGACGAAATGTTTCTGGGGTAGCTTGTGACCCACGAATGCCTTTGAAACTCAAGGGAAAGGTTTATAAAACTATAATAAGACCAGCCATGCTGTATGCATCTGAGTGCTGGGCTACGGAAGAGACGGATGAGAGAAAATTACATGTGGCAGAGATGCGAATGTTAAGGAGGATTTGTGGTGTGACTAGAATGGATAAAATTAAGAATGAGTATATTAGAGGAAGTTTGAAAATAGCACCAGTGATCGACAGTAGGCGTCTGACTGATATGAATCCGATGGTAACTTGTAAGCGACCTACTTGTTTTACGTACGAAGTGAATTTTATTAAAAGTCCATTTACATATTCTGTAGTACTCGATAATGTCTCTCGGTGACCTTGTATATATTATTTAAAAGGTTATTTGCAGATAATAAAATACTAGATGTGCTCGCAGTTTCGCTCGCATATACCACGAAATTATCAAACAGGTGATATTTTTGAATTGTTAGGTTTTTTTAACATTACATAGTATACTTTATATCTAAATATTTATTGTAATGCCTTTGTGCACATTATTTCGCACTTAAACAAGAAAACCAAATGAGATGCCGAATGCCGCCAATAATAAAGACTTATTATCTGATTAAATGCTAGCTTTTGCTCGCGTCTTCACCCGCGTTAATGTAAATTAGTAAATGATCTAAAAAGGACTACGTTTTACCATCTTTCTATTTCTCCTCTCTTACTCTAATCACAATAATACTCAAACTATCTCTTTCGCGCTATTTCATTCATTATCTATTTATTATTTCGCTGTCATCGAGCTATTCTATTGTCTTACCATTCATTCTTACGTTCCAATTACCTTTTTTCATTCTACATTCAATATTTTTAACATGAGTTACGTTCCATACTTTACATAAGCTATCCTTCGGGATTTGTTCATTTTTTTATGGGTGATAGGTAACGTATGTCCCCTTCTGTACCTCTTACAACGTGTATATAGAAGTTCATGATGATTGGTTGAATAATTCAGGTGTGAAAGCGTAACAGAAAAATAAACGCACATTCACATTTATAATATTACTATGAATTACTGCAAAGTTATTATATTTATTCCTATTTGCATGTCGCTCTTAAAATGTTTAGTTTACTGTGTCACATAAAGGCGATAACTGTGATTTGAAAACAAAAGTTTTTTTTTTATTATAGGAAGCAAACGAGCTGGTGGGTCACCTGATGGTAAGTGATCACCGCCGTCCATAGGCACTAGCAACACCAGGGGAGTCGCAAGTACGTTGCCGACCTGTGTTTGGCAGGAGAGGGGAGGGGAAGGGGAGGTGGGCCTCCGGTGCTCACACTGGCCGAATGAATTTGTCCAAAATGTATGTCGTATAGGACGACCACGAATTTATGGATTAATCTTAGAACCTAAAAGTTTATCTAAGTTTTGTGAACTCCTGATTACAACACCTGATTGTAAGTGATCACCGCCGTCCATAGACACTTGCAACACCAGAAGAGTCGCAAGTGCGTTGCCACCCTGTGTTCGAGAGAAGGAGGGAGAGGGGATGGCGGAGGGGAAGGGGATTGCGAGGGGAGGTGGGTTATCCGGTACTCTCACTGACCGAACGAAACGCAACAATGCAAGCACTGTTACTTCACGTCGGTTTTCTGTGGGTCGGGTGGTACTACCCCGGGTGAGCCGACCCATTCATGCTGAAACCAGTAATAGCTTCAGCGTGGCTCTACCACCTGTATAAAAACGTATTTTGCGTATATCTAAATTCACAGTTTTTAGGTTGTTATAATTATAGCACGATTTATTGCACGCGAAATATGATTAGCATTTCGTATTTAGTATAAGCATAAGAATAGCAATAATTCTAACCTTTAACACACAAGCACTTATATAGCCATTCGTTTTTGGTACGACAATAGGAATTCTGTTAGGTATTGTTATTATTTTATTATTAGTTAATTAATTTATTATTAGTTGTTGTTTTTATTTTATATTTTTATTCCATTTTTTACTTATATCCTATATATAAAATTCTCGTGTCACAATGTTAGTTACCATACTCCTCTGAAACAGTTTGACCGATTTTTATGAAATTTTATATGCATATTCCGTTGGTCTGAGAATCGGCTACTATCTATTTTTCATTCCCCCGAAGTAGTAAGGGTTGTCCACCCCTAACATATATTTTTTTATCTTTTTAACAAATTTTTTTTATTTTATTTTGTTATCATGAGGCAGTAAAAAATACATACAACCCTAAATTTTCACCCTTCTAACAACAACCCCTATTTTTTAATAGTCATTTTAGTGATTAATAATTTTTCATCCCACTCGATAACTGATCAATTATTTTGAAAATTATTTCACTGTTAGAAAGGTATATTAGATTACGTTTTATTTAGGTAAATATATATATTATATAGTAAATGGGGCTTGGAGGTGAGGGTCAAAGGAGCAACCCAGTGGATATCGGGAAAACATTTTTTGCCAATATATATATAGTATAGTTTCGAGTCACAATTGGACCCGATAAGTTACGCTACAATCGGGTTTTAAGTTTTTTAAGATTTTTAGCGTTTGGAAATAAAATTGGAACCAGTAATAACCTAATTGTTGCAGACGAAGTCGCACGGGTCAGCTAGTATCCTATATAATTTTGTTACAGATTTGTTAATGTGTTTTTTTAATTGTACATGCAAAAGCTTGGGCTATAATATAACATACTGTTTCATTGAAATAAATATACTGACCTTAAAAAATAGATGATTTAGAGATAGAATTATATGTAGCTAGAGATGCAACATTGTTAATAAATCGATATGCTCGATTACAGCATCGATGTTTATGAACGATACATCGATGTTATAAATATCAATACAAATAAAACATCGATGTGTCCCTTGAATCCCTATGTATAACCAGTTTAACGCCTTTCGAATTAAAAATACACTTACGGACAGACAGACAGAGACGATGTTTTTAATGATATTTAGGGATTCAATAAATGAGTACATACATAAATGTACTTTCATATATTTTAAACGACGTATACAGGCTTGTGAAATGACTTATTTCCGCTATCGTAATGTCCTGTTTTAAGGATATTTCGATCGTTTAATGTAAGGTCAAACTCGAATAGAATGAAACCGCTATAAGTTCACATAGCGTATTAATGTGATAGATTTTAAGGCATTGTATTCAGAATCAACTAATTTACAATTTTTTTTTTTTATATCATAGGAGGCAAACGGACAGGTGGGTCACCTGATGTTAAGTGATCACCACCGTCCATAGACACTTGCAACACCAAGGGAGTCGCAAGTGCGTTGTCCAACTGTCTTGGGGGAGAGGGGAAGTAAGGGATGGCGTGAGGGGAGGGGATGTGGACCTCCGGCGTCTCACTGACCGAACGAAACGCAACAATGCAAGCACTCTTACTTCACGTCGGTTTTCTGTGAGAGGGTGGTACTACCCCGGGCGAGCCGACCCATTCATGCTGAAACCATTAATAGCTTCAGCGTGGCTCTACCACCTAGCTTTTACCCGCGCCTTCACTTCCGTTAATGTAGATCTATCTCCCAGGAATAATACTTTTTATACGGATGAAAGGTATTCAATGTTCTATTCAGTATCCTTGATAATGTGTTTTCAAAACTTTATAATGATTGATTGAGTACTTAATGTGTGAAAATGTTACAAAGAAACATACTCCTAATCTCTCTTCTATTGTTATTTAGGATTGTCTATGCCCTGCATGTATTGTTTTCATTGTAATTTCATACACCTTTTTATTAACAGTACAATATATCCGTTACTAATTCTCTTTTAATATAATACGAATATAACTCATGCTTACAACGTTGAGAGTTTTTTTATTATTTCAAAGTTTCTGCTACAAAACTATTTATTATCGCTTTTTTATTACATATCATATCGAAAGAAGTAGCATACATTAGCATAATATAATTAAGCCCATGATAACACTAACGATAATGCATAAAACTTCTGTCGACTTTTTACTAAAAAAAATACATCTATATTAATTGTATAAATTATTGCAAATTATTAAGAATCTGAAAAAGGTCACATTTTATATGGCACTAATAATAAATTAATGAATACGAATAAACCACATACAGATATAACAAAATGGTTTGTAGGAAGTTCAGTTTAAAACGACTGATACGATTCTGAAGATTTTTCATTAAATAGAAAGTTAAATTGTCCTTCCATGATATAGGTTGTATACTTAATCGTCCATTTATAATAACTAATAGGTGGTAGAGCCACGCTGAATGGGTACTTCCGACCCGACCCACAGAAAAACCGACGTGAAGTAACAGTGATTGCATTGTTGTGTTTCGTTCGGTCATTGAGAGCGTCGGAAATCCACCTCTCTCCCCTACTTCCTCTTCCCTAATTCCCCCCTCCCCCAAACACAAGCTGGCAACGCGCTTGCGACTCCCCTGGTGTTGCAAGTTTCTATGGACGGTGGTGATCACTTAACATCGGGTGACCCAACTGTTCGTTTTCCTCCAATGATATTTATTTAAAAAAAAACCAGTTGTTACCCGCGACATAAAACGTGTTGAATGCAGTTAGTTTAGAATTACACCCAGAGATGGCCCTGCCACATTCTGTACTCACTATCATTGGGTTTTGTACATTACATATAGGCGTTTTAAATAAGGAATAAGAAACGAGTTACGAGTTAAAAATTGCGTTTTCTTTGTCTACCCGTTTGCAGTGAATAGTATAATTAGAGTGAGTTTGTGAACAGAACGCGTGGATTTTTTTTAATGTTCAACAGGTACGCGCTTGGCCACAATCTCACCTGATGATAAGTGACGATGAGGCCGACGATGTATCGCGCTTACTCACTAGATGCATGTTCACTCTACTCTTGAAGACTCCCAAGTTATAAGATGACGGGAAGACAGACGCCAGGAGTGAATTCCACTCCTTAGCCGTACGTATAATGAATGTGGAATTTAGTAAAATTAAATTGTTTAGTATAGACTTGCGCGTGCGTGGTTCTGGATAAGTACTGCTTTTTTAGACTATTATATTTACGCGGAACTCTATTTTTGTCTAAAATAAATGTAAGTTACTCTTTAAGTTCAGCTATCTAGGACTGAAAGTCTCGTCAAAATTGGTCAAAACAGACACACAAAAATAATAAAGTCGAGGCAGTCATAAGTGCAGCTGACAGAAATGAAAACTGAAAATAATAGAAAAACTGTGTCCTTTTTGGAACGAAGTTCCTTACGGCAGGCTTGGAGGAGATAGGGATTTTGCTGCGCGACCGAACTGAAAAAAATGTGATCGTAAAACCGTAAGAAAAAATGCGTGGAATAAAACCGTTAAATGAGACGTGCGCAGGCGCGACAATCGTATATACAAGCGAGTAGTGTATAATACCTTTCTCTTTCTCCTTCATTCTTTTGAATTCTCGGTGAAATTAATTGTTGAATTAATTTAATTAATGGGTGAATTATAATGGTAATATCGGTTAATCGGTAATTTAATTAATTTAGTTAATTAATTAAATTTTTTTTTGCAAATTGTGTCGATTCTACCTTAGCCGAAGTTGTTCCTACCTGGTGTCCCACGACACCACATCTTTTTTTTTAATTTAAAAAATATTTATAGTCTGAATTATTTAAAATTCACAATTTGTAAATTGAAATTATCAATAATAGTCTGGTTTTCACATCTATTGGCACTCCGAGCATTAATTATATACGTTTTATACAGTTTATTAATTTATCAAACATATGGGGGCCTGCACAGACTCAGTATAAAATATTAATATTAGATGTACACTACGCGTCGTTAGTCTGACGCGAGCGCAATACGTCACGAGGATGTCGAGATCATCGGTGACGCGAGCCTATAAGTTCTCCTCCTATCATAAATAACTGAAATCGTTAAAGAACTTTTCATTAAAAAATATGGTTTCTTGCTATAAGTTTCGTATATTTATATACTTACGTTATACATATACTTTCATATACACTTAGTAAAAAAAAATATTTCGACATTACAATCAGACACTTCAATTTTATTTGCGTGTATAGATTAACGCGTACAAATTACGGGCGATTGTTTGAATAAAATAAACAGAGGTACAATAGCATATTAAGTTTTAGTCACACCATAATGGGTTAACTGGTCAGTGAGGTCAGATATTTAAAACCCTTTGAAATAAAAACGAACTAAATTGATACAATTAAAAAAGATACATTTTCAAAGTTGCAACAGAACTATAGCATCTATAGTCAGAGTTAAATATAGAACAGGAAAATAAGCAACTTAAGTCATTAACACTATCAAACTAGGATCTACAAAGCATTTAGCACGTACAAAGTGAAGATTCTATGTAATCTAACAACTATAACATCGCGCTAAATACAATTATCCTTGTTTATTTCTGCTGCAATCTCAAATTAGGTTACAGTTTAGATAATTAAAAAAAATAATTTACGATAAACATGATTTGCTATGAAAACTTATCTCTCTTACGAATTCAAATAAAAACAACAACATTAAATAAAAAAAACGAGTTCTATCGCCTTCCAAAAACATCTATATTCAATTAATTTTGTACTATAATTATAAATAATGACAAATGAAATATTACTTTTCGAAAATATGGAACTGAAATCTAAATTACTACGGTAATGTATTGTATATTCATTTAATTATGCTTATAATATGGCGCCACACTAACAAAGAAATTTACTTTACGTTAATTGCCCTTTAAAGATTTTAAGATTAAAGGATTATAATCACACAACTAATTATTATGATTTGTGTGCAAATGGTCCTTTAATTCAAAATTGATGTATTTCACTAAACGACATCCATCTAACAATCTAAATTATTGTTATTATGAGGTAGCAAATAAGCGTGCAGACTACCAAGTGTACAGTGATCACTGTAGCATATAGCTGCAAATAACCATACCAAATAGGACCACAAGCCTGAGAGCATCTATAATGGCTGCTACTCCTGAGAACTGAGTTAGAACATCTTATGAGCAACTGTTTATTTTCAGTTACGCCCTTCCAAACGAAATACAGCCTAATAAGCACTACTACTTTGCAGTAGTAATAATGACGGCGGTAGTACTTCCATAAGCATGTGCATTCCAGGTTCATTTTTACAAATCTTAAATGGCTATTTTTGCAAATTTACTAGAAGTAAGTCATGAATAATACGTATTGCCAACCATACCTTTCGTACTGGAACACAGCCAAGCAAGCACTATTGCTTCAGAGTAATAATAAGTGTTGCAGTAGTACTGCTATAATCACGTCTAGGTCTGATTTTATTTAATCACTATGCACCAAGCACAGTGCAATCCAAAAACAACGGCGACCACCAAGAGATACGCCATCCTTCATCAGTCGTCGCTGTCATGCCGGCCTGCGTAAATGCCCCTTCACGTAAATGCCTACGCTTGAAGGACCCCATGCTATATGAAGGGGGTTATTTTAAAAAATCTTTTATTATATGATTTATCAGTATCAAATGTTTACTGTCGCTAACGTATCAGATGTACCATGAGCGAGTACTTATTGTCAACCATACACTTCTGACCGGAACACAGCCGAGTGAGCACTCCTGCTTTGCAGTAGAAATAGGTGAATCCAGGTCGGATTTTCCAGTTGGGGCGGCGGCGGCACTGAAGGCGGTCCGGGCATACCGCACGGTGTACTCGGCGGCGGCTTTCACGCTCGCCGGCTCCCTACCCTGGGATCTGGAGGCGGGTGTCCTCGCCGCTGTGTATCAGTACACGGCGGCGAGAAAGCGTAGTGGTGAGCCTCCGGCTCTCAGGGAAGTTGAGTTTAAGAGGCGGGAGATCCGGGAGGTGGCGGTCGAGAGGTGGATGCAGGACCTGGTGGACGCGCGCTATGGGCGTCATACAGTGGATGCCGTCCGCCCGGTCCTGCGGGAGTGGATGGGACGGGAGTGGGGCTCCCTGACGTTCCGGATGGTGCAGGTACTCACCGGGCACGGTTGCTTCGGATGGTACCTGCACCATATCGCACGCAGGGAGCCGACCGCCGCATGTCACGAGTGCGGCGCTGATGAGGACACCGCGCAGCACACTCTGTCC
The DNA here is from genome assembly GCA_015888305.1 of Antheraea pernyi. Lineage (NCBI taxonomy): Eukaryota > Metazoa > Arthropoda > Insecta > Lepidoptera > Saturniidae > Antheraea > Antheraea pernyi. Next base: position 936,088 of record MU158748.1, on the reverse strand, counting down.
GAGTGTGCTGCGTGGGAGGGGCAGCGCCGCATTCTGGCTGCGGCGGTGGGGAATGTAGGGGGGAATTTGTCGCTGCCGAGCGTGGTTTTGGCCATGCTCGGCAGCGAACATGCTTGGCGAGCGATGGCCTCCTTCTGCGAGGAGGTCATCTCGCAGAAGGAGGCGGCGGAGAGGGCCCGCGAGGTAGACCCTCTAAGTGGCCCTCTCCGCCAACGGAGGACCGGCGGGAGGAGGCGGCGCTTTGCCCAACTCCTCCCGCCACCGTAGCCGGACCTGAGGGGATGGGCCGGGGGGCCCATCTCCTCATTGCACAGGTTCGGCGGACGAGGGGGGGCAGCCGGTGTGTACCCGGTTGCCTCTCTATAGGTAGGAGCCCGGCGGTCACCTTCCACCGGGTGGACCGTTGGGGCGGCTCTTCAAGGGGAGAAGCATAGATCGATCCCTTGCCGCCCCAACAATACGGTCGGACGGTACAACGTGGGGTTTTAGTCCGTGCGAGTCGGACATAACCCACCCTCTCCCCCGGGGGAGTGGCGTATCCATAAGGGATTTCCCCACGTATAAAAAAATAAAAAAAAGGTCGGATTTTCCTATTCTTAAGCATTTATTTTACAAATGTTTCAGATATTAATATATTAAACAGAAACCGTATCTTTCAATTCTGCAAATAATATCGGTTTCTCTTTCGTCTCCGTTCATGTGAATCCCTCGTCAATCGCTCGTGCCATCGATGATCGAGACAATGGTACACTCTTGATAAAAACAACAACTTACACATTCAATGTTCAATATGACACGATGCCATTATTGCGTGACTGAATAAACAATGCTATTATTTATTACACGTTTGTTATTAAATGTTCGTGCAGTAATGCCGTCACTAATTGTCATTTAAATTTATTCTTTAAACAATTAAAGTGAAAATGGATTCCATGACATGATTCTTTTTAGGTGCGATTTAAGATTATACGCATGAACGATACAAACGACGGCAACTGGAAAGATACATTTTTTGAACGAAAAACTTTAATCTTTTTTTTTTTGTATCGCATGAAATAGCAAACAGGCTGACAATTCGCCTGATGATAATATTCACTGCAGAAGCACTGCACTCTTCGGTTCAGAGCATAGCGGGTCGAGCATTGCTGCATTGCGACAAAATTCGAAGCATTTGTGATGCTAGTGCAGTGGAATCTTACATAGGCGCTATCACTTTATAATTGCACTCATTGGACTAGAGAAACGTACTATTAAAATTAATGCCAGAACTTTCTATTAAGGCCATATAAAAAAGATAACTTAATTGACATTTACCAAATCGTTCCAAATCATTTATTGGGATAAAATACAATAAAAACTAGTCATTAAATCTATTATAGTACTGACGTTACTTCGTAAGCGTTATTTATTATCTTAACAATTTACTTTTTACATAAAGAAGAAAGAACAAAAACATATTGAAAGCAAGAATATAACTTGTTTATAACATTTCTTTAGTCTTTCGTAGTGCATAGAGTTCGCCAATTCGATGAAAATCCATAATTTTAAATCTAGCTATGGCTGGTTAGAAAACTTCTAGAAACGGGCTAGTCCGGTGAAGCTGTTAAGACCTTGCTTGATAAATAGCGTAGTCAGTTTGAAAAAAAAAATTCGAGAAAAATCTATACTAATATTATAAAGACGTAAACTTTGTGAGTTTGTGACGTTGTAGGGGGTAATCTCAAGAACTACTGTTTCGATTTGAAAAAATCTTTCAGTTTTTTTTTTTTTTTCGAACTGACTATGCTATTGACCTGGCAAGGTCTTTACAGCTTCACCGGACTACTAAGGCTGAGCGCTTAGGGCACTCAGCCAATTTTGGTTTTGGGTAACATACACAAGGGTGCACGCACACCTCGGCTTGGGCTGTTTCCTGGAAAAAGACACGTCTGTCCTAGCTAACTGTTCTAAGCTATTCATACATATATACATTTGTGAACCATACAATCGAAATTGCATGATTCACAAATGAATACGTGTATATCGGATTGAAACGAACTTAAACTATTCGATTCAGTTCGATGAGGGAAAAAAAAACAAAACCTCCCACCATGTGTATATATGTGCACGTGTGTGAGAGAGATGATCTCATATGTCTGTTCAAGTGATGTAGGTGAGTCACTGTATCGCGAAAATAATATCAAGAGGGCTCCGCGCGGGGACGACCTAGGCTCGAGATATTATTGAGAACCGCGAAGTGTGCGGGAGCTAATAGGGATCGATTACAAAAGCGTGGGCGCAACACGCATTTTATAAGATTGAATTTAAATTTACTAACGGTGACGGCACCGAAGTCTAAAAATAGACATAACAAAAATTATTATTATTGTTTGACGGTTATTTTTAGGGGAAGATAGACGTAAATACGCGATTTACTCTATCTTATTTGAGTTATTTATTTTTTAACAGCTGCGCGCGCGAGCCGTTGTAGTGTAGCCGCGATGGCTGGAAATCTATGGATTGCCGTGACGGCACCTAGTAGCGGATTACGAGAGCACTCTTCGTACGCCGAGATCTCCGAGATCTCGTGGAAAATGAGTAGTTGACCTGCGTAGTCAATACTCGATAGGGAAAAGGAGTATGCGGGGTCATCCTGTGAAGGATTAGCCGCCGGAGGTTTGGGAGTGTGCTGGGACGCGGGTTTAGGAGCCCACGGGGCCTGAGGGGCCCGGTAGGGGCGGGGGGGCGCACTAGTCGCGGGTACGGACGCTGCCGGTGCACGAGACGTGCCCGGCAGGTTCGGGAAGGCCTCTCGAGACATGAGAGGCGGAGGTCGAGGACGGGCGGGGGCAGCGGCCGTCTTAGACGGCGACGCCTGCCTGGGGTATCGAGGGCGCTTTGTGCGCGGGGCGCGGGGACATCCGCGATAATTCGCGGTATGGCCCACGCCGCGGCACAGAACACAGCTCGGAGGGTCGGAGGCGTCTTTCGTGCGAGAACACTCCCTAGTGGAGTGGTCGCCGAGGCACTTAACGCACCTGGGTTTCAGGCGACAGTTTCGTGCGGAGTGTCCGTACACCTGGCAGTTGTGACACTGCGAGGGCACAGACGTTTTGCGCGGCGGCTCGACTATGACGCCGGAGAGGCCGCAAAGGGATGTAAGATTAAAAATCGCTTTCCCCTGAGGGGTGCGATCGAGGACAACGAGAACCATATCATATGGAGCCCTGGTGCGCGGAGAGCGCATACGATGAACCTCGCGAACAGGAATCTTCTGTTCCTTGAGGTCGTCTGAAATGTCGTCAGTCGGGAGTTCTGAGGGGACTCTACGGATCACAACCCGTAGTTTACGCTCCTCTTCGAGAGAGTGCGTGAAATAGCCCCACTGGTTGTCCCGAAGGAAACGAGTGAGGTTGCGATGGGCGGTGGACGTGGCTACCTTCACCTGAATACCTACAGCGGTATTCACGGCGGAGGTGTAAGGGATACCTGCCGTTTCCAGCAGGCTAGAAATCTCAACCCAAGACGCTTTGTCTTGGATCGTAACGGGGGGCGGTGGGCGGGGCTTCTTGCCCGAAACTGCGGAACCCGCAGCCACGGGCGAGTCGGGTCTAGAGGGCGCTGGTGTCGCCTTTGGCACTTTCGCGCCATCGACGTTTGCGATCTTTTTAGAGGGCAATTTGTCCTCCGGATCGGAAGAGGAGTTCGAGCGCTTCTTGCGCGGTTTGCGGTGCGTGACGGTGGTGAAGCCATCGTCCGCAGCAGGGGCTTGCTCAGCCTGAGGGGCTTGCTCGGCAGGGGGATCCTGCTGAGCAGGAGGGTCTTGCTCCATGTCGGAGCCGGAGTCGGAGTCGGAGTCATCGCTATCGCGATCGGCTGGGATTGGGAAGTTGTTGGAAGCCTCGATCTTGGCATAGATCGAGGGAGCGGGCTTCGAGGAATGAGGGAGCTCGGTGCGACGCTTTGCAGCGTACGCATCGTAATCGTCTACGAGACGAGGACAGATAGCGGCTATGAAGCCGCGGAGGCTAATGAGCTCAGTCTCTAAGAGACTGATCTCTTGTTCAGCGGCCATACCGGGGCCTGAGGAGGGGAGTGGGGCGGGGGAAGACATGTGAAACCTCCCTGCCAGAGGGGCAGGGGGGCGCGCCTTAATGAATTTAACGGACTATCCCGAGTCCGGATCAAAGGGAGCTGTTTAAAACTAAACAAAATAGGAAAACAACGCAAATAAGTACCTGAGCGAGACAGGGGAAAAATAACATAAGACTACTTAAATAAACAAACAATAAAAAGAAAATAAATTTAAAAATAAATCACTGAAGAATTAAAGAAATACGTAAATAAATAGATAAACAAAAGAGTAAATAAATAAATATACCAAGAAATAGATAAAGCAATAAATAAATACAAGGAAAGGTCTCACTCAGTTCCAAGAAAAAGAACGCAGGTGCAGCGCATCTGTGAAGCGCAGGTGTGCCGGATCGAAACAAACAATAACTGACGTCACTAAATCACGAGTATTAAAATCAAACTTAGCGCGCGCAGCCAAACGGACAACCGCTCAAGTCGACGGTTCGATCGGAACTCAAATCTTTCAGTGTTATATAGCTCATGTATCGAGAAAGGTTATAGGCTATATATCATCATGCTAAGACCAATAGGAACGGAACACCAATAAAGAATGTTTCAAAATCGTTTTTTTTTTTCCTTTTGAGAGCTTCCGCTACGTGTTAGCGTTAGCCCAAAGTAACTATTCCACACGGACGAAGACGCGGGCAGAGGCTAGTTATAGATAAAGTACAAAGGTTTTTGAAGTAAAACTAAAAATATTGATGGAAATCTATCCAGTACTTATTGTATGATCTGCGCACAACTACAGACTTCTATCATTTTATTTATATAGAAGAAAATATAGATATATATGTTTACATTTGTGGTATCACCATATTTTACAATAACAAGGACAATATCGTAATTAATTCGTAATTAATTAATTAGACCAAGAGCTAATTTTAAAAACGTTTAAATATTTTACGTTTAAATAAAACCATCTTCCACACCGGAGATGAAATCTATATATGTGCCTAAACTATATTTTGCAGTGACATCTCGAATTCATTGATATCTTATCATAGTACCAATCTGTAATCATTACATAGTATAGTTCAAGGTCCCCTTTTTTTTTTTTTAACGTGGGGAAATCCCTTATGGATACGCCACCCTCCCGGGGGAGAGGGTGGGTTATGTCCGAGTCGCACGGACTAAAACCCCACGATGTACCGACAGACCGTTTTGTGGGGGCGGCAAGGGATCGAGCGAGCTAATCAACCTTGTAGAGCCGCCCCCACGGTCCGCCCGGCGGAAGGTGACCGCGGGGCTCCTACCTATAGAGGGACAGACCGAGTACACACCGGCTGCCCCCCCTCGTCCGCCGGACCCGTGCAATGAGGAGATGGGCAAAAGTCCCCTACCGCGTCTGTCTGTCTGTCTGTTCACGATAAACTCAAAAAGTAATTAACGGATTTTCATGCGGTTTTCACCAATAGATAAAGTGATTCATGAGGGAGATTTTAGTATATAATTTGTCAAGAATTTTTTTATAATCAGGGCAGGACAATATCTGCCGGGCCCGCTAGTAAACAATAATTATACGCATTAAAAAAATACAAAATTGTAAGAGCACATACAGATCGGTACTTTTTTATTTTTCTATACATTTATATTGCTCAATTCGTTAGCGAGAAATTAGTATTTGCCACCCAGAGAACCCATACACTAAATACTCATACATACATTATAAAGCTACACATTTAAATTCCATGAGACTGTATTTTAACCTAATATAATTTATTTTCAAAATTTTATTAATAAGCCTCTATAATATAAAAGGAAGTTAATGCTTCAATTTCATATCTGTTACTTATTAGCTTCGGCTTTCTGTTACTTTATAATGTAAATAAAAAACTAGATAACGAAGCAGTTTCTACTAAACAATCTAATGAAGGAACGAGGGTAATTTCAAGCCACAGAATGTAATCTATGACAACAATAAAAGTTAAATGTGGTAGGAGCTCGTAAAGCCTAACTCGCCCCAAGGGCTCTCAAAGTAGTTAATTATAAAATCTCCTCAGCTTAATTGCTTCTGTAAAATGTACACAGTTCTTGTTACAAATTCACGAGGCTTACCGCTAAGCATTTGTATCTACACAGTACGAATTTACAGCATAGTGTTTTTTTTAAGCGAACACGATATTGTAAGTACAGGTTAACTGACGGTAAGAACACCATAAGACAAAAACAACGGCTCATTATCATCATGTGAACAATCCCGTCTAATGGCACCGTACAACCACCAAATTGAAAAACTGGTGGATTTATCACCATGTGACCAACGGTAACAATCCAGTCTAATGCTAGCCTACCACCACCAAATGTAATACTGGCGAATTTATCACCAAGTGACTAACGGTAACAATCCAGTGTTGTGGTAGCCTACAACCACCAAACGAAACACTGACGGATTTATCACCACGTGATCAACGGTAACAATCCAGTGTAGTGGTAACATGCAACCAACAAATGAGATACTGGCGAATTTATCACCATGTGATCAACGGTAACAATTCAGTGTAGTGATAGTCTACAACCACACTATATTTATGAATTATATCAGCTGATTTCGGGACACAAAACACATGAGCGTGCCACATATTGTAGCCCGGTGACGCTGTAAAGACCTTTCCAGATAAAAAGAGTAGTCAGTTCGAAAAAAAAAGTACCACATATTTTATACTTGTCGTGACTCATAAGCGATTGTCATGTCAAACCACCTTTCTTTTAAAAAACACATCTTGTTTTGTATTAACGCAGAGTTCCATACGCGTTCTATGAATATGAAATACACTTGACACAAGTGTAGGCTACTTTTATTTTATCAGATGCAAAACGAACAATGACAATCGAACAATTTTACAAATGTTTCAAGTTGTCAACAGAATTTTAGATAACGTAAGCCTGTCACTTATAGGACTCTAGGCAATAAAATATTTAAGAAAAGTCAAAAACTAAACCTTCTTTTTATAACACACTTCTTGTCACGCGGGCAAATATAATTTAAATAGATTATAGCATTTCATTCTACTGCATAATCTGTGCAAAATATCGTTATTTTATTCAGTTATATGTTCCTATATATTAAGGATTCTCAAAGCATTATTTTTGTCACCCGGGTGTTCACTTCGACTTACAAGATGTATCTGTGAGTATAACCACTTTATTAAAGAAAAATCCTTACTACGTATGAATTCACGAAAATTATATATTAAGCAGTTGTGAGATTCGACAACGAGCTAAATAATTTGGAAACCTTTTTAGATAAAAGCAACGGATAAGACATGAATTTTTTAATAGTTACGCAGATAAAAATAGTCCAGCCTGCCTCTATGTTCTGAACGTAATTTTATACTTGAACAGTGTGAGTATCTAATACTGCACAGATCCCTAAAATGTTCATATAAAATACTTGTTTATCTGTTCATATAATAAGAATATAATCTAACATGTCTTTTAGGTTATTTGTGACAAAAATGTTTGCAGGTGTCTTGTAAGTAATAAAATACATTTCAATCATTTTTAGAAATGTCTGTTTGTCTGTCTTTTTGTTTGAACACACATCAATAACTAAAGTACTACGTTCATGATAAATTCTTGAGTAACATTTAGTCTTGGTTTCATTAAAATCGGTTCACTCTATCAAAAGTTATTGTAATTTTAATGACGATGCGACTTAAGTACGACAGTAAAGTAAATAAGTAAATAGACAATACATTAATATGATTTTGTTTGTCACTGTTTTTTTTACATAAGGTTCAATCCGGACGGAGTCGCGGGCATAGCTATTAGTTAATAAAAATGATTATTGTATCCGCATTCCTTACCATATAAATTATTATAATTGTTCATACAAATTTTACACTAACTTTTCGATTATAGAATCCAAATAGATTCACTTAAACACGACATCCGTGGAAATGTTGTGTTTATACAGAATGACATACTTTAGTAATGTTCTGATAAGGCTAAAAAAACGAATTTTAATTGTACCATAAAAAACATGGTGAAGAATGTGTTAACATTGTGGAACAATATTAATTGATTGACTGTTTGTCAAATTATAGTTTAAGGAAAATAATTTATATACAGCATTCCATATTACGAACAAAGGTACATGAATATGTATTAATGATTAATTAATTCTGCGGGATTTTATCATAAAAAATATCTCATATGTATTACAGTTCATTATATTTAAAAAACAATCTTAAGGATTGTACTATTTTAAATGTAATATATTTAATAATAATTGAAATAAATTAATATAGACTATAAGAAATTTAGATCCGTATGTCCGTGATTAAAAGAACATTTTATTATTTTAACGTATAACTATAATTAAATGCGATTTATAGTGTGAATTAATAAATTCTTACCTTTATAACAATAATATTAACAAAACATAATTTCACATCAAGATCCTTGTACACTTGTTAATGTAATAACACTGAAATTTCAATTCTCATGGTTTTTCCTTTTATCTACTACAATGTTGTATACACATAATCAGTCATGTTACATTAATTCTACATGAATTCTATGGTAAAGCTGTAATAATTTATATAATTATTTTAATGGGACCACATAACATAAATATATTTAGTAAACAAACACACGTCGATCGTACGATCGCACTATGAATACGAGCGGACTTTAAACCGACGTCATGGAGTGTAACGCAACGAACGGGAGGTAAAACTAGACTGAATCGCGCCAAAGACTACGGCGCGAATACTCATCGGCTCAGTGGCTCACCGACCGACTCAAACGAGTCCGAATCACAAATATGTACAGTCCCTAATATTCGGATTTTCCATTATTGACTCTACTACTTTCATAAAGAGAAACAGCGTGTTAATATAACATACTCTGTATGTGTGTTGGCTTTACAATTGAACTTAATGATATATGTAATTTAAAACGTTCTCCAAATATAGGCGAAGAGTATAAACAACAAACACGTTTGTAAATTTTCTATTAATCCCAAAAACATTCTTGAAATAATAGGAGAAGACCAAACATCATCGTTTATCTATCAAGAGCCTATTTGGCATAATTTTTATTTTGTCATGAATGAAGCCAGGGCCATATTGAGCATATTCAATGGGCCATTTGACAGTTTATCTTATGGATAACTTTGTTGAGTCAATAACTATTGGTATTTTAACCGAGTATCTCAGAAACCAAACATTAGTCGCAAGAATTTGAACCTACGTCTTTCGACGCGGTGTCCGAATATGTTACCAGCTGAACCAGTATAGTTTCAAAATAGTAAAAGTCTGTCTGTCATATACACAGGTATAATAAAAGTATGTTTCAATTATGTATTAACAAATACATTTGAATAACATTCCTCACTATAAAATTATCTAAATAGAGAGAATAAAACTAGTTAAAATATAAAAAAATCGTATTAATAATGAGATCACACTACTAGAAGCCGCGCGCGACTTCGCCTACGTTTGTATTTTTATAAAAGAATGCAATATTTATCTAATTTGAGAAAACTATGAAACACATATTTTTCTAACCGCATTTCAATGTTCATAGATCTATATTCAAAACTAGGGATTTCATATAAATTTTCATCCCCATTTTTGACTACCTACGGGACAGAATTTTCAAAAATTCTTCCTTGGTGCTCACTTACAGGTGTAAAAGGAAACGTCATACAAATTTAGACTGCCCTAGGCCTAATAGATTGGATTATGCGACATGTCATACAGTCGGTCAGTTATTCTTTTATATCAACACTATTATTATTAAAAAAACTTTATGTCAATATTTGTATAGCAGACAAACAGATTTAAAAAAGTCGTCGAAAATAATTTTATTCGAACATAAATGTCTCTCAAAGGAATCCCCTGCTTATCTATTTATGACTCATAGTAAACTATTTACATATAATATTTACTACAAGCTTATGGCAGTTTAGCAAGGCCGTAACGAGACCACTTGGGACGCATGTCATGCACGCAACGTTACGTATTGGGCATCCGCCTTCCTTTCACTTACGGCCAAACTTGGTTACTTATTCGGTACACTTAGGTTACGTACGTAGATTATGTCAACGAAATATAACACTCGTTTATACCGGCGGCTTCACTCGCTAAAACGTTTGATTTATATAATTCGACTCGCCTCATGGACAAACTGTGAGATTCATTGACAATATTTCTTATATACGTTCTACTATTTGTATAATTTACTACCTAAACCGGTCACGCGTTACCACGTCTCAGTTATTACACTCTAATTTTGTAGTTAAAAATATAATATAACTGTAAATACTGAAATGAAACTCGATCCATGAAAATGAAATAAAAATTGATACAGAATAAACGAGGTTACGTATTAAATAGATCAACAGAACACGTGCACTATAAAATAAACTAGAGTTAAAAAGGATATTCAAATTAAAAAGTGGCGCCATCTATGAGATATCTATAGCTGTCGGCCCTACAGTTTTATTTGATGTCAACAAACTAATTTAAAGCGCCATCTGTTCGAGACTTATGAAACTTACAATTATCAACAATCAACATTGACTATCATATAATTTAATTTAGCATTGAAGTCGAAATATAAATTATTTTATCTCTCAAGTTGGACCAAACTATACAGAAATACGCACCTCTGTCGTGAACACCGCTGTAGGTATTCAGGTGAAGGCCGCGACCCCTACTCATCATCGTGATGTCACTCGGTTCCTTCGGGACAACCAGTGGGGTTATTTCACGCGCTCTCTCGAGGAGAAGCGTAAACTACGGGTAGTCATCCGCAGAGTCCCGTCAGACCCAATCCACCCGACTTGTGACATCTCCAACGACCTCAAAGAGCAGAAGATTCCTGTTCGCGAGGTACATCGTATGCGCTCTTCGCGCACCAGGGCCCCATACGACATGGTTCTCGTCGTTCTAGATCGCAACCATCCAAGGAAAGCGATATTTATCCTCACGACCCTCTGCGGCCTCTCCGGCGTTATCTCTCCAGGACACTCTTAGATAGCTAATTAGAAGTTTAATAAACTTTAGAAATAAAATAATCTATGTTAGTTTTTTTTTATGGTAGCACGGCAAAATGACTGCACTGTGCCTGATGGTAAGCGCAGTACAATCCAAAGACAATGGTGACCACCGAGTGACACTTGATCCATCGCCGGTCGCCGCTGTCATGCCGGCCTGCGAAAAGCTGGATATGCACAGGCTGATCCCGAAACGCGACCCGCAAAAGGGAATCACTATGACGGACTTTTTCGCCATATACATGGTGGTTGCGACCCAGTCAGGCTGTAAAACCCTACCACCCCGCTTTCGCCATTGCCTCGTTCGTTATTCAGCAGGGTGCACCACGTGCAGGTGAGGTTGGCTTGGATGCCTCAAGTCTTAGATGTTATTTGACACCCCTTACACCCCAAAAATACAATACAATACAATTCCAATCAGAATTATAATTAATAAACCCTGGCTCGATACTTTGATTTTATTAGTATTCATCACGGAAAGGAATTGTTCATATTTATATGCATATACATATATGTAAATAGATGTAGATAAAACAGTTCAATAGCGTTTTCTCCACTGTTTCTCAACCCGTTTAGTCATAATATTTTTATCTAATACAAATTGACGAATTTAAGTGTTAGCAAACCAATAATTTTGGAAACAGTTATTTTTCTCTTTTATAACATCGACGAGTCGAAACCTTTATTTATATTCACACTCCTTACGTCTTCTATAATCTATAAAATTTGTACAATACTCAATACAGATATTATACACGTCCACCAAAAAGTTTGCACTCCTTATTATGATCAAATTTTAACCACTGGACGACCAATAGTAATTCCAAATGCGAAAATATTTTTATAAAGATTCGGGAACCGGATTATAACTTGAAGCAAGTCATATCCAACCCGTGGGCCGACTGTTTGCATATATAGATTAATAATTTCAATTTATAAACAAAGTATAACAGACTTTATCAGTTTCCCCACAACACTTAATTTTATATAAATCCATATTGAATTGACTAAAATAAAAAAGGTTTTTCTCACTTTGACTTTTTTAAAGATATCATTTGATCAACTATCTAATAGGCTTTTTGGTAGGATCTTAGAATGTCATGTAGTGCTTCTTTTTTTTATATCATAGGAGGCATACGAACAGGTGGGTCACCTGATGTTAAGTGATCACCACCGTCCATTGCAAATACCACGGGAGTCACAAGTGCGTTGCCAGCTTGTGTTTGGTGTAGGAGGGGGAGGGGAGTGGGGAAGGAGGGAGGGGGAGAGGAGAGCATTTCCACCCTGTGTTTGGGGGAGGGGAGTGGGGAAGGAGGGAGGGGGAGGGGAGCTGGGTCTCCGGCGCTCTCAATGACCGAACAAAACGCAACAATGCAATCACTGTTACTTCACGTCGGTTTCTGTAAGAGAGTGGTACTCCCCCGGGCGAGCCGACCCATTCACGCTGAAACCAGAAAAATCTTCAGCGTGGCTCTACCTCCTACTATTTTTATTCATAATCCACCTTTTATTCATAATCTTGTATGTAATATTCTGTAATATTATATGTAATCTTTTGTAATATTCGTGGTGTTTTATGTCATATAATTTGAATATTGTGCATAAGTGAAGTGTAGGATGTAATAATACCGCGGAGCTACAAAGAGATGCCACAAAAAACTCCTTTTAAGTTATAACAAGAGGACCACTATCTTGTTAGTTCTTTTTTTTTATTATTGTAGCACGGCAAAATGACTGCATTGTACCTGATGGTAAGCATAGTACAATCCAAAAACAATAGCGACCACCGAATGATACACTATCCATCGACGGTCGCCGCTGCCATGCCGGCCTGCGAAAAGCTGGATATGCACAGGCTGATCCCGAAACGCGACCCGCAGAAGCGAATCACTATGACGGGCTTTTTC